>JAQMYG010000036.1:34668848-34688801 GCA_030014215.1 Clariallabes teugelsi | reverse complement strand
CATTTCACTGCATTTCGTACTGTGTATGACTGTGTATGTGACAAATAAAATTTGAATTTGAATTTGAATTTGATTTGAATTTAAGCCATAACCATAACCGCCATATAAACTTTGCTGTAAATCAAACCCAATAAATCACAACCCAAATCTTAACCAATGGCTTAAGATTCACACCCTTAGTGGAGGCATTTAAATATATTTTCATTCAAAAATGTCATTAAAATAATTGCCACCCTTGGGAAAGCTGTCTGTGGTTAATGTTGTTTAATTTGGATTAATGTTGTGGCAATCTGGAAATCTGACCTTAGAAAATATTTATCGCAAAATAATTATTGGAATTGAGGGCTGAATTACAGACTGTCTGGAGATGGTTACTGTACTTTCTGAAGTATCTCAGGTATCTTCGGTATTGACAATTGCACTTGGTCTTGAACCCATTAAGATGTGGCCTTGACTTGATCTCCGCTTGTCTTGCACATGCCCTAGACAGAGCCGGTTTCTATGAAATTTTGAATGGACTGTTTGCTTGCCTGGGTTAGCCAAGGGTGCCAATAATTTATCAGACTGTATGGATGGACAGGTGAAACATTTAGATAACGAGCTATACATAATATACTGTAGCTATACTGTACATAATGTGTTTCATTCTTGCTAAAAAAAAAACCTTCAGGGGAATATTTTATCACAACAGTAGTTGTATCTGATTTAATTAATATCTAAATTCGTTAGTGTTCTCTGTCTGATTTAACGTAGTTAATTTAATATGCACTTATTCGTGCTTATCTTTGTTTTTTTTTCTTCTGCTTGCTTTGAGTTCGTCTCCTGAGATGTAATTAAGTAAATAAATGAATAGAAATGGTACTGATAAGTCATTTTTAGTACATCTGGAAGGCATTTCATTATCAGCAGACGGTCCAATTGTTTTCCATTTTATACTTCACTGAATTTCCTTTAGGCTCTCAGGCAGAATCTAGATTTTCTTCTGCTTTATTAGTGATAAAACTTTTGGTTTTCCTGTTGATTCGTCCGAACGGGGTCTTCCTGTAAAAGAGCGCATCATCGTCACGACTTCTCATTTTCTTTTTACAGAAGGACATCAGTGCGTCATGTTTTCATCTGAGAATCATTTTTATAGCTCTGGAAAGCAAGACGTGATCCAACTTCTGCTTAGAACCAGGAATGGACTGTCAGCACACGGTCATGTCCGGGAATTATTGGCGAGAATATTTATCTTCCTCTTTTCTTGTGATCTTATGAGGAGGAAGAAATGTTAAAGTCATGTTCTCATTCTTAACTGTTAAAGTGCTTCCCTCAAAGAGAGACCGTTCTGTTTTATCTGTTCGGTTTGATGCTGTGATAATGCGTCTCAGTCCAACACGACTGCATGAAAATGAACTGCAGTGAACGCGAGAATCACGAACAGCATGTCTGATGTAAAAGTGTTTAATTCTTTATTGAAGCAACTAAATGTTAGAGTAGGGTAGGGTGAAGTTCATATGTCTGTGTCTCAGACGTCACAACTTCTCCTAAAACACGCGCTGTTTGGATGGCAAAGTATTTCCAAACTTCTGCTTTTTTTTTTACTTATTACTAAGGAGACTGTGTGCTGATTGGTTACACAACACGCAGTGACTAATGTGGGGTTAACAAACTTGGATAATCTTTTAATATCACATCCAGCCAGCGCTAATAATAATTTATGCATGTATAAGAAACGAGCAGCGTTTTAGCATTGAATAGACTTTTTTTTGTCTAATGTCAAACCTTTACCTCCATCCTAATTAATCGTAATGAATAACGCTGCTAAGTGAAATTTGCGATTAAAGATAAACAACTTCATTTGCACATTGATTGAGATTAGTCGAGTAATTAGTGTGTTCTTTTGTGCTCTGTCACGCAGCCCCTGTTCCCTCAGAGGGCTTATTGGCAGAGCAGAAAGACAGAAAGAGATTTTTTTTTTCCCCTCCCTAAAGAGCCACATTTAATTAGGTCCATCAAAAACCATTCAGATGTGCACTAAGTATTCTTTTTACCGAGACACAGAGACAGAGACAGAGAGAGCGAGACAGAGAAAAGAGCGACATCATCATCATCATGCCGTATTGTGCTGTCTGATGCGGCGGGTTTAATTTTTTTCTCCTTCCCGAGAATTAACTGGCGATTCCCATGGTTCGTCCTGACCCAAGTCTCCTCTTGAGCAATCAGGCCAGTTGTATTTCTCAGAAGTCTTTAGCTGTGCTTTGAAACGAGCATTGATTTTTAACACAATCACTCGTCACTGAGTAACAATAGACACGAGGGTTCGTGAGGGATCAGACAAACTGTCCTTTATGCTCCTGAAGTTTCAAACAGACGAAATGTGGCACTTTATCCCTTTCACACAGAGGTAATAACTAGTTAGTGAGGCAGTAGTGTAGTAGTGGTGGTTTATACTGTATGTACGGTGTTACTTCTACAGTACCGTCTTATCATCAACTTAATTTCCTGTAACAGCACTAGTTTAAGGTTTTTGGACATTGTGATTTTTGAATTTGATCCGTGAGCACTAAAGTTTATTGTCTGATTTGTCTCAAGCTGCTGCTAGGGGCGATCATAAAATGATCTAGGGGGGATGAGGACTAGGGGGGGATGAGGCAGAATTTCGGACCCCAAGTCGCCTGCAAGTTTCACGGTTTCGTGAGCTGTGACTTTTTCATTTCATGCGTCATTTCGGTTTTGACCCTCTAGCTGCATCTTGCGGAAATATACCGCAGGTTTTTTAAACAAGCAGAAATGTTCATGAACATAATCATTTCCGGAGACATAATTTGGCAAATATTTGAATTTTTTTTATGATATTACGAATTGTATGACCGCCCCTCATGTGTTTCTTACAAACATACATAAAAAAAAACTGCTGAATATGTCTAGTAAGCACTGAAATGCTGTGTAACTTGTATTGTCGAGTGTTTAAATTTGACTTCTCATACAAAGAGATAATCTTTTTTTCCTGCTGATCTCCTGCTCCACACTCCAGTCCAGTAGGTGGCAGTATTGCACCAACCGCCTAAAAAACTCGAGAGTAGAAAACGCAGGGATAATCTCATGAAATGAGAGTAGAACATGGAAAGTAAAACTTCAACGAATGAATCAATATGGATGGATTAAATTGCGTAATCGATTCAATCGCACAGCTCTGCTTGTTACAAAGCACTGACACTGGAGACTCATTCCACGCGCCAGACATTACCCTAGTCGCACTACGTACCGTCAGAGCCGCTGTTATAGAAACTGACCTCTGACCAATCAGAATGCAGAATTCAGCATCGCCATGGTATAAAGTAGAGGTTATAATTAAATAGATGTTTATGCTCACTTTCCGTCATACCCGATCATTGCTTTCATTTGTAAGTGCATAAGTATTTGCACCTATCCCTAGTGGAAGATGAGAGCAATACTGAACATCATCAGTACATACTCTGTAGTCATGTTTGTTAAGTATGTACCGTTAGCGCAGTGATAGCTCTGTGGCTATGTTTGGCACTTTAATTCTGCCAAATCAGGTCTATTTTTCCGTTTGAAATGCTCAGGCCGTGCTTTGAAGCCGCATTAACACGGCGAGGACGCATTGCTCATCGTTCATACGCTATAAACGAATTTGCATGCTCTTCACATCAACGGCACCTCGTTTCTCCGAGGCTTTGCACGGAAAAGAGACGGATAAGAAGATTGATGTTCAGAGCAGGTTACGGAATCCCAAGGACGTCCTTTCGGATATTGTGTATTGATAGATGAGGACTGGGAAGGGAAGAAAACCATTAAACATAAGCATTTAATGTAGTTGACTTAAGCGCTGTGGGGACAGGATTGGTTTTCCAGACTCAGGTCTGTTAAGTGATGCTGCCGGAGGATGTCTGTACTGTAGTAATTACGCTCGATTCCCATGAGGTCGCATGTGGGTGTGTGTTCGTGTGATTGTGTACAGTTGTCACTACTAAATAGAGCTCATTTGTTTTTAGAGAGAGTGCGGCTTGTTGCATTAGTAGCTCACGCGAGGTCGGACACATGCAATGAAACCTTTTCATTGTTCTGCATTTTAACCCCAACATGATTTCCGTTTTGGTTTCATGGAGTGAAGATTTTTGGCTTTGTTGGTTACGTTGCTGGGTTTTTTGGTCATCTTGGCCAAGAGGAAGCATTTCCTTGGGTGTTTTTCTACTTTAGTAGAAGTGAAATACATATCATGAAATTTCATAACACAATCTTTACCAAGGGTCTTCTTTTGAGCAGGATATTTTTTTCAGGAGGTCTGCGACATGATCTTTCCATTTGCACGTCTCTTAACGTGACCAATACGGCAGATGGGACTAAAATCTCTGCCGTACTCTAAATGGAAAACTGATCCGATCCCAATATAGCTTTGAGGTCTTTTAGCACTAAAACCCTACACTTTTACGCTAAAGCAAATTTTGGTGTACTTCAGAAATCAGAGCTCTCCCAAGCTGATATAAGAGATACCGGTCCAAAACCTGCAGAGTGCTGCTTCTGAAGCTGAGAGCGATGAAGGGATCAAAGTGAGAAAGCATATTGTCCCTGCAGGACCTGCACTTGAGATGCGTTAAATGGGAACGGGAGTGCCTGGCTGGCCGCGTTCCAAATCAAATAATCCCCCCTCCCAGGAAGGGCGTCCATTCCGTGCTCGCTCGGAGCAGAGTTCCCATTTTAGCGTGCTCGAGCGCGACTTCCCTTCTCAGAGGGGCGAAAAACAGGAAGCAGGAATAGACAATGATGAAATGCAGCTAAGATTAGCGATGGCGGATCTTTATTTGGCTACTCGGCTCATGCTTAAGGCTACAGCACCTTGTGTATCTAATTTGTAGAAGGGTTTATCAAGTTTCTAACTTTCTCGTTCTCCCTTGAGTGTGAGTTAAAGCATTGTACACCGGATAGGAATTGCTTTTCCATTTAGCTCCGCCGCAATATCGTCGCTGTTGAAAGCAGATCGTGGTGCGTTCCGAAATTACGGTTTAATTGTGTAGAAAAACCTGAGGGTGTTTTGCCCAAAGCGATAAAGCGAAAATTAAACAATTACGCAATGACCGAAAAACGGACCTCGCTAGAGCTACCTAGTTCACTAGCGTCCTACTTCTATTATACGTATTATTTGGCTAGTTAGCTAGCAAACAAATTAGTCTCATGTTATATACGTATATACATTATTATATATGTTATCCTACAAAGCACATTTTTGTTAGTGGCACGGTGGCTTAATGTTTAGCATAATCTAATATTTGATCTATGATAGTATGTACTGTACTGTATCATCTTTGTTAAAGCACGTTGATTGATTTGTGTTAGAATTATACTGTAGAAATACAGAAAATCTACAGAATGCATCGAAATCTTCGGTGTCTCGTTAACGAAACATGAAACTGCTGTTAATAGTTTATTTCTCTCCACAGATTTCCTCCTCGTTAGTGGTGTTTGTTGACACGATGTCACAAAGTTCTCTCGTGTCCCATCAGGCCTGGCTTGATCGGGAGTGAAAAACGCACCTGGAACGTGACCTTAATCATTTCATTATTCCGAGAGGAAGCGTGTAATCAGGATGTGGATGGAGGATAAATTTGCTGAAACAGCAGTTTAGCCATAAACGCTTGCGGAGAACATTAAATCCAACATCTCAAGGTGAATGTTGGGCTGATCATCGATTCGGAGCTGCTGTTTGTGTGTGTGTGTGTGTGTGTGTGTGTGTGTGTTTAGGCCTGATGGATGGCACGAGTGAGACGGGCAGATCTGGGTTTGTTAAAATGATTGATGTTAGTGAGTTTTGTAAATGAAAGTTTTATCTTTTTTTGGCGGACATGAAGGAAAATTCTGCCGTCTGAAGAAATGCTTTTTATTTAGTTTTTTTTTTTTTTATTATTAGGATGGTTAATGGGTTTTTAGAGAGGGAGAGAGAGATGGCAGAACACATACACACATTTGTGTCCTTCTTTTTTTCTGTAGTGTTGCATCTTTGTATATTCGTTTCTGACGGTGTAGTCATTTTCAGATTTTTATTTTTTCTAAAGTCTGTATCCAAGCTTTGGCAACACACATTAATATTTGTCATGGCAATAAAAATAAATATGACCATGGCAGAGAGAGAGAGAGAGAGAGAGAGAGAGACTTAATGCATCAGTTCAACATTTTTACATATTTGGGTTTTAAAAAAGAAACCTCGTCAGATCTTTAAACTACAGGAGAGAGAGAGAGAGAGAGAGAGAGAAGTGATGTCATGTCTTATTATGCTTGTCTGATGTGCCGGTTTATATTTCTCCTTTCCAAAAACTAAGTAAAGCAAGGAGATGGAGAAAGAGAACGACAGATAGAGAGATAAAAATAGATAGAAAGAGACACAGAAAACAGAGAATTCCAGTAAAAAGAGACGTTTAAAGTTTAAAGAGGAGGATGAGAGTGAGTGAAAAAGAGAAAGATGCAGGCACAGAGAGAGAGAGAGACGTTCTAGCTACCTTAGAATATTTATTCATTTATTCACACACACACACACACACACATACAAACCTACCACCCAGACCCCCAACCTCCCAACCTCCTCCAGTCTTGTATGAAAAGTCCACAGTCCTGTTCATCTGTTGTCCATTTTCTTCATCTTGACATCTGCCTCCTCCATGTGTGTTAGATTTGCTCCACTGACGCTCTCCAGACGTCCTGCTTCACAACATTAACCGGCCTCACCTCGGACAATTCCGTCATCAGCTTGTCCATGTTGTTTCCAGTTGGACCTGTTTTTGTGGTTCTCTCTGGTTCTCTGGGTCGGTGCGGTCATTGGGGCCGGGGTCGTTACTAACACTAACACTAACACTGTAGCAAGTTTAGTGCTTACACACACAGGTGTCTGTGCTGCTCCTTGCAGGAACATCTGCATCAGCACCACCATTGTACTGGTTGAAGAGATGGAGTGTACGGAGGTGTTGGGGGCAGAAAAACTGCTGCGTTCATCACTGACCTGTTCTAACTCTGGCTCTGGTGTGCCGCTGGTTTCACTTCTCGTTCTGGCTCGCCGAGGTCCAGCTTAATCAGCTTACTGTCTTAGGAACACAACCAGAGCTTTGCTCATCCTTAAGGAGGGGGCAAATACTTCCACACCCCACGTCCTGCCTCACTGCTAACACAACAGAGAGAGATTCTATGATTAATTTCCTCTCTTATAGAATTAATCCGAGCTTTATGTTCTATAAACGCGCAAGACATACAGGACACCCTTAATCCTGTACGCTGATAAAGTTCCTTTATCCTAAAAGTCCATAATACAGGAATTTATTTATTCGTATAGTTTGTGTATAAATCCTGCCGAAGGGTACTATATTCACGAGGTTTTGTCTTGTACAGTAAACAGTGAGCAAACAAACATGGCAGCACACACGCACACGAACTACAGAGATATATAACCGACTTTGCTGAGCATCCATCATGCAGCGGGTCGTTATGGGATATAAATGGCCACTTGTTCTTTCTCGAGTCTCACCATAGTGTGTAATGTGCATTTTTCACCTTTCGTGTCGTGATGCTAATCGGGGCTATCATTCACCTGGAGAGGGAGATCAAATCAGCCAGTTACAATTTTGACAAATTTACATCAGGTGGTTTGATTTGTACAGTGATTGCACGTCTGCGATCGATTAAATCATTTCATACGAACACTAGATGACCAACATATGAAGGAATGACTGAATGTCCAGAAGCAGGAAGTCAAATCAGCTGGAAATGTGGGTAAATGTGTCGCGGTACTCTGTTTGGTTCTCCAAGGGATCGCTTTAACATCTCATGCAATATGAAGAGACCTTTAAAATGACCTGATTTGCTGAAGATATACGTTCCAGTTCCGCTCTGTAGGAAAGATCCAGGGCTCCGTTTGTATCCAGGTGCAGCTGTAACGTGTAGGACTTAGATAAATTTTGGAGTGAGTGTGACGATATACGGATTGCCACACAAAAGAATAACGTAACTGAATCGATCATTTCTCCATCTAACAGTAAAACAGTGCAGCACTTAAAATAGGTGTAATAAACTTTACAACAGCGATTATATCAGCTATAATTCTCATGCTATAGAGGTACAGCGGTAACGCGGCATACGAACACTCCACCGCACGAATTTTCACCTTAAGAGCTGAAATTTTTTAAGGAATTTGCCTCAATTCTCAGCATTCGAGTGCTGGCTAAGTCGCGCGGACGTCCAGGAGCCGTTCAAAACTTGTTAGCGTAAATCATGGGAGCCAATTTATTTAAGTTTATATATTTTTTGTGGGATTTTTTTTTTATTTTGTGAAAGATTTAGTGAAGACATAGCCCAGTGCGTGACAAGAATGTTATCAAGGACGGTAGCATGAAGAAAAGGGAGCCGCTTTCAGTTTGGTATTTAAAGTCGCCCGTGCAAAGAAGAATCATAATTTAAGGTCAAGTGAGGTTTAATGTCTAGTTATTTCATATTTTACTTTTATTTCCATGTCTTTTCTGTCGTTTGATTGTTTTATATGATTATACTTTTGGAAATTGGTACTATTGGTGATATTTTTCTTGGTGGTCATGGGATTTGAACCTGAGACCTTCCGTTGTTTTGTTACAAGCTTTGTTTAAACTTCAAAGCTTTAATGAACAGAATAAAAAAAATAAATGAAACAAATTAATCAAGCACATAGAATCCAAAAAGCTGAATATGTCTGACTGTATTTTTTTTTTTAAAGATACTGTATTCACATCCCTCATGCGGAGCACGGCATAAAAAATTTGCATTGTGACAGAAAGGTTATTAGAACACCAAATAACGATGTACTGTACTGTATGAAGAACTTGATGAACGTCTCAGCTGGGTTTGAATAAGTCAATGAAAATGAGACGGGTGGCTGCAATTTCTTCTGCCACGACCCATTTAGCATTAAGGACTGACAAGAGAGGTGAGGCCAAGCTGTGTATTCAAATTTTTACAATATGTCCATGAAATATGGATTACGTTTTGCGGATTCAGAATTGTACTTCACAGTGCAGTGTGAGTACGGCGCATTAGTGGGGGATATAAAACAAAGTTCTCATTCAACTATAGAATAAAACACTTCGGGACACATTGTAGAAAAATAATCAACGACATGGTGGTGTGACGTGAAATCATTTCCTGTAACTATCAGCAATTAGTACACTTTTATATACACCTTTCACTTAGTGTTTTTAGCTATTTGGGAACAATTTTTATGATAGTAATAATAGTCTATAACAGTTAGCCGCGGTAATTTCCTGCGGGGGGAATACAGTACGTGACGTGTCCTGAGATACTCAAGCCATGACTAATCCCTTCTTATCTCTAAATGGATCAGTCATAGTTTTCATAATGCATTCAGTCATTTAATCACACTTCACCTTCCTGCCGCAGAGACAAACAGACTTTCAGGAAAACTCTTCAGGCATTCTAATGACGCGCCGATACATTAGAGATGCTTTTTTTAATTGACTGTTGATAAATTACACAATCAGCGTGGCGTTCTGCTCCAGCACTCCTGCTGTAGAGCCTTCAGGGATACTCATTTAGAGGAGTGTCAATTACTGTACTATCAGCTGCTTTAAACTGAAATTTACATAGATTTACATGTTCGGGTGTCATGGTGGTTAGATTTCAAGAATTTGTATTGTCCACAAATGATTAGGAATTGTGCAGTTCGAGTTTATGACTTTATATGTTGTTGAACATCATACTTAATGCACCGTTCCAGGACCGGCCACGTGTGATTAATTCTACAAATGTCTCCGTCTCACTCAACAACCTTACGAGTCTGTCTTCATAAAGCCACTTTCTGGACTTGCTTGTGCTAGTGTTGATGTCGAGCAGACATAAAGTAAAGATGCGTCTCAGTCTGGATGTCCTACGCGCTCAAATTTCAGACTTCAACCTGCCCGAGTTTCCCCAAGTCCACACGATCACGTAGTATGGGACATGGATCCATGTTGAAAACTTGTGCGAAAACGAGTGGGGAGAAGATACAAAGTATATCAGTTATGGAGAAAGGTAAGCTGCTCTATTTTAGGAAGTTGCAGAGGGCATTTTTTCCACTTTTGACCCTATTACCGCTACGCAGGTACAAGTCGTGCCCTTGAATTTTCCATGCGGCTAAATTAACCCTGTTTTCAGGAAGAACGGCTCCTTAACTGTGAGGCGGTAATGCAATCAGACACGTTGTTGACTATTGGTTACATTGCATGCGTACCTCTAATCTGATCACTTTTAACTTTATAAAAAAAAATCTGATTCGTCTGCAGTCTAAACAAGGCCAATAAAAAGCGGGGGGGGGGGGGGGTAAATTAACAATAATCTCTAAATTTAACCGCAAACTAAACTACTAAATCGTACGCTCTAACAGATACTAAATCCACAGCTAAATCCCACCCTGCTGTTTTTTTTTTTTTTTTTTTGCTCTCAGGAGGATTATGAAGCAGCTGAAAGCATGGTTGCAAACCGCATCACGATAAGTAGTGCAGCTCTGTTTCTTTTCTCTTTTTTTTCATACATTAATCCAATTCATGATGAGATCCGATTCCAACTGTTGTACAGAGATTGTCACACGTTTCAGTGAATTTTAATAGACTTCAGAAAAAGAGTCTTGAGTTTGATCAAACTTTTTTTCAAATCCTTCTTTCTTGAGGCCCTGTTAAAAGATCACAATTGAGCTTTTGAACTTTGTTTCGTTCTGGGGGTCTTATTTCTCTCAGGAAGCTCGAACGTTTCCTTTCTATCGAACAAACAAGGCTTTTAAAGCCGTCTGTCTCTGATAGAGCCGAGCTGACAAAGGCCGTCGTCCGTCGCTTTCACCTCTTTCATATTCGTATTCCTTTATAGGTGAAAAGCCAAATGGTGTACATTTGTTTGGATTGTGGTTAAGCAGCTGGCAACAGTTCCACCTCCACTTGGATAAAAAAAAAAAAAAAAATTTTTTTTAAAAATGAAAAGCTTTACACGCACTCAGAAATTAATGGCTGACAGTAAAATATGGGCATATTTAAGTGACTCGGGCGGGCGCAGCATTCCACCAGGGCAGAGGTCTTATCATGCAGAAACAGGCGCAGAGATTAGAGGGAAATTATTCAAATGGATTTAAGCCCTAAACGGGACGCTCGGAGTCAGCACTTAAGATTTATGAACCTGTTTTATTATTCAGGAGAGCTTTGTCTTGGGGAAAGAAGGGGAAAAAAACTAAAACGCCCGAGAGAGAGAGACGCTCCGACGCTCGGAGGCCACTCAGCGCGCATTAGCTGATTCACCTGAGTTTAAAACGACTTCATTCTCTACAGAGTCTCACGAGCTGGGAATGAATCACTTCATTACTGTACACCTCTACCTGTCACTCGTCATCGTTTACTCACCGTAACAGCACTGAGCGGTGTGCCGAGGTGTGTGTGTGTGTGTGTGTTAGATATTAGTGCATGGTGTAGCACTCCATTATTGCAGTTCTTATTTTTCTATTAAATACAACGCTATAAGAATTTTTTATGTCTTGTGGGAGCATTTGGACTCATCACAGAGATTATAGAGGAGTCTCCAAGTGAAACGCTAAATAATTTATAAACCCCATCCCCCCCCCAAAAAAAGAAGTAGTTTGTTAATAGTTTATTAACAATAATTTATTAACAATAGTTTAATAATTAATAGCTAGATAGATAAATAACAAGAATAAATTAATAAGTGAATGATTGGCTATATTAGTAAATGAATAATTATATTTGTATTTATATTTAAAATGTAATTTCTTTATTTTATATTTTTTATATTTCACATTTTTACACTTCATACTTTTGCAATTTACACTTTCATTTTGTAAATCAAATTTCTATGCAATTTATGTTCCTATTTTATTTTCATTACCTAATTTCCTGATTCAGTTGTTATTGAAAATTCTTTCTTTAGTTTAATTCTATTTATTTTAGCGTAAATTTCTTATTGTGCTGTAGTGCAGTTTTTCTGGGTAAATATTCTTTTTTAGATCGCAGATTTATTTGTATTTCATTTGTATTTGACAAATAAAATATGAATTTGTTATATAGCTACTTAAATATCTAGATAAATAAATAAATAAAAATAGCTGAATTTAAATGAAATTTAAGTGAAAATAAACATAGAGTAGAAAATAAAATAGAGAAATTAATAACTAACTAACTAAATAAATAAATAAGATACATAACATAGATACATACATTATAAGATAAATGAATACCCAATAAAATGTATAAAGATATAAATAAATAACGACATAAATGAATATTTGGTTAAGAAAATGAACTAACAAACAAATATCTACCATATCTGATTAAATATCTGAGGAAAGAAAGAAGGAAAGCTCAAAAATGAGGAGCAATAGAGTAACAACAGGTGAGTTCGATTCCTGCCTCAGGGTCTGTGTGCGTGGAGTTTGCATGTTCTCCCTGTGCCTGGTGAGGTTCCTCCTGGTACTCCGGTTTCCTCCCAAAGACACAGTATGTGTGTGTCCTGCGATAGATTGGCTACTCTTTGAGGTGTGCTGTTATGAAATGAATCATAAAGTTCATTATGCAAAATTAAATTTTAGATCAGTTTTGGACATTCACAGGGTCTTCAGACAAAATAAGGAAAAAATAAGCCTTACACATTTTATTCGTTTTCCATTTTTGTCAGTTAATGAGCTTAAACATGCTGGTAAAATTCATAATTTTCATCATTCCAGTGAGAAAGAAAATCCGGGGAACAATTTGCATAGCACCTCCTCTGATTCGTCTCCTAGGCCCCGTTTTAAAGCAAATTTCCTTTTCCTGCGTTCTGATTGGCTAGAAATATGCTCTTCCACAAAGAGCTGTGGTTGTGGCACGGTAGATCAATTGCATTAAAAGCTGCAACAGCACGTTTGATACAGGAGTGAATTGAGGCATGCTGATTCACAGAGACATTATGACCTTTTTTTTTTTAAAGAGTATGATATTACAGTATGTCATGTTTAACTCTGCTGTGTGACGCCAGCCTGACATTTGATATTTTCCAAGAAGTGCACGCCCCCGGGTGTTTTATTGCTCATATGCACGTCAGAGTCCCAGTGTGTTATTCTGGTCCACACTGTGCAGTGTTTGTGACAACGATCCTTTACTGTGTACATTGTATTTATAACTTTACTGGAACGAAGATAATTTTAATGCCAACTCATGAAACCAATGCAGTTTCCTGTGCTTCTGGGCAGAACTGCATTTCCTGTATTAAAGCAGAGACATATTCAGCACGCGGTCCTGCTGGATGCTTGCCGTTGCTCTAATCGGTTTTCTTAACTGCCCGTATAATGAGATTACGTGCACAGTGAAGCACATCATCATCTTACCTCTTTACTGCGAAGAGTCTGCAGTGCTGGAGATTTAATAGCTGGCAGGACGATTGAGATGATGATGATGCTGATGATTGTGTGTGTGTGTAATTGATCCTCACTCCATACTGTACATTGTCAGCTACCTACTGTAGACCTGTTTCCGTAGGGGTTTTGAATTTTTCTTTAAAAAAGGGACAATAAATGAAGGTGAGTAGCTTATATAGAAAATTATTTTTTCAAAAAGTGTTTCCCTACATATGCCAGTGTGTGAATAGTTTGGACCGCACCCCCCGTAGGATTACAGAGGAACTGCAACATTTTATCACCTTCAATGCAAGAATTTATACAGCGTTACCCCAGCATATTAATTAACAAATTTCGTATTGCGAAACACATTTTCACAAAGGAAATAATGTAAGTACAGATAATTCGTTCCAGCCAACCAAAAATAATACCAATATTACCAATTTATTTTCATATTATATATGTTATATTATATATAATGTATATTTTCTCATATAAAAACAATCAAAACATTAAGAAAAGATATTTAAATGAAGTAAAATATAAAATAAATAGACATTAAACCTCACTTAACCTTAATTTATGATTCCTCTCGGCACCGGCTGCTTTAAAAACCAAACTGAAAGCGGCTCCCTTTTCTTCTTGCTACCGTCCTTGATAACGTTCTTGCGAACCATGGTGCTATGTCGTCACTAAATCCTGCACAAAATCCTGCACACACAAGAAAATATATAAACGCGCTTCGCTTGGCTTCTCCATGACGTAAACAAGGTTTGAACGTCTCCCGGACGTACGCGCAACTTAGCCGGCGCTCGGTTCGGCTCGGTACGTTCGCTCGTTTGGCGAAAATGCTTCGTATGCCGAGGCAAATTTCTTGCAAAATTTTTTATTCCTAAGGCAACAATTCCAGACTTCTCCATGTGAAGTGGTGTGAAGCTGTGAGCTGCGCCTGTGTGTCAGTCTGTGTGGCCATGGTACAGTAAGTCCTGAATGACTGACTAGGTCTCCCCCAGAAGTTCTCTGTAACCTTTCCCTCGACTTCTTTCCCTCCACCAGGACCCTGCGGCTGTCAGTTTTTTAATAAGCTATCCATCAGCGTTGCAGGCGAACCTCCCGGGTGTTTTCTGCAGCTCCAGATTGAGAGCCTGCGCAGGGGAACGGTATAAGTCATTTTACTTGTCATGCAGGTGGCTCGAGAACATTAACACTCGACTGGGAGAAGGTGTAAGACATTTATTAGCCGCGCGGTTTAACCCCCTCCACGCCCAAACACTTTAAATGGGATAATTTATATAGAAGCTGAGAGTTTGTGGAGGTAAGGTGGCATTGTGAAGGATAATAGTCATAAAGCTGTGTTTTTAGTGCTTGATAACGTCAAAATGAAAAAATTTTTTTTACAAGTTTTTATAAGTCTTAGCTCTCTTTAAGGTCCTGTATCTTACTGGAATAATTATATTAAGAAGTGAACACACAAGAAGGAGCCACACCCCTCCTGAGCAACAGGCTGTCTTCCTATATGAGGTCACATTAGGAAGGAAAGTCTAATTGACTTGTTTAAACCCCTGCCAAAGCAAAAATGGAGATAAAGACACAAAGCAGGGAATGTTTTTTTCCTTTGTTGTTTTCCTTTCTTGTTTGTACCCGGGGTGGCTGTGGCATGATTCCGCAGGGGCTTTGGGGGTGTGCTGTGGTGCCTGGCACAAGGATGTTGGCAGATGATCCTTTGGGTGCTGTGGATTGTGTGTGTGTGTGGAGGGGGGGGAGCCTTTGTGGATTGGGATCTGGTGAGTTTGGAGGCCGGGTGGGGGGGGGGGGGGGGTCCTTGGGTTCTTTGCCTTCTTGGCCCTTTGTGCCGTGCGCTTTGGTGTAGCTGGTTTTAATGCTAATGGTTTTAAAGTAGTGTCTGATCAGTGTATAATGTACATTTTTACATTTAGATGAACTGAATTATGATTTTAAATGATGTATCAATGCAATAAAATATTCACAACTTGCATGAATATGGATATTGATATTCTTTATTAATAAAGCTGCTGCTGAGTCAGATTAGAGAGAAATATTCATGTTCACTCAGAAGCGTTCGAAATTCAGCTCAGAACTTCCGAACGCTCTCAGTTTCAGTCCTGCTCTTTTTAACAACCATGTGATTTTTTTTTTTTTTTTTCAATATTTATTTATTTATTTTTTATGTGAAATGACAGATGATTTAAATGAGATGGACCTCTGCTTCATCTTCCCTGCTCCGCTTTTCACCTTAGAATTAAAACGACTTTGTCAGGAGTGAGGTTTTTGGACACCTCCTGCACTCAGAATGTAATTAAATGTCCATAGCGTTTGATTTTCACCCGGGCGTCTCTCATCGATAACGGTGTCTCTGGCTTGTGTAACATCCTCGGTGAGACACTTTAGCGAAAGAACATTTTAACGGCGTGAGAGCGAAAACCGTTGGGAGGCTTGTTAATAAGTGCTACTCCCCAGTGCCAGACACATCGATTTCTTCTGAATAATTTAGACTTCTGATGTCTTTTTTATTAGCTTGTCACTCTAATTAAACTCGCTGTCGTTTAGTACTTTGTATCTCAGTGATGGACTTTTTAATAGGACAGACTTTTAGTTTCAAATCGATTGAATTTACATGCCGTTTTGACTTTTATTTAACAAGGTTTTTCAAAGTTTCATTTTATAAATAAAAAAAAAATTGTGCACAATGTTAACATTAAATCACCTGGTGCTCGATCGGTGTTTGTCATTTGTAATATGACAAAAACAAAACATAAAACTTTAATTTTTCATTACAAACTAGATGTTTCTGTAATCAGGATGTACAATTCCTCACGCTTTCTTCCTCTGTTGCTCAGGTGGTTTCTGTCCAGACCAGTGGAGCTTCTGTCTCTCATCACGATGAACATAGTCTTCAGCAGGAGGAAAGGTACGAGACGTGACGGCGCTGCTCTGTCAGCTGTCTATAGTAAACATTTTGAATGATAACTCCGTAGCCGTTGTGAATCCCTCAGTTTTAGTGCTTTGGCGCCGGTCAGCATGTGTTGACAGAGTTGCTGTGTGGCTGTTAAAAGAAGGAACTGATGACCAGGCTGACTACAGGACAGATTTATATAAAGACCCCGATGAAAAACAACAAAAAACAACACATTCTACAGGGATAATAGTGATTAATCATTAATCTATTAATTGTTGTTAATAATTTAACCAGCTAAAATGCATTAACTGATAATGTTTGTTTTGCATAATATTACACTGTGTCTCATATACAGTATGTATTAAACCTGTACACCACAAGAGGGCACACTTTCAGTTAAGGCTAAATGCAATGTTGGACGTTGTATATTTAGCCGCCTTGTTTTCGAAAGAGAACAAATGCAGTATTTTCGACAGCCGTGTTGTCTGTGGGTTTTTTTGTTTGTTTGTTTCAATCATTTTTAATTTGTTGTCTCACATAACTAGCTTGTTGGGGTTTTGATCATAGACTTGTTAAAAAAAGTTAAAAACTATTTTAAAAAAATTTGTTGTGCATAAATACATTTATTTTTAATGATTAATGATTAATTATTAATTATTAAAGAATATGCATGAAATCAAAGCCTGATTTTGATCCCACACACATGCTCACATGATCTCACTCACTTCTTTCACGCTTATGTGCTGGTCTTGGGCTTTGGTCACACCAAAATATGGTCCTGGTCTTGATTAAGAGTTTGTACAAGTAACTTTCATAATCTTTTACAAAACAGTAGGAATGAAGAAAAGTCTGTTCAAATCAAACTGGGACTTTTGATTGTGCAGAATAGCAGAATGTGAGGAGTGAAAAAAATCCTCTTTATTTATCTGTATAATCCCCAGCTACACTAATCCCAGCGTTTCACTAGTGCTTGGACACCATCAAGGTAGAAAGTTTTCTCGCTTAGGCCGGGCCATGATTAGAATGCCTCGTTCACGTCTGAAACTCCGCCCTCCCCAGAAACTCCTTTAATGGCCCAAACATGTGGAAATGGCTTGGAACGAGGTCAGGACTATACGGGGGATGTGGCAATAACTCCCAGGCGAGTTCCTGTAATGTTCCGGTGGAGTTAGTGAATGATTGTACAGTTCACACAGACAGATGTGTCTCTCCAACAAGTTGGGATCGGGGATCAGGTGTTCCACTCGCTGAATGTTCACGGGAACGACTGCAGTGGCGTCCGAGCCACCTCGACCGGGATCGTCATTCATGGATGTACAGCCTTCCTTAAAACATTTGCACTGTTCAGATGTTTGACTGCGGCTCAGAGTCTCATCACTGGACTGTGCTTGAAGTCTTCTGTAAATGTTAATTGCCTGTTTTACATCTTCATTCAACAGAAACTTCATCAGAAGTCCCAGTTTGACATTAACACCCCTTGTAGTTGAAGTAATTCATAATTTGATGGGTTTTTGGTCTCGATCTTGACTATACATGAGTCTTGCTTTTATTTTGTATCAATCCTGACTAGAGATATGAATGACAGACTGTCAATCTGTCTGAATCTGTGTTTCAAAATGGTTACATTTTTTCATCATGATTTTCTAATCGATTCAGTGTCACTTATGTATATCGACTAATTTGGCTCAAGCAGCTATATTACGTACAGGATTTGAAGCAATAAAGCTACTTAAAGTAATTTATAAATACTGAAATGCTATATAACGGCTGTATTTGAACGGCTCCCAGACATACATGCAACCTTAGCCGGTATGACGAAAATGCTTCGTATGCTGAGACAAAATATAAGTTCTTAATAAAAAAATTTGTGAGTTGGGGCTTTCGTATGCTGAGGTGCCACTGTAACTTTTCCTGCCACTTTTCTGCTCCAGTCCAGTAGGTGGTAGGATTGTACCAGTTGCCCATAAACTCAAATGTTTTTAAGGAATTCCTCGATTTTATACCATTTAAGTTTGTAATTATAAAGGTGTTAATCAACTCGATACAGAACCGACAGCGTGATGGCAACAAGTGCTGAGTCGTCTTGTACATCAATATCACACACATACATGTCTCATAGTGATGCACATGTGGAAGAATGTGCTGGAATCTCAGTTATCCTACTTGCTGTTGTTGTGATATACCACCTTCCTGCATTAGAACCTGACTTCCAAGCACATGGGTTATTAATGAAGGAGACAGGACGATTCCTCTGCCCACCCCCCATCCCCCCATCCCCCCCATCCAGGACCCGCCCTTCGGTCACGGCCTACGCTCGGCAGAGTTTATCTCTAGTCTCCACTCGTATCCCTGGCTTTGAATATTTCATGGGTGCTGGAGTGGTTCACCTGCCCGAAGAGATTTTTCATGTGCTTGATTCGAGTGCGTACCTGCTTTACCAGACACCCTGATGCTCTGGGACGTACCTTGGGTTTGCTCATGAAGTATTAAGATTCCTCTAGTAATACTCCTAACTAGTAGAACATTTTGTCTCTCTGATGTAAAATTGTGGGGAAAAAATAGTCGAATGGACGAATTTCCGTAAACAAAATTGGCTAAATCGCTGAAAACGTGTCCACACTGTCAGAAGTTAATTTTATTATTTGATGAAATGATCGACTGTAACGATGATCAAGGGATGAAGTGCAGGTGAACAAATGTTTATCGTCTCTCAAATGGAGGATGGAGTCTCATAAACGCTGCTGTCCTCATTTCATTTCACAAAGAGCCTGTTTATAGAGTGGAGCAGAGTTAGTGGGTTACTCATAGACACCGCCTCTCTCTCTCTCTCTCTAACTCTCTCTCTCTCTCTCCCTCTTTCTCTTTCCGTCACGACAATCATAATCAAAACCTCACAGTTCTTTCCTTCACATTTTTACATGCTTTCTCTCTCTCTCTCTCTCTCTCTCTCTCTCTGTTTTCTGTCTACCTCTTCCTCTGTCTTTTTCTGTCTCTGTATTTTCTGTCTCCCATATTTTCTTCTCTCTTTTTAAAAATGTTCTCTTTCTGTTTTAATCCTTTTACCTATGTCTATATTTGACTCTTTTTTTTTTTCTCTCTCACTATATTTTTCTGGATGGTACGGTGGCTTAGTGGGTAGCGCTGTCGCCTTACATCTCCAAAGTCCGCGTTTGATTCCATCTCCAATGTTTGCGTTTGTGCTTGGTGGGTTTCCTCCGGGTACTCCGGTTTCCTCCCACAGTCCAAAGACAAAGACATGTACTAAAGGATATTACAGAACTAAAAAACAGCCTCTCTTGGAAATGGAAAAAATGCACAATATTTTCAGCAAACATTAATGCATAGTTACTTTTTATGTCATAAATTGAACTAATATAAAAAAATTAAAACATTATTGTGGCACTATGCTAAAGTTTGGGCACCCTAAATAATCAGTACTTAGTAACACCTCCTCTAGCAAATATCACAGCTTGAAAACACTTTTTATAGCCAGCTAAAAGTCTTTCAATTCTTGTACTTGTAATTTTCTGCCATTCTTCCTTACAAGAGGCTTCTAGTTCTGTAATATCCTTTGGTCGTCTTGCTTTCACAGCTCTTTTAAGATCTACCCACAAATTTTCAATGATGTTTAAATCAGGGGACTGCGATGGCCGTTCCAAAACCT
>JAQMYG010000036.1:34657429-34668614 GCA_030014215.1 Clariallabes teugelsi | reverse complement strand
CCTGCAGGTTTTTTGCAGTCAAATGGGGGTTTTGATTTGTCTTTCTGACCAGCATACGAGCAGTTCTCTCCGAGAGTCTTCTTGGTCTTTCAGATCTCATCTTGACTTCCACAGTTCAAACTGCAAGCTGACAGTCTTCTTGTAGCCTTCTCCTGCATTGTGGGCATCAATAACTTTCATTTTCAGAGTCTAACACAGCTGCTTAGAGGAACCCATGGTTGGTTGTTGAGTGTCCGCAAGTGTGGGCACAAGGTTTGAAGAGTCAAAGTATTTGAAAAACTTTGAAATTGGGATTTACTAATGACAGCAGTTGCCATGCATCAGATCTAATGAGCTGATTAAGGTCTGAAACCTTGTAAAAAGAATCTGAGACTCTGGATCTTTTAGGGTGCCCAAACTTTTGCACAGTGCCATGATATTGTTTATATTTTTCATTTTTGTTACATTTTTGGCCTAAGAAGTAACTATGCATCAATGTTTGCTGAAAATATTGTGCATTTTTTTCCATTTCCAGGAGAGACTGTGATAACATCTTTTCAATTAAAAAATCACCAAAATCTGTTATTTATCAAGGGGTGCCCAAACTTTTGCATAAGATTTTTTTACCCTCTCACTTTTACTCACTCTTTAGTCTCTGTCTTTTCTGTCTTTTTTATTATCTCCTTTTAAAATCTCTCTCTCTTTTTATCTTTATCTGTGTGCGCATATTTCACTCTCATATTTTTGACTCCCTCTGTATTTTCATGTCTCCCTCCATCTATGTCTCTTTTTCCCTGTATTTTTCTCTCTTCCTCTCTCTCTCTCTCTCTCTCTCTCTCTCTCCCTGTGTGCTTACTCAGGGCTAACTCATGTCAGGTCATGCCACTGAAAGACTCTTTTAGCTGTTTCATTCATCACAGCTGATGTAGCTCCGGGACGGGACTAACAGAGAGCGACACAGTGCCCGAGGTCTGTTTATCATCTCCAAATCATATGCCATACATTTACTCAACGAGGAACAGGACATGGCCAAGGTTATAGAGAGAGAATACGTAGAGACAATATATAGAGACAATACATGCTCAGTGGAATGTATTCTTCAGAAAGACTTTGTAACTCTGCTTCATCACACTGACTAGTCATTGATTAATTTTCTTTTGCACTGTGGGCGATGGCGGCGTTATCAGAAATGAGAGGAGTGCCTAGGGCTTGATTGACAAAAGGGATGTAAACAGCACCATGTGCTTTCAGGCTGTATTATTGTTCCAACAATGTGATGTCCTTACATTGTTTGCTTTATTTTAATACTAAGAAGAATAAAACACCGACCAATAAACTTTTACCTAGACAGAATGATATGCGACACAAAAATGAGAAAATCTCATGGTCAAAACCGTAAACCTTTGATCGTGTTCATAAACTCTAACTATATCTGACACCAAGAGAATGTCTTTATAAGCAGTATTTCTTGCAAACGTTAGCAGGTTAAATTATGTTGGTCATGGGTTCAGATTTGCTTGTTTGCTCGTTTTTTTGTAAGTTTTCACTTCCTGTATTAGAAATGTGCCACAAAGTGCATTTACAGTCGATCCCAAAGCTGCACCATGGACGTTTCAACTAATGTTCGACTTTTTATCTTCCCTGCAGATAAACCCAGCATGCACAGCCCTGAGGCTCTGGTGAAGCATTACGTAGCCTACAGCGCTAAGGTAAGGTACAGAACCGAACAGATCCCTGCACTTACCACTTTTTCCCTCCTGAAAGAATTTGCTGGGAGTGTGTATCTCTGCAGAGGCAGTTTTGTGCTGATGAATCTTTTGTAACAGCTACGCTTTAATAAACCGATGAGATTCAATCTGCACTCAGTGGCGCGAGTCTGGCGGAGGCCTTACAGAGAGAAAAAAAATTGAGTTTCGTTGTTGTTTTTTTGTTTTTTTTATGCCAACAGTGTGAAAAGCTTAGCTTCTGTAAAATGTAATGGATAAAGTTTCTCTCGAATAATTTCTGCTTGAATATCTACAAGTGTCTGACCTTAGCATGATATAAAATATCTTCTTAGCAAAGATGCATGAACCTGTAAAACTGATATAATCCAAAATAATCATCAGCTGCCTCTTTTGTTTAATAGTCTGCCCATCAGCTAAATAACTCACTCGCAAAATAACTAGCTATAACATCAGTCTACTAGCATACAGTATCTGGGCAAATTACATCTCAAAAGTATTAACTCGTAGACCTCAAGCAGCACGGATCCATGTCGCAACCGAAATATTGGTCAATGACCGGTATTAATAAAAAACAACTCTGTATATGAATGTAATGTCGGTGCATGTCGACAGGGGGAGGCCTCAGTCATTCAATTGTGCTTGGGTTTTGTTCATGTCACGTTGAACCAAAGTTATCATAATTTTTAAAACGTGCATATTTTACCACTACTGGAATATGGGAATGGCATCGCAAAAAATTATAATTCATAAAAAAAATAAAATTCTCATAATAATAATAATAATAATAATATGAGTATTTTATACTGTAGTTATAAAAACAACTGAAAACGACCATAAAAATGTAAAAATTTACTTTTAAAAAGTCTATTATATTTTCTTCACTTTTTTTAATATAGTTTTTGCTCAGTCATGTTTATACAGTTGGTTAAAATGAAAATCATTAAAATATAGTGATGAAAAAAAAAAAAAGCGCTAATATCCCTATCTCACCTATGCGGTTTGACTCGCGGTGAGATGCGGTGTTAGGCACCGTGAGCCGCCGCGATTGCCCGCCAGAAAATAAACATGCTACATTTTTTAACATGTAAAAATTCTTATTTTATTTTTCGTGCAGAAACATGGAAACGTAATCGCAGCGCCAAAACTCGCGGTGAATCATGATGAACCGTACTTACGGCCACCGCGCGAAACCGCGTAGGTGAGGTAGGGGTATAAAGGTTAAAAGATAAATCTGTTCAGTAGGATTCAGCTAGCAGGTTCAGTAGGAATATAAAATAGCTTGGCATTTTTGATAAAAGCTTTGAAATTGATAGTGCTTTGGAATTTTCTCTTATTTTAGATAAATGCTTAATGTTGGCATAAGATTAAAAAAATATCTTTTACTTTTTTCTCTGGTAAAACATGTGGCATCCTAAAGCTTAAACACTAGCATTTCTTAATTAGTTAACTCAGACCATCCAGTTTTCTCTAAACTCAATGTGGGTAAAAAATCAGCCTAATCCTTAGATTTAATAACATTTAAGTTACACTGTTAGATAGGTAGATAAATAACCAACTTGGATGCCATGTTTTTACTACTGAAATCTGTTAAGCAAACAGTAATCATCATAATTGTATAAATAACTGAATAAAAATGAAGCTGATTGCATGAAAAAAACATTTAGCTATGATTTAGCTAGCAAGCTCAGTGCTGACAATGCGAAGCAGGCTAGCTAGCTAGCTTTGATTACACTAGGCTACAGTAAAGCCTGTAAATGAGCTAAACAATTATTAGCTTCTTTTAAAAAGTATTTCGATGTTTATTAGTCATTTAATTAAAATTTCCTGACTGAACTGATGAACAATTAGCAAGTTTAATACTGTATACACTGCTAGCTCTCTGACTAGATAAGGAGCTACTGTAGCTAGCTGTCTAAGAAGTAACGATTTGGAGATAATGTTACTATTCAATATAAAACATCAGTAAAATTTGATGTGTAAAGTTGAAAGATTGTGATACACCGCTGTGAGAGTATTTTACATTCAGCGACAGACGGTCTGATAGGTTTGATATGTGTGTGTGCGTGTGTCTTGATATACTGTATGGTGGCTGCTAAAATGCCGAATGTGGTCAGAATACAAACCACTATAAATTCTCAGAGAGGTTTAAAACCCTGAGGTGTTTTATTTTCTCCTTATCCTCTTCCTCTTTCTCACACCGTCAGCTCACACACTGCACACCACACACAAAGCCACCTTGACCATCTAACACACACACAAATACACACACACACACACACACACACACACACTCGTCACTAAATGGGCTTTGCTTTGCTGCTTTTGGCGACATGATGAAACAACATATTCTATATTTAGGTTCACAACTTAATTGTAATGTTTTTTTCTCTTCCTATAGTTTTTAGGAATCACGGCAGTCGAACAGCCAAAAGGCACAGATGTTGTTCGGGTGGCTGTGAGAAAACTGAAGGTATGTGCAATGAGCATGCGTTGCCAGATCTTCCGAACAAATCAGACAAAAATTTACACCACTTTTTTCATATTTTACTTTTTCACACGTTTTTGTTTGTTTGTTTGTTTGTTTGTTTGTTTAATACAGTGATCTTAAGCTTAACTGATGTACTGAGAAATTCTACCTAAGTTGATGCATAGATAATGTCTAAATGTGGAAATATAAAACAACGTTTCCAACCAAAAAATACTTTGAAATGTACTAAAGTTTTAAAATTTTAATTCCAATTGTTTCTCACCTCACGAAGATTTTATTATTTATAAGACATTACAAGCATACAAGTTAACCTGCAAATGATATTTTAGCTCTGAAATATTTTTTGTGGTATTTATCTCTAACTAAAATGTTAATTAATGTAGGAGGCACGGTGGCTTTTTGGTTAGGAGTGTCACCTTGCACCTCCAAGGTCTGGGTTCGATTCCCGCCACGAGGGCTGTGTGCATGAAGTTTGCATGTTCTCCCTGTGCTTGGTGGGTTACCTCTGGTTCCCTCCCACGGTCGACAGACATGCAGATTAGGCTAATTGGCCCATAGTGAGTGAAAGAGCGTGTGTGTATGTGGGTGCCCTGTGATGGATTGGCACCCTCCAGTGTGCACCCTGCCTCATGCCTCACAGCGGTATTGACGATGAGTGAGTGAGTGCCCACTGAAATGACCTCCATTAGCATGCAGTCTAATTTAGTTAAATATATTATCAAAATGAGCAAAATATTCCTCATTTTGTATATTAACACATACATTAACTCATTAAAGTTCACATTTTCTAAGGTAAAGACTGGAAACCTGACTGAGGTGTACTCCAGCATTTTAAACCATTTTACATTGCAGTTTTATGGCGTGTTTATCTTTAAACACTGATGCTAATTGAATTGAGTACAAGACATTGAATAGTTTCTACCCACGATCCTAAGGGACTACTTAGCTTGTTGTTTGGGTACTTTTAATGCTTGACAGGCTATATAACCTGTGTAAAAATAAATCACAGGACACAATAATCATGTCAAAGAAAACAACTTGGACTTCTTCCCTTTAAGCCAAGTCACCACCTCTCTGAAGTTTAAGCCAAAAATGTTCTAAGGTTCTTCTCTAGACAGTTTTATGCTCCATGTTGGCAAGACACTTTTCGTTGAGGTTTTCATGTCGCCCCCTTCTGGCTAGTTATGCCATACCACTTTCACGCTCAGGTTACTGACTCTGAAGTTTGATGCTTTGCTTTTTTTTTTTTTTTCAGTTTCAAAGGCATATCAAAAAGTCGGAGGGTGAGAAAATTCCCAAAGTCGAACTCCAAATCTCCATATATGGGGTCCGAATATTGGATCCAAAAACAAAGGTATCTAATCCATATTTGAGCTCGTAGGGTGCATAGTGAAGTCACGTCAAGTCAGATCAAATCAATCAAATGTTATTGATCACAGCAATCTGGCTGATTTAGTCTGTTTCTAACATGCAGGATGTAAAACACAACTGCCAGCTGCACAGGATGTCTTTCTGCGCCGATGACAAAACGGACAAACGGATCTTCGCCTACATCTGCACCGAGCCCGACACCAAGAGGCACCTGTGCTACGTGTTCGACAGCGAGAAATGTGTATGTGCGATGTGTGTGTTGATACTGAAAGACTTAATGAGTGCTCTAGACAAGGCTTCTTATTTATTGATTTATTTATTGATTGATTGATTTATTGATCGATTGATGGACATGCGCTCATGGGGTTGGCTGGTTTTCAGGCTGAAGAGATCACCATCGCCATTGGTCAGGCGTTTGACCTGGCGTATAAACTGTTCCTGCAGTCTGGGGGGAAAGACGTGGAGTCGAGAAAACAGATAGGGAACTTACAGAAGAGGGTAGGAACAGAGACGATGGTTGTGTTTTTTGTTTTTTTTTACTTTCCCTTAAACCCACAGCTTTAATAATTTTTGGGATTATTTCTTTTGTTAAAAAGCTGATGTTCTGCTCTTTAAATTCAGTCGTTGTTCTTAATTCCTTCCTTTTTTTTCTTCCTTTTAACTTGGCACAAATTATTAAATCTAAAACCGTTATTATTATGTATTTATTAGATTCAGGATTTGGAAATGGAAAATTCCAAGCTCAAAAAACAACTTCAGCACCTGGAGGATCAGCTGATCAGCCCGCACTCGTCTCCAGTACGTAAGATGATTCGGAGGTTTCTGTACAAGACTAATAATTAATACCTACTGTATACGCCCTTGTCCTGTGTATTTTAATGACTTTTCTGACAGATTTTCCTTTCTCTCTCTCTCTCTCTCTCTCTGTCTCAGCTGTCGCTTGTTAACTCCTCACCAAAGGCCTGCATGTTGTCTTCTCCTCTGTCCCGCTCTACTGATGACGTCTTCTCCTTGTCCTCCCTAGAAATTTCCTCTGTCACACTAACGCCTCTCAGTTCGCCCGATTCCAGCCAGTCGCTATCCTTGCTGACCCCGCCTCCCACTAAACCCGCCCACTTTGTGCCGACCAATTGCTATATTGTTCCACGACCTCGTGTAAATGTGTTTTCTATTTGCTAGCGCTAAGTGTTTATCTTATCCCTTGTCAAATTCCCGTTAATTGTTTTCCTGTAATTGAACAGTTACAAGCGCAATTCTTCAATTGCTTAAACTTCTTTGGATGTGTATCATCAGGCTGGTAGCATCCCGGTGAAAGCCACCCCGACAGACGTGTTCGACATGGTCCCGTTTACACCTGGGTATCCCAAGTCCAGGATACAGACGTGTAACGGGAATTGGAATTTCCCTTCTCCGCCTCATGTAGCCAGAGGTCAAACATAAGTTCTTTTTGTAGTTGCATTTCAATAAAGATCTAAAAGTCTCTTTGACTAGTTACTGTTGGCCAAGCAGATGTCAAGCAAGTGTTATTGCATCTTAAAAAAAAGTAGCCATTCACATTGAAATATGCAAATCCAAGCCATGGAGCATAGAGGGAATTTATTCAAAGTGCATCATTAGTGTTTTCCATCTGTTCTGCAGCTACAGATCTGTTTGGAGCCGCGCCCTTTGACCCTTTCACCTGCGGCCTTGCAGACTACCCTCCAGATATCCAGTCCAAACTGGACGAGATGCAGGTAGAGTTTCATTACACTCAGCTGAACAAAATAATCCTAATAGTGATGGGAAGTTTGGATTATTTTAGTGACTCGGTTCTTTGAATCTCGTTCATCACAATGAACAGATCTTTTTTTGAGTCATTTATTTCATTTCGTTCTTTTGATCAGAAATAAAATTAAATGTTAAGTTTTCAATAAACAGACCCCCAACATTTTGGCTATAGTTCCAGTAATGAAAATATTACCATGCAGCTAAGGACATATTGTGATGAACAGAATGAGCAGCTCACCTCTCATATCTTCTGGTCCGAATCCTTCGTTCTTTTGTCACATGACTCTCATAGACGCTACGCAGTGCAGTACACAGGAAAGAGAATTGAGCGGTTCTTCTCATGAGTCTTCTAGTCCGAGTCGTTCGTTCTTTTGAATCTATTGCACTGTATAGTGTCGATGGCAGTCACGTGACAAAAGAACGAATGACTCGGACTAGAAGACTCATTTCTGTTTCCTGTACATAACCTAAAGAGGTTTTTGCGCCTGTTAGGAAATGAACATATCACTCTCTGAGACTACTTGTTCTTCTGAGTCACGTTAAAGACTCGTTGTAACTCAGCTGTAACATACACAGGTTTCACAATTAGGATAAAGTTGGATTAAATTAAAGCAGAAATCTGAGTTTAATGATAATTAGTGTACTATTAAAATGTTTGTTGTCTGATGAGCTTGTAAAAAATATTGATGCAGACGGATGTGTCCTAATAATTAGTAATTAATAATGTAGTTCTTGTCTTGCAAACACAATTGTAAATATTCAATTGAATTCCGAAATAAAAGGCTTTACTCTCTCTTTCTTTTTCTCACTTTCGCTCTCCTTCATCACTCCTCTCCCATACAGCGGCAAAGATGGTTTGTAAACTGTTTATACGTTTTGCTTCGCTGTGAAGTGTGTGAAGGTTTAGATGTGTGCATGTGCAGAAGTAGACGTGATTGTGCTCCTCGTTAATCATGCTGCATGGATGAGTTCAGATCGAAAAGCCCTGCTGATGCAGAAGCCGAGGCCGTGATTGACAGGCGTGTGGTCTAGTCGCAGATTGCATGTGACAAATTAACCCCTTTAAGACCAAACCATCATGTTACATATGATGAAAGTGACCATCAGATTCACTTATACAGTTATTATATATATATATACATATATACAGTCCTTATTTGTATTTACATGCTTTTCTAAATCATGTCTTCTTTCCTTTTTTTGTCTTTCTTTTTTTTTTTAGGAGGGGTTCAAAATGGGTCTGACTCTAGAGGGCGCCATTTTCTCCCTGGATCAAGTGGACAGTCGTTGCTGAAGTGAAACATCATTTTCAGCTTTTAATGTCTGGGCGGGGGGGACATGTCTTGGGGGGGATGGGGGGGTGGGGGTAGAATTGGAAAGTATAATTATGTTTCTGATTATACTTTCGAATTATGTTCTGCATTAAGCAATGAAAATGTAACAGACAAGTTGTGAACAAGTTGTACAGATTCGTTCTATTTTTATATTGTTAAAAAGTGCGTCTGTAGAGATTGTACATCATTTTAATGATTGTTGATATACCCGAAAATCCCCCTGCACTCAAACACTCGCACACACACACACACACACTGACACACACAGTGCCTGTTCCTGCTCAGAAAACACTTCTCTTCAGTAATGTTTGCATTTTCTGAATTGCTCCTTAGGCACACAAACCCGTCCTCCATTTCCAGCGTTCATGTAGAACATCTAATATTTGCTTTATGACTATTTAATAATATCACATTCGCTAAGTAAACACCGACTCACTCAACATTACAGCTGTTTACCTTCTTACGCATTAAAATGGCATTTCTTCGTAAAAGATTTGTCTGTATTTCTCTATATTAAAGCTGCTTTGTTCGTTCTTTTCATTTTAAGAAGTACTTCAGATCTTTTCATGACTGGAAAAAAAATTAATAAATTTCAGCAAGGAAAGACATGCATTTATGTAAACGATTACATCAGAAAAAAATGAATACAATCATCCTTATCATTCTTTAATGAAACACTGTAGGGTCATTAATTAATCTTTATCTTAAGGATGGAGTAATTAATCAGGAAAAACTGTCCGGTATGGGCAGGAACACCATCTCTCGAGAGGTAGCGCGTATCAAATGTACTCAGACGTCGAAATTTACACGTTCACGTTTCAATTTAACATGGAATGAACTATTTACTCATGGCACCTTTATAGAAGTGTATGAAAAAACTGTTTCATCATTAAATTAGTTTATAAAAGCACCAACCAAAAATTGGAAACTGGTCCATATAAAATAATAATAATCAAAATAATAATAATAATAAAAAAAACTAAACAGAATGTGTGTGTACTTTTCCATTGAAGTAATGCTTATTTAAACTGATATGACATAAAACAGCAGTGCACAGGGCACGTGGGTTATAAATTAAAAAGTCCACACAGTCTGTCATATATTTATACACCCCGAGCTAGTGGAATTCCTCATTAAAAAGATCAAAAGCGGTAGATGGGGATGTAATCGCTCCTGTGGCTCATTCATGCTCATCACTTTTGAACTGTCTTAAAAAAAAAAAAAATACTGCATCGGCGCAGAGCTGAAGTCGTGACGATGAGTGTTGACGTTTAAAGAGAAATCTTTTGTTCTCAGGAGAAGCAGACTGGGCCAACGTCGATGCCGAACTCCTGCTCGGCTCCGCCCACGTCCACTGGTGCCATGTCTATGATCGGGAGCTTCGTGGGCTTCTGTGAGCGATACTCGAATACGGTCTTACTCCACTCGCTGCTGGATTTCTGAAAGACGAGATAAAAAAACAGATTGAGGACAACGTCTGGACAGCTGCATGAGATTAAATAGGTTTTACATTTAAAGTCTGTCGAAATCAAGACATTTCAACGTTACACGATCTGTATCCTGAAATTTAACATTGAATCTGCTGCATCCAGTTGGTGTTTTAAACTGTCCTAAAAAGATAACCGTTCGATGCGTATTACGGTACGTGCGTGAAAGTGTCAGAGGCGTACCGAGCAGCCGTCCTCGGCGACGGTGTATTTGAGCCGGTTGTGGCCGTACGCTTTGATGTCTGTCCTGTCGGCGGCCTTTAACACGACAGCTTTCTTCAGGTTGTTGTTCTTGTCGTCTCGGTAAGCGACGCTGTTCCTGCAGTGGTAAGTGAGCGTCTGTGACGCCTCTTTCGAGAGCAGGCCCAGGAGGCGCAGCTGCACGGCCACCGTGTTGGGCGAATCCTCTTTATCTCCGTATGTGAACTGAGGAAGTCGAAGAGTGTTAGAATGAGCAAAAGACAAGAATTTGTGCATTTAGAATACATTTTATTATGTTTCTTTTTCCCAGAACGCTGGAATGCATTAATGCATAGAAAAAGGATTGTAGAGTCTGACCCAGATTATTTACAGTGTACTCGCGTTCTGGGTTCACGGTCGATGTGCAAAGCAGGAAAACTTTTAGTAATGTACTTATTTGTACCTTATTTTGATTTAAGACAGACCTGAAAAAAACTCTGCTTCTAAGTAGATCATTTTTAAAAAATTCAATCACAAAACTTTGACATTTCTCAGCTTTTTCATTTTTCTTTAGTAGACTTTAAAAGAGTAGTCTTTGTTTGAAATCATGTGATACACTGCTTTTGATTTGAACTCCACTCACAGGAACAATTAACTATTTTAATTACAATTATTTGTGAGCAGCTTTAATACAGTGCAATCTTGTCAGGGTTCCCCCTAGTGGCCAACTCCTGTCGCATTGCCCCTTTGGACTATTGTGTTTCGGACCATGTATACCAGGGGTCATCAACTATATTTGTCAGAGGGCCAGAGTTTTACCAAACAGTCTCCTTGGGGGCCGGACCCCCAAGA
>JAQMYG010000036.1:34623081-34638032 GCA_030014215.1 Clariallabes teugelsi | reverse complement strand
TTATCTATCTATCTATCTTTCTGTCTATCATTATAATGATGTAGTAACTCTTTATAAAAGTATAATTATAAATATAGTTGCAAGCAACAATAAGCGGGCCCAAGCACCCTGTGCTATCACCACCCGGGTACATCAGAATATCAGACATAATTTTTAAAAAGGGGGTTTTATGTTTAGACCTCCAAAAAGCCACAGATGCTGAAAAAAAAGCAGCACAGTATGATGTCACTCAATCCAGACGATCATGCCTTATAATTATATAGATTAACCAAGGACAATGTCCTTACTCTATATTTGGTGACTGTATATACAGTAGGTATGTACAGTATGTTTGTATGTTAGTATGTTGGTATGTTTGTCTGTGTATATACACAATGAAAGTAAAGTAAAAAGTAATTGTATAGCTATGTTTATGTACAAAAATACATTTAGTTAAATGAGTTGTTTTGTTATATAATTTGATTTAGTGAGAATGAATTATTTGATGAGTTAGAATACCCTTAGAGTAATCTCACCGATCCGTCCATGAGCACTGGCGAATCTATCACACACAGGGCAGCACTCTCCGTCCGGGACAGAGAAATGCTCGCACCCTTTGAGGGGCTCGCAACGGATGTCCTCACACACCATGTTGCCGTTGTCACACACACAGAGCCGGCATGGCTCGGGTTTCCAAATGGCATTGGGCTCGTGAGTCACATGTCCCTCCTTACAGACGGACTGAGTCTGTGGTAAAGCTGAGGGAGGAGAAGAAAGGCAATGAGAGGTAGGATTTTAAAAAATTTGCTGGCTCAAAGGGTTTCATAAAACTTTTACGTTTTAAGCAAGGTACTATATTTAAAGCCTGAAACATAACATGTAATTACATGTGAATAAGCTTTATGATTAGGATCAAGTCAGCTGTAAGTCTTTCCTTATGTTTTAACATCTTTCTCTTGTCACAAAATCGTAAAGAAAACTCCATTTGAACTGACATTCAGCTATAACAGGTAATTATTTTAAATCATATAGGCCAAGATTTTAAATACAGTGTTTTAAATAATTGTAAAATACTTACATTTGAAAAACAAAAAACAAAGTATACATAGAAATATGATTTTATTACCTATTTTCCAAATTCATCTTGCACAGTAAGTAATTTTTTAGCATTTTATTAAAGACAAAAATATACCTTATACTTAATAAACAAACATTCTGCCAAATAATGATCTCTGAATGTAATCAGTAATAAACTTGTATTAGAACTATTTTTAAAACTCAGGTGATAAAACATAAACCACAATGAAAGGAGCTTAAATGCACAATTATTATTATTTTCTTAATATGTAACGTTTTATTTTATATTAAATATTTTATATGTATAATAATGCTAATATTATTGATGTTAATGAAATGATAATGCAAAAATCTAAAGTACATTTATTTAATTTATTAAACCAAACTGTTTATTTCTTTTCCAACTCTTTGCACAAAAGGCTAATTTCACTTCCTGTTCATAAATCATTTTTAATTAAAAGTTACTTGATCAACAGTTTATTATAAATGATCTCTGAATGCAATGCCGTCCTCTTACCACGCGGGGGCAGCTCTGAGTCAAGGATTCTGACCTGTCTGGAACCACTGGCTATTTTTACAGCTTCACCTCTACTTAGTACTTAGTGGTTACATACAGGATTGCAGATTATGGTACAAAAATGTACTCTATAATTAAGGATATGATAAAATATCTTCTTTCTGTTTCTTTTGGGTGACTTATATATGTTTTTTTTTTTCAGGATGGTATTGCTTTAGAAGAAAGGCTGTTCTTCCTGTAGAGCTTACTGCGGGAGTGTCTGAATGCTAAGAATTCATCATTTACATCTCCTACATTTATATACACTTCCTATAAACATATGTAAAAATAATATATGTCTGAAAAGAGGGCTTCCTTAAGTCTACCTTCCTGTGTGAGAAGCAAATCCAGGTCATTTGATCTTTAGATCTTTAGATCTTTTTGATCTTTAGATCAAATGATATGATCTTTAGATGAAATGACCAGGATTACTTTTGCACAGACAGGTCATGTGATCTTTAGATCCCTCATTAAAGCAGTGCTTGGATCATCTGCCCCACCCTGTGATTAAGTTGTGCAGCTGCTGGGGCAGTCGTGCTGCGACTGTGAGCGAGGCGGTACAGAGAACCACATCAAGGTTTCGTCTTGATCAGAAGGAAAAACCAGGAGACCAGAGGCGAACTAGTGTACAATCAGGACCGAAGAGGGTTGTCTTCTTTTAGTAAAGCTTTGTTAGAGAATAATAAATTGGATTCTCATAAACTGACACATTTTTGGTTAATGTGTGTGTGTGTGTGTGTGTGTGTGTGTGTGTGTGTGTGTGTGTGTGTGTGTGTGTGTGTGGATTACTTTGGGCCTATTACTATTGGCCTGTTTAACTTCATATCTAATAATCTACTGCATGTGTAGCATAGTATTGTGACCACAAATAAGAATTTTAACATTTTTTGTGCAAAATTCTCTCGTAAATGGTGGTTAAGGGGGCAGATGTTAGTCACTATTTCAAAATGTCAGTAAGTCGCTGGACAAAGTTTCAGCCTCATATTGCATGTAACAGACATTCAGTTCTGTATAGAATCTTTATTTTCTCCTGATATATTTAACCCTATAGTGACTGTGTATTGTAAAGAAGAGAGATTTGTCAGGGTTTCTGATTCTGAAAATTTATAATTAATCCAAGTTGTACATTGTGCTCTACTGTCAACCAGCAACTATGAAATGAAATGTAAAAAAATATCTTAGACAGGAAAAAAGGTATAAATTTGTCCACCCATGCTCTAAATCTGATATAAATTCCCATTATTACAGACTTGGTGTCATACGTTGAAACTGCTGTTTTTTTCCTGTTGCACTACAGCACTGAAATATTACTAATGCATTAGTTTACATTCAACATTAGAGATGGGGGAAATTTTTTTGTGTATCGTATTTGTGTAACTGGCTCCAAAATGCACTTTTAAAATAAATGTCTAAATTATATATAGAATATACAATATATATTGTTCACGAGTTTGAACAAGATTCCTAACAGTTTAGATAAAGCAAAGGTTTCATTTCAAGGTATAAAATTTCAGACATATGGCATGTCTGTTTAAACAAGGGGTGTTCAAGTCAAACCAGGACTTTTGAAAGGCGGGCCTCCCAGGAACTCCTTTAAAGTGGAAATGGCTTGGAGCGAGGTCAGGACTGTACGGGGGTTCCTGTAATGTTTCTCCTGTAAATTCTCACAGACAGATGCGTCTCTTCTGCAAATTAATCACAAGGTACAGTATCTGTCGATTTTAAAGAGTCAGGCGTTCCACTCGCTGAATGATCACAGGAACAGCTGCAGCTCCAAGACACATCGACCAGGATCGTCATTCATAGACTTTTTGATGCCTTTATTCACCAGAAATTCCATCTAGTCCCGGTTTGGTTTGAACACCCCATTGTACATTGTTCATGGTTTTAAATTAAAATTATAATTTATGTAATGGCAAAACTTAGTCAGAATCACAATACAAATCAAATAGGCACCTACATGATAACTAAAGGTGACCTCTAGTGATTCCCACCCCTATTGAACATTCATCATAAAACAGTTTTTTTTTAGTCACTAGATGTTAAAAAATAGACTTTCTATTTTGTAAGCTTTTCTATGACTACAAAATATTTACCCAACACTTTTTCCCATAAAAACATGGGTTCAGGTTAAAAAAAAAAAAAATGAGCTGGTGGTTGAGAAACAAACACCAAGTGTGAAAGCAGGCCTTAGTTCCGAAGCAGAATTTCCAAATGTAGAAAGGATGATTTTAGACGCTTTTAGATTCCATACGTTTCCAAACCCCTGTTATTGCAAATCCTGATCCAGGCCTAGAGATTACATGTGATCTTTTAAAATCAGATTAAAGCGATGGTGTGCAAAATCAATTATACCTGTACATGCCAGGCTTCTAAATGAAGTAATGAAGGCGTGAGTGATAACTGGTGTTAGTTATCTCAGGATAATCAGTGGCTCTCGAACACTGATGCATGGAGGAATTTGAGAAAAAGAAAAAAAAAAGTGCGTGTGTTCATGGATAGCATTCATCTCATAGCACTCTCACCACAAAACGTCCTCACACACACACACACACACACACACACACACACAGAGTAGATGACAGCCTCTGTGTCTCTTTTTAAACTATGTAATCTGGGTTTGTCTGTGATTTTATGGCTCATTGCCAGACAGATCTATCTCTCAGCCTGGCGCTCGGCGAGACGACGGATCAGAGAGAAAATAACCCGTGTTGGTCTCATCAGAGACTCAAGAGACGATTTCACTTTCATCGTAAATGTGGTGCTTTTTTTCTGTAGCAGAAAATCATCTTCAACCCTATTAACAGGGCGACGTTTACGGTGAGAAGATTATTGTTTGTATTTTTTATTTCAGCACTTGATGTGATGTTTAAGACGTCCAGGTGAACTTAACCAGGTTTACTGCTACCTATAAGATTATCACACCAGTGCATTAGACACAAACCCGGCACAGGCTAATGCCGCCTTCCTACAACTCCATAGAAATATTTGCCACAACACTAAGCACCTGCTGTGCTAGCGCTCATCCTGAAGCATACTGTATATGAAACTGCAACTTTGCGATGCTTTAAAAAATAGTCAACTGCAACGTGCCAATTTAGTGGGAGAGCGCAGATGTTATTTTGGGGAAAACCACAAAGCCCTCTATTATACGTTCAGCTTAACTTCTGCCTGCTGGCAAGTTTTATTTCTGCCTGAAAGAAAAAGCCACACCCTCCCACATCTGCATGCGGCGTTTAACATAATGAGCCTCGCGATTCTGCAGTATGCTTGAGACACTTTAAAATTCAGACACAAAGTTTATTTTATTCAGAACTAACTAATCGCCTTGTTTTCTCTACACACAGTTTGTCAGCGAATTAAAGCACATGATTAACAGTTTCCTGCTTTCCATAAAACCTTTCAAGCGTGACGGTCACGAGAGGGTTTTTCTATATATGCTGGAAAAAAAAAACATGCAAGTTTCAAGCTAAATTATTGGGTTTAACATCACAGCACAACAGCCAGGTTGAGAAAAAAACTAGCATGTAGTTGGAGGAAAATAATAAAGTAAATTTCCAGTTACACCCCGACGTTCAGCAGGTCTGAAAGTGTTTTATTTACTCGGATACCACAGCAGTTCTTTAAAGATTACGTCATACGTTTTTACCCATTTATAGTTATGTGTAGAGTTAAAACACACCTTGGAAAAGCTTCTCTTGAAGTTAATGTAAAACAAAGAATGCATCTTTTCATGCTACAAAGTGTAAACTTGCGGTCCTGAAATCTTTCCGTTTTTGTCTGAACACTGACACTGGTGACTCCTTACAAAAGTTAATAAAAACGCAGGTTAACCATATCAGTGATTACATGCAATTGGGATCTTTCTGCTGTACAAGTCCCTGGGTATGATGTTGTGTTGTATAGAAATGATACCAATAACAATGGTGGCATGGCAGCTTAGCGGCTAGGGCCTCCCAAGGTGGCGGGTTCGAATCTCGCCTCTGCTCTGTTCCAAATTCCCCATAGGGTCTGATTGTGAATGCATGTGTGATGGGTTGGCACCCCATACAGGGTGTACACGCCTTGTGCCCTGAGGATTCCTGATCCTACACAGGATAAGCGGTTTAGATGATGGATCAATAGATGGACAATAAAAGTAACATTTCAGCTTTGTGAGTTGATTATGCCATTACAATGAGCCATGTTTATCTCATTAACACATTCGTAATTAAATGAAACAATTTTACCAAATATGGCGGTTATATTGATGTCTTTCTAAGATGCATACTTGAAGCAAATTGCAAATATTATAATATAAAATCATATTTAAGGAAACAAAAGAAACCAGCAGGTTTTCAACTTCAAACAGATCAATCATCTGTAATTAACGTGAGAGCAGGCTAAGTGTAGGATGTTAACACAGGTTAATAATACGCATGCTTTATATAATAATTCTCATTTGAATAAGGAAGCTAGTTAGAAAGCGAGTTAACACCACACTACACATATGTTCCTTTAAGCTCGGATTCACACAGCAGACTATATGATAGGGTGTGTCCCGTTTCTCCACTCCGGGAGAGAGCGTTAACCAAAATTGGCAGCTTCTGAAAACCTGGCATCAGTAAAAACAGGCCTGTTAGAAACCTCTCATTCTCCAGAGCCTCAATCTCAAATAAGCATCGACTCAGAAGACACCAAAACCACCATCGTCTGGGTCCAATTCTGGAAGCGTTCGACAGTTACGGAAACGTGTTTCTGCAAATAAACATTTGTCTTAGCAAAACGCCACAGCCTGGGATTGTCCATCGTAAAACACTTCAAAATAGTTCATGGAAATAAACATATTGCTGTAGTACACTATTCTGTCTTGGTGAAGTCAGAGTTGTTCATGTTGGAGCAGAAATAATGATGGGTTTAATAAGTATGAATAGGGCCTTCTTTAGGCGCAGAAGATGCTCCACTAGAGACATAATCACAGATTCAGGCCTCATGATGAAGCTTCTTTGTGATTACACACATTGCGCTAATCCACTTGCCCTTTACCTGGAGCACAATTTTTTCCCAGATGGTCGCACATCTGTCGGTTTGGTAGTGTGTCTCCATGAGGCAGGTAAACCCAACCAAAATATTAGCCTGGAAACCACAGAGTTACTCAGAACTGCGACGTTCTCTAAAAATCGCAGCCAAAATACAGAAAAATGTGCTGAAGTACCAAATGAGGAAGAAAAAAAAAACCTGTTTGCAGCTGTGATTTTCTGAGCCACGTTTGTTCAAATTTCCTTCACATACTCGGTGTTTGAGTTCTCAAAAAACCTCAAGGGTGTGTATAAATACTTGAGCATTCAGGCACATTTCAAAAAGATGATGAAATGTGTAAACAACTATGAAATATTTGCTGTTTGTACGGGCTGTACATAAAGAAATATGGAGATATAAACCTCATGTATATATGAGTTTCCATCCATCCATCTTGGAGTCTCTGTATTCCAACTAGGAACGGTGGAGGTCAGGTGATTACCATTGTATTTATTCCCAGTTTTTTATGACAGTGGTAGGATCTCCGGTCAACATTCACACACCATGCGCAGTTAGCCTAATCTGCATGTTTTTGGACTGTAGGAGGAAACCAGAGTACCCAGAGGAAGCTCACAAAGCATGGGAAGAACATGCAAACTCCATGCACACAGACCCTGAGGCAGGAATCAAACCCAGACCCTAGAGGCGCAAGGCGACAGTGATAATCACTATAAGCCATATATAAGTCTATACTGTGTATGATTTTAGTATTGGATATGGAATAAGGTATAGATCCACCCATATAGGCACCTCTGTAGTCCAACTAGGGACCGTGGAGGCCAATGTTGATCATTGTATTTATTCTTTTTTTTTTTTTTTTCACGACCGTGGTAGGACCTCCGGTCAACATTCACACACACATTCACACACTATGGGCAATTTGGGAACGCTACCTATTCTATTCTGCATGACTTGGATTGTGGAAGGAAACCGGAGCACCCGGAGAGAACCCATCAAGCACAGGGAGAACATGCAAACTCTATGCACACAGACCCTGAAGTGGGAATTGAACCCGGACCCTGGAGATTCAAGGTGACAGTGCTAACCATTACGTCATTGTGTCGCCGATTTGGCATTACATGTGTTTATTTACTTTTACAGAAATTTAAACAAACAAAAATAAATAAATAACGCTACCATAGCTATTGTATAATAATAATAATAATAATAATAATAATAATCTCCTAATGCTGTAATGCTGTACAATCAGCACTAATCTGTGTTTTTTTATTATTGTCTAGAGTCTATTTGTTGTCTATAGTGTAAAAACTTCTAAAGTTTTTATTTGCCCCTCTTCATCTCTGTTGATGCTGTAATTGTTTTTTTTTTACTTTCCCTATTGGTGGGACAATAAAGGTTTATCTTATCTTATCTCATCTTAATATACTCAATACCTGAGATAGACCTGTGTAGAAATAATTTTATTAAAACAAAAAAAATTCCTGTCCATAAAACAGCATCTAATCCATTATTCCTTTATTTCCACATCATTAATAAGGTCAGTAATTATAACTGGATACTCACCTTTCTTGCACGTCACCCACAGCACCTGCGTCGAGAAGAGCGCGAGCCACACGCACGCCCTGGAGGCGCGAGACATGGCCATTCTTTTCGCACCCCCTCGCGCGACACTCCAACCTGAGAGGGGGGTTTATTCCTCTTTTTGGGGCTTCACAGGACTTTAGAGATGCCCGCTGGATGCCTGCTGTTCTCCGGGAGCCGGTGTGCTCCGCTCAGTCTCCCGGTCAGCTCAGGCGCTGCTCACACACTGCGAGACACCAAGGAGAGAGAGAGAGAGGGAGAGAGAGAGAGAGAGAGAGAGCCTCCTCCCTCATCATGACTCCGGCCACTCTCTCCATCTCTCCTCAACCTGAAGCTAAAACATCTAAAGCTGCGCAGAACATAAAAGCAACAATCAAAGTTACACAAGTAACAATGTATCCAATGACGTAAACTTCAAAGCACTTCTGTAAGTCGCTCTGGATGAGATGTAATGTACAGTAATGTAATGTACAGTAATGTAATGTACAGTAATGTAAGTGTGAATAGAAGCAACAGAGTCAAAGTCATTAAGTTAACATTGTATTGTATGCTTTCATTTATAAAAAAAAAATACTAAGTTAATACAGCCTTCCAGAATTATTGGCACCCTTCTAAACAAAACATCACGTGGACCTACACTTTATCCTGTATACAGGGTCGCAAGGGACCTGGAGCCTTTCCCAAGAGACAAACACACACTACATGCAATTTGGGGAAGCCAATCAGCATGTCTCTGGACTGTGGGATGAAAACGCAGTACCCGGAGGAACCCCCACTAAGCATGAGGAGAACATGCACTTCACGCACACAGACCCGAGGTGGGAATCGAACCCTCGACCCTGGCGGTGCAAGGCGACAGTGCTAACCACTAATCCACTGTGTTGGTTTCCCTTATCTGTGGTGACCTTTTTTGATACCATGTATGACAACACATTCTTTTCATGAAAAACCTCTGGCCATGTCCTTTATTCATTCATTCATTTTCATTAACCACTTTCAGTCAGGTTAGTACTGTAGATCTGATGCATATCATAGGAATGACCCAGGAACACACCCTAGGAAAGACTTCAGTGCACCACACACATTCAAACACACTTTCACATAACCACACACACACCTACCCACACATTCATACCTTGGGGTTATTTTGAATCACCCATCCACATGTTGAGTGTTTTTTTTTTTTCTCAGAAGGAGCTGGAGAACCCAAATTTCAGTGAAACAAGTACTTGAAACATTAATGAACCAGAGACAATGAACACAAGTAAGCAAGGAATATTGTGGGGGAAAAAAACAAATTTAATTGAATACCCCTTGTTACGGTCATTGATTGCTCAGTGGTAGGTGTCTCTTGCCTGCTGTGATGAAGGCTTGGGTTTGATTCCCAGCCAATGCCCAAATCCAAGCCCCTGGCTAAGGTCCTAAGCCCGGCTAAAATGGGCAGGTTTCGTCAGGATAGGGATCCGGCGTAAAAAAATAAATAAATAATAATAAGGAAACAAACCCGTGCTGACCAACTGAATACTGCTTTTTAGAACAATTTATTCCAAAACATGGCTGCCTCTGCCAGGAGGTTATTTATGTACAGGAATCTTTCACAAATGAGAATTTCTGCAGACAAAAAACCAGACAAACACAGAAATGTTTTTTTTGAAGGGGAGGAAGTGATTGTTTTGTGCCATGTTAGTCTCCTGATTTAAACTGTGTTGAAAGCTTGCGGCCTGAATTACAGCCCACAGAAACAAACCTAACAATATAAAGCAGCATGAAATAAAGTATTGTTGCAATGACAGACTCTCTACAAGTGATTTTAAATGTCTTAGACATTACACAGTGCGTGTGTTGTATTTCTTTCAGGGGGCGGAGGCAATCTTGATGTCTAAATGTCTAAAATCATATTTTCTTATGATTTGGATAACACAAAGTTAAATCTTTTAAGTACCCTGATCCGTAGAGATTTTCCTATAAAGTACTGTAGGCAGTTTTTGGTGTACAATGTACAGTATGTTTGCCTTAATGCCCAGAGATGCCAAAAACAGCTGTGTTCTAGTGAGGTGCGAAAGGATGGAAATATATCACCCGGTTTCCTGAGCCCGGGCCACAAGTGGAATGAAGGAGGGTAGATGAGAGGAAGAGGAGAAAAGCAGCTGTGATGTCCAGGACATTCAGAGGCTCTGTGGATTCGGGACTCACATCAGAGGAATCCCTGCTCAAATCATCCATGAGTTGTTAGTTGTGCTGTTTTCTTACTAACTTACTGCGGGGTCTGTGACTCAGGTCCTGTTTACAGACTTTGTGTTTCATTTTTTTTTCTATTGTAATCTAGAATCTGATTGGTTAAAAGGCAGTGTTGATTAATTTTCTTTAAAAAAGGAGGAGAACATATCACCCCGTCAAGTGTTTCATTGCTAAGATGTGTGCCTGTGAGGTAAGAAATACCTTCATTCGTACCCGAGCATCACTTTATTTTGGGTGCACCTTTGTACGTAATCAGCGGTGATGGTCATGTGGAGGAATTGTAAACACAGCTTAAGCTCGGGGGAACATTCAGCTGAGCTCAGACAGTTACGATACGACCTGTAGCTATTTTCAGCATACTTTCCGCACACCCTTTTTTTAAAAAAGTAGACATTATTAGAACTTGTGGCTATTTAGGTTGGACTTGCTCTCTTTTCCAAATGGCACAATCACTTCATAAACCCTCGATATTTATCTCTCTCTGTGATCTCCGTGCAACGTTGGACAGGAACAGCCTTAAATTTCCATCCCACAATTCCCTCTGTCCCCTCCCAGTTGTTGAGTGTACTAAATTAGGTAATTTGTTCCGGGTTAGCTACCTGGCAGAGCACACAACACACAACCCTATTTACTGCTGTTATCGTCATCACCGGCCGACTAACACTCTGACCTCAGGGATGTTCCAGACGTGGCCCACAATGAAGCAGTGTAAACTCTGCTTGTTTTCTGTACAGACACTGCTTTGTGAGAGTGCTCTTTCAGACACACACACACACACATGTTGCAAAATGTTCCTCAAACAGGATTTGACTTTACTTTTCTCCACCCAATGGTGAAATTACAAGGAGGGCCACATGAGGTCATGTGTGAGCCACTTATTCCATAAATAGTGAATTTTTTGCCCTTTTAAGAATGGAGTGTTGTTGTAAAAGACCAGCGTTCTGCGGTGGGTCTACAGCATAGTCATTCATCTACATTTTACGACATCTATACTTACTTCCTAAAAATGTATCATGTACAGTATGATATGTATTTTTTCCCCCATGTATAACTCTCTTAGAAGGAGAAAGAAAATAGGATCTCCGCTCTGAACTCTGAACTTACAGTGTAATATGTAATGTAAGTACATTTTGTGCTACGCTTTTCCTCCCTAGTGTCTTTACTCATTAGTTTAACAGACCAAGATTTTATATCTAACATTTCGCTTTAGCAGAATCAGAAGAGCAGATGTTACAGATGATAATCCCACAGGAAATGAGGCCTGTTATATCACTATAATTCCTCTTTGAATCTATAATTTTCTGCTTCTATGTTGATAAAAATGTAGTTTTAGATAAGGATAATCAAACACTTAGTGATGTGCGGTTTTAGGAAAATAATCAACAACCTGATTCATACAGTTAAAGAAAATTTCCACAAAATTAAGCTGACATGGATTAATTTCAGTTTTCACAATTTGTTCCATGCACCATGTATTGTTCTCAATATACAAGTAAAAACAGGACTTTTGGTTGTACAGAATAACAGAACACAGTTCTTCAGTTCTTTACACTAATGCACTTATCCCAGTGTTTCACTCGTGCTTGGATACCATTAACGTAGAAAGTTTTCTCAGTACACCAGAGCCATGATCAGACTGCCTGCTTCACATATGAAACACCGGCCTCCCAGGAATTCCTTTAATGTATTGTGTGTACAGTTCCCACAGACTGATGCGTCTCTGCACCGTTCAGATGTTTTACTGCGGCTAAGAGTCTCATCACCGTACTGTGCTTGAAGTCTTCTGTAAATGTCAATTGCTTTTATGCTTTCATTCCTCAGAAATTTCATCACAAGTCCCAATTTATCAGAAATAACTGCAGTCTCATCATCGTACCTTTATCCCAAATCCAAGTTTGATTTGAACATTTGTATAAATGTAATTTACATTTGTTTATTACTACACTTTATATAGTTATAATGTAGGTTAAGTGCAGTGCAAAGCTGACAAGATGAGACATGGAAGAAGAGCACACCCCATTCGCCAGGACGGGCTTATCACCTTTCTTTGGGCTGTTCATTATTTATCACTTGTGCCTGAGTTGCCACAGGAGGCTCTCTTTCTCTTTTTCTTTCTTCTCCTCTCATTAATGCCTTCTGGAAGCAAACATGCTGCACATATTGATACCATCTAACCCTCTAAATGTTAAAGAGGGACAACTTTCGATTTGATTCTACGTGTCGAGTCATGAGTTTCTGCAATGTTCGCAGCAGCCACTAAGAACTTTGTAAAGCAGGTGGGAGACACCGGGCGGCTGATTCCCGTCCCGAGCCTGAGCGAGGCCGACCGATATCAACCCCTCAGCCTGGTGACCAGGAAGAAGAGCAGGCATTTCTGGAAGAAGAATAAATATGGCTCAACACCATTCTCACTCAAGGACATACTGGTGGGAGAGAAGGAGATCACCGCAGGTAGGAGTTTTAATGACCTTAAATGGGGTTCTGATTGTATGTGGTGTGTTTCTGGTATAGTCTGGAGTTTTGTACTACAGTCAATGGAAATACTTAATGGTGACGTTATTGGAACAAGCACATATTAACGAGCAAACACAACAGCAAACCCAAGAATACAACAGCAACATGTTTTTGATGTTGCATTGATGTTGTATAATTATCTAATATTGCATTAATGGCTTATTAAACTGTTTCACACTTAAATTCCACTTTAAAACCCAAACAAAATGTTTTTGTTAATGAGTTTTGCTCTGACAAGCTGTCGCTAATTACATTAGTACATCATTACAACCTGGATGCAAACAGATCTGAAGCGTGAATTTATTATAAGGCAGGTGTAACCCGAGCTGTTTCTCCATATCAGGAGTCTCCTCTTACCAGCTCCTCAACTATGAAGACAAGTCAGACGTGTCGCTAAACGGCCGTTTGGGTAACCATCTGATTCATGAAGTGGGCGTCAACATCAGCGGTTCACACTCGGTGGCGGTCAAAGCGTCCTTCGGGGTCGTGACCAAACACGAGGTGGAGGTTCCGACCCTGTTGAGGGAGCTGAGCTCGAGGTAGTGGATGTGACAAGTGACGAGGATTTGTGGCTTTTATTTTATTACGAAATTTTGGAAAAGTCTTTAAGTTATTTGGAAATGCATTTTGAAGCAGGGGTGTGCAAACTTTGGCACACCAACTGTCTGCTTATTGGCAAGTTTCTTGTTTGATATGTGTCTAAATCAATTTCCTAGCCCCTCTCTCTCTCTCTCTCCGTGTGGCTCTTCAGGAAAGTCGACCTGGATCACTGTCTGATCCGTCAGTCGAAGGACAGCGGGCGGACCGTCCTGTGCGTCGTCATGGAGAGCATCCGCACCACCCGACAGTGTTCCCTCACCGTCCATGCGGGCATGCACGGGACTACCATGCGTGTAAACAAGTGCACACAATCATACAAAATCACTTAAGACTACACACAGGCTCACTCACACGTCTCTCCTGTAGTTTCAGATAGATGACATCCATAATCCCAAGGGGCGTGACAAAGCCATCGTAATTCCCGCCCACACCACCATCGCCTTCAGCATATTTGACCTTTATGTGCGACTAGATGGAAGTCTCGGTAAGTTGATGGCTGCCTAGATACGTTTCTACTCACGGGTAAAGTTGTAGAATGTCTGAATGTTTGTGGAGTTATCACTTACGTTATAGTAGCTATAAACTAAGCCATTCCTTCACCAGCCGATGTATATCACAAGCTTAGAATATTTAATGTTCTCCAACCTGACTTTCCTCCCTCTAAACAGATATCTGTGTAGCACCAGAGTCGGTTGGAGGCTTTGAGAGAGAACAGATGCGCGGGCAACTCAATGGATTCATCGGGAGGTTTTCAGTCGGCAGGCTGCGGAGGTTCCTTTCAGGAATCATTTACGGGAACCCCTTCAGAGCAGGTAACGTGATACGTGTATTTGGGAAAACTAATAGTAGTAGATGATATGATCCTGGGGTTCTGGGAGCATCGGAAATCATTTCCACACATGAACTCGGCACCATGTTGCGCACTGCAATCAAAGCTAAGGGCACTTGAATGAAGTTCGATTTGAGAATTTAAACATTGTGATTGCTTACAGGAAGCATTTATCTCATCACTGTGAAACTGTGAAATTAGTTAGAACTGCGCGCACAGAATATGCACAGTCATGACTTTACCAAGAAATCAGTAAACTGGGTGAATGTGAGTAACTTTGAACTTTGATGCTACCAGCACCATGTGTCACTACCAGGATGATGTTGTCAGGGTGATGTGCAGTGCTGATTTTCTGCCAAATGTAGCACTTTGTACCGAGTCCATAATGCTGCATGTTTGTCTGATGGGACCAGAGACCCTTTTCCATAAGGTCTGCAAAGTCTTTAATCCATTATTGAGCAAATTCCATATGTGTTTTCAAATGTTGTTGGTCTTTCGGCTGCTCCCGGCAAGGGGTCGCCACAGCGGAACATCCAGTCCGCACAACAACTTGGCACA
>JAQMYG010000036.1:34587232-34602564 GCA_030014215.1 Clariallabes teugelsi | reverse complement strand
GATGGTTTGGGCTGCAATATCATGGCATTCCCTAGGCCCAATACTTGTGCTAGATGGGTGCGTCACTGCCAAGGACTACCGAATCATTTTGGAGGACCGTGTGCACCCAATGGTTCAAACATTGTACCCTGAAGGCGGTGCCGTGTTTCAGGATGACAATACACCAATTCACACAGCAAGACTGGTGACAGAGTGGTTTGATGAACACGAAAGTGAAGTTGAACATCTCCCATGGCCTGTACGGTCACCAGATCTAAATATTATTGAGTCACTATCTATCTATCTATCTATCTATCTATCTATCTATCTATCTATCTATATTTAGATATAATATAATAATATTTATATATAAATATAAATAAATATTTATTTATTTATTTATTTTCACAAAAAGTTCAAATTTAACAAAAAATTTATAAATATTTTATACTATTATATAATATATACTTTATACTATTAAATAATATATAATATAATACTTTGTATATAGTTTTAAAAGAAATAAATCCTGATTGATATTTAAGCTTAAAAAGAAAAAGTTCGAGCTCGCGGGCTGATGCGCGCGCTTGTAGAGGCTGTGGGCGTGTCTTGTGCTTAGAACCAGTAGAAAACAAGATTACTATTTAAAAAAAGAAAAAAAAGTGAGCGAATATGGCATTCTAATCGTATAATAACAATAAAGTTTAAAATCTTTCTCAAAAAAATATTAAATGTTGATTACACACTATTTGCGGGTGTTTATTTTGCGCTTGGTTTGTCACTAACTTTCTGGTACTAACAAAAACAGAAGACGGATTTGAACGGCACAGGTGCGCGTGCCTTAAGTGACGATCTGATTGGCTGTCATTTTTCCAGCCGCGCGTTCCGATTGGTCGGTTGCCCAGCACAGCCTCATAAGGGCGGGGTTTAAAGTGGTTCGCGGCCATGTTGAAACTCGCAGTGACAGTTATTCCGTTGTGATTTTCTCTCGAGTTGGAAGCATTGTGTAAATTTTCACCGGTTACACGCGCGCTTGTGCCAAGTATTTATTTTTATTTTTTTTGGTTTCTATGAAAGCTTTAATTTGGGGAAGATGGACCAAGAGGAGCGGCGAAGAAAACTAGAAGCAGGAAGAGCGAAGGTGTGTGTAAGCGTAAAAAGTCTGGCTAGTTAGCTTAGCCGTGTTTGCTAGCTGATTGTTTTTGCTCGCAAATGAAGCTGGAGGTGTTTATCTTTAACTAGCAAATAAAATCAGTTAATAGTTAACATTTGCGGATTGATTAAAGCGAGAGGATGATGGTGTTATAGTCATTTAGTCAAATATGATAAAATGGCCAGAAAACTTAGTTTTTCGCTGCAAATGTTTATTTTTTTGGCTTGCTTTCAAAAATGTGAATGGAGGAAATAAAGTGGTTTAAATGTGCATTAACTGTTTTATCCTTTTGTTTAAACGGCTCACCTGAAAGATGTGTAGAACATAAAAAATGAACACTGAATTAATCTGTGACCTTAGCAAAAGTTTTTAAACTTGTGTAGAAGATGGATGTCCGGTCCGGAAGGCTTGTTTGTTTGTTTGTTTGTTTGTTGTGTTTGGATGCTCCATCTCTCTATAACCACAATGTGGTGCGTGACGTCACGGGTGATCCTGAATCAGGGTCATTGAGTTTGATGATGGATTGTGTGTGTGTGTGTGTGTGTGTGTGTGTGTGTGTGTTCTGAAGCGTTAAATGATCTCCAAGTTTGTATCAAAAAGTTTTGAGACTAGTTTTGTAACATGCCACTAGATGGCAGCACAAGGCTGCATAAGTCAGCGTGCCAAAAGACTTCGTCCTGTGTACGTCGAGAGCTGTTCAGCTGGTGTGTTGATTTACCGTCACGTCTGCTATTTCATCATGGACAGCAAGTTGGAACAACGTGAAGTTCTGTGTGAAACTGGGCAAATCTACCACAGAGACGTTTGGCAAGATTGCGGTGATGCTGCAATGAGTCGTTCAAGGTGTTTTAAGTGGCATGTACGCTTCGAGAGCGCAGGGCGATTATTATTATTATTATTTTTTTTTAAGGGCTGTTTGAATATACGAATCTGATGTTTTTTCAGATCAAATCTGAGACACTTCCGTATGGGGCCATAGATCGGACACATATCTGATGTCAGAGTTGGTCGATTCACGATACTGTTTTTCAATTTAAAGTGTCTATTTGTGTAGTATTTTATTTACTATTTATAGCTACTATTTCAGTGTGCATAGGTGAGCATCAGTTTGAACTTTTCACACCCAAGTTATGCTGTAAGGTCAAAAAGAAGACCCACCCCCAACAACAACGTACTGCATTCCCTTGTTTGATAATTTAAACTGAGAGCCACCTCAGTGTGTGTTTGCTTGGAAGCAGAACACAGGCACTCAACATTGTCAGTGTATAGTGTGATGCATACCACTTGTGTCAGAGATGCCACGCATACCATTGCTTTCAAAACAAGCAGCGTGGGTGAACTCGAGTGCTGAGGTGCTTTTGCTAGCCTTTACATCACACGGCAAATGCAGCACTCTGCTCAGAGGTCGCTGTCTCTCAATTTTTACAGCTATTTCCAGCTAATATGATGTGCTAAATGCATGCATCCGGAGATTGCGAGTTCGATTCCCAGGTGATGCTGTAACCTCTGAGACGAAGGTCTAGAGAGGTGTATTGGCCGAGCTCTCTGTGAGGAGGGATGAGAGGTACTTGGTTCTCCCACATTAATCTCACGGCTCTACAGCCAATCAGGGGCGTCTGTGAGCTCATGCAAGCGGAAGGAGCGGATAGCGCTGTCCTCACAGTGCGTGAGCAAGCAGTTCGAAAAGATGCGGTCGGCTGGCGTCACGTGGTTCGGAGGAAACGCATGTTAGTCTTTGGCCCTCCCGGCTGAGTGGTAATAGTAGCCTTAATGTGGGAGCCCCCTAGTGACGGGGAGGAATTGGACACGACTAAAATTAGGGAGAAAATCTGGGGGAAAAAATGTGCCTTTTATCTGGAGTAAGCTGCTTAAGAAGAAGGTTGTGGAGAGATTGCCTATGAGGTTGTGTGTCACAACCGGATAGTGGTACACTTCTCTTTCAGTTAATAAAGAGTTGCTTTCAAAACATTTTTTTTTTTTTCCCCCCTCCTTTTCTCCCCCCACGCAGTGACTGAGGCTTTGACCTGTTGTTATGGGGATACCTCGAACCTTTTAGATTGGACCCCCTTTTTTTAATTTTATTTTTTAATTTATTTTTTTATAATGAACAATTCAATGCCAGGACATAAAAGATGTTATTTGCTCCAGATTAATCAGCAGGGCAGGATTTTTTCTTTTTTCGTAGTATTAAATATTATTCATTATATAAGTAATGGGTTTTTTTGTGGTGATTTGAAATTTTATTTATTTATTTTTTGTTCTGTACATTCATATTGAACTAAGTTGAGATTTTTGCCTGTGTTTTTCTGCTGTGCCTCTTTTCCTACATGCTCTTTTCCCGTGGAGTAGCTTGCGCACTACAGACAGCAGCGAGCGAAGGAAAACGGTGCGAGCGCGGCGAAAAAGACCTCGAAGAAGAAGAACCTGACTGTCCAGGCGAACGACCATTCGGCACAAGAGGAGTCTCAACTTGAGCACGCTCACGGACCGGACTGCAAAGATGACCTCCTCCTCGAGGTTTGCTTAATTTATTTTTTAATCCCACCCACAACCACCACCACCCCCCAAGTTATGATTAATTTATTCGCATGTATGTCGGAGCATCAGGTTATAGAATGTGTGATCGATCGTTTAGGAGTCGGTTCAGCCTCACAACGCTGCTGATCCAGATGAGATGAACAGAACGGATTCGCAGGAACAGTGCTCGTTTCCTGTGGACGGAACGGAGGAAGATCAGCCCGAACAGCAGGAAGACCTTTTAGGAGAATTTGTAGTCTCGCACACGAGCAAAGAACAGCTGAAGGTGAGCGTGTGATATCACGGGCATCGTAATGGGTTAAGGGCGTTATCATGAGGCAATTTTTAGATCCAGGTTTAACTTAAGTGCTTACTAAAAGGGTTATTAAGGTGTATACTAATTATAGTACAATACAGCAAAACAGCAAAGGAAAAACATGATGGGCAAAAGCACAACCCAGAACAGATTAGCTTGCCTGAATGAAACCAATGTTTTAAATAACAAACTACATCCTGATGTTGAAACAAAACAAACATTTTCCTTTTAATAATCCTTAGGATAAAGTAGTTTGTACTCTTGTGAGGAACTTTTGTTTTATTATTAACACCATTTTAAACAAGTTCTTTGGGAAAATTTTTTTTTCATATCCTAACTAGCCCTTATCTTATCTAAAAAAGAAAGATAAATGAATGAGTGCGAAGAGTGTAGTTTAATGCTAGTGCAACATTTTCTTTTCAGTGCTTAATGGTAGAACGGTAACGGTTAAAGACGATGAGGTGCTAAAGCTGTTCTTTATTAATGCCTTAGCGGTTACAGGCAGCAGTGGAGAAGCGGAACGAGATCATTTCACAGCTCAGCGTCAACCTGCAGGCGGCGCTGACGAGCCGAGACCAGGTGCAGCTGGAAGCGCAGCAGCTGACGAGTCAGATACAGGAGCTGCAGCAGCAACTACAGCAGGTAAGAGACGTAACCGGGCTTCCAGCGGTGTCTCAAAAAAAAAAAAAAAAAAGACGTATCGCTCTGAACACCTATCACATTTAGCTACAGTAAAACCTTGGTCTGCAAGTGTTTTGCAAGACGAACAAAAATTCGTTATTTAATTTTAACTTGATAAACGAGTGAGGTCTTGATTTACAAGTGCTGTAGTACATGCAGTATTCCATAAGGAAAAATACACTCATCTCCTGGCTCTTGAGCCGTTTCATGGGAAATTGTCACTTCGATAAGTTTAATTTTTCTCCTTTAGGCTAAAGAGTATCTGCGCAGTAAAAGCGTAGGATGGCTGGATTTAATTCCACCCCAGCAACCCCCCAGGCAGCTACAGATATTTCAGTCACTGCAGGTAATATATTATATATATTTTTTTCTCTCCTAATACAGCACACGAACAACATATAAACCGTGTGTGTGCGGCATCAAGGTTTAAACTTTCTAAACCTTTCTCTTTCCAGACGAGTGTTGACCAACAGGTCCTCCTGGCTCAGAAGGAAACGGAGATCACGGTCCTCCAACAGAAGCTCACGGTCATGGAGAATTCCCTCACTCGACTTCAGAGCGCTTTCACGCCAGATAACATGGTCCAGATCGAATCAAACTCACCCCAAAATGTCGAAGCGCCATGTGGGATTAACGCCATCCCAGAGAACGGCGTTCTCATCCCAGAGAATGACCTCGATTCAAGCGCCGATCTGATTCAGAGGTTGAATCGTGAGCTGGAAGAAGAGCGTCAGAACAGCCAGCGTGCGCAGGAACGTGCCGAGAACCTGCAGGAGATGGTCGTGAGATTCGAGAGCGAGAAGGTCGAGATGGAGGCCCGCTTGCGATCAGTCCAGGACGACCTCGAGCGTGCGGAGAAACGGGCACACGAGGCACATCAGGATAAAGGCGAGAAAGAGAGGCTCAACCAAGACGTGGCGCGTCTAGATGGGCTGGTGCGAGAACTTCAGGACAGGCTCCGGGAAGAGGAAGAGACGTCCAAGCACCTGCGGTCCAAATACGAAGCCGAAATCGCCAACTGTGAGCTGCGTCTCCAGACCCTGGAGGAGGAGAGGATGTTAAACGTGGCGCAGTTGAGTGACGCGCATGAAGCTGCGCTCAGACACCTGAAAGAGGAGCACTCCGAGGAAGTCAGACGAATTCAGGAAATGCTAGACCAAGCCGAAGAACGTAACCTCCAAACGGCATCTACAACCATCACCTGGATCCAAACCTCTGAAGAACACCACATTCAAGAAACAGTGACTGAAGGATCTCCTGAAGTCGTTCTAGATACGAATGTCTCGGTTAGCAATGACCTCATGATGGAAAGGTATCTGGTGTCTGCTGTGCAGCACGAAAGCTCGTGGCTGGATCAAAGTCTGGAGGAGAACAGCATCATGGAGAACTCGACTGTCTCCAAGTTGGAGTATGAAGACGAGTCAAGATTTTTGATTCACTTCGATTTCGGTGCTCATACCACAAACCCAGAAGATCAACCGTCCGAGTTGGACGGTTTGTCCTTCACCCAGGCTCCATCGCAGAGCTGCAATTCGACCTCGAATGAGCTGAATGAGAGCATGGATCTGGGCAAGGAGCTTCTGATCCAGCAGTGTAGCGACCTCACCGAGCAGCTGGAGGAGAAGGAGAGACATCTGGAAGTTCTTCAGGAAGAAGTCCGGCGCTCCGCGGAAGAGTTGGTAGAGGCACGAGAACGTTGGAGTAAAGCGTCGGAGGAGCTCGAGGAGGCGAAGTGGGAGCTGGAGACGGAACGAGACAAGAGGCTTCACTGCGAAGAGCTCCTCAACGAGAAGATCCACGAGCAGGACAACCTGAAGAACAAGCTCAGCTACCTGGAGAGCCAGAAAGAAAGGGAGCAGCAAACCTCCAGCATGGAACTTGAGGATGCGAACTCTTCCACAGAGGACATACTGAAGGAGCTCAAGGAGGACAAGGTCAAGCTCGTTCTCCAGCTTAAACACCAAGAGCAGCTGGTCCGAGACATTCAAGAGCAGAAGACAGCCGGAGACTCGGTGAGCGGTGAAGTCCAGGCCCTTTTCGGGCGACAGCTCTCCTCCTTACAGGCTCAGAGGGACGAGCTCATGGCCCAGCTGGAGAACCAGAGGGAAAAGAACCAAACCGTGTCGGTGCTGCTCGGACAAAAGACCCTGGAGGTGGACTCTGCCAACAGGAAGATCGAGCAGCTCCGAGCGGAGGTGGAGGAGAGGGTGGAGGACGTGCAGAGGCTCGAGAAGGTCCGAGTGGACCTGGAGTCCAAGCTGACGTGTCTCGAAGAGAATCTAAGTAACATCGAGGAGGCGTTGCGTCAGGGTTCTGCAGAGAAGGCTGCTTTGGAGAAGCGACTCCAGGCGCTGGACGAGCAGAACAAGAGCATGGCGAAGGTTCTGGAAACAGAACTGGAGAACTTTGAGGTGTGGATTGTTTCGTCCTCCCCACTTTATTTTTTCCTTTTTTTTTCTCCTCTATTAATCTTTACGTTTTTCCCCTCTTCTTGTATTTTTTTGTTCTCTCCGCTTTCATCTTTTTTTTTTTTTTTTTTGGCCCTTTTTCTGTGGCTTTTTAAAAATTATTATTATTATTTTTTTTATTTGATCTTTGTCATTTTGCCTTTATTTTTCTGCTCTTTAATGCTTTTATTTTAATCTTTTTTTTTTTTTTTGGGGGGGGGTTTTGTTATTGCAATTCTTTGGATACACACTTCTATTTATTTATTTTTCTATTTGCCTTTTTTTTTTTTTTTTTTTTAAACAAATATAAATTCTTTGCCTTTTTTTTTCAATTAGATTTTTATTTTTCCGCCATTTATTCTTTTCAACTGTTTAAGTTTTAAACTGCGCATTTCAATTTTACACGCATCAGCTCCAGCTTCAAGCCAAAGATGTGAATCTGGAGAAGATGAAGGAAGCCAGAGAGAAGGCGGAGGAGGAGCTCATGGAAAAGGAGAACGCTGTGCAGAAAGAGCTGAGGGAACACCAAGAGGAGAAGAAAAGACTTGAGGAGAAACATCAGCAGGAGGTAAATTTAAAAATGCTACTTTACGCGGTCTTTAAATGATCAGAAATCTAATAGATTAATCAGGTATTTAAGTCATTTACCACATTTCCGTCTCTTCAGGTGCTGGATTGGAGTTTGCGCTTGGAGAAGGAACTCTCTGCTCTGCGCTCCAACCTGGAAGAGGAGCAGAAGAAACAGGTCACCCTCATCAAGCAGGTATTAATCATTTGGCCTGTTTTTCATGTTTAATTTGCCTCATTCGCTTTAATCCTTGGATCTTTTTTTCCCCGCCCAGGTGCACGAGCGAGAGCACCAGAGAGAGATGGCCGAGCAGGCGTCTCAGCGGCTCCAGGAACTCGACTGTCTCAGGGCTGAGCTCTCCGAGGAGCTGAGAGACAGCATGGAGGCTGCACACCAGGCAGAACTTTCGCAAGCCCAGGTCAGTGCGAAACACGAAACGTTGTTACACGCGTACTGTAACTCGCGTAACCCGTGGCGGAGATGAACCTGACTGTCCTGGTACGCAGGCGCAGCACACTCTGGAGCAGGAAGCTCTTCGCCTGAGCCTGACCAACCTGCATACGGCGCAGCTGGAGCTCACACAGTCCAACCTACAGAAGGAGAAGGAGGCGGCGCTGAGCGAGCTTCAGGCCAGCCTGAGGGAGAAGTTGGCTCAGGAGAGCGCCATGCTGCAGACGAGACAGCAGTTCGAGCTCGAGAGGCTCCGCGAGCAGAGCAGGGAACAGGAGAGACGAGCCGAGCTTCACCTCCAGCTGGCCATCGGTAAGGGGAGTGTATGTGCAATTAAACCAACTTCTTTGCACAATGTTGTTAATCATATTTCCGCTGCGTCTTTGGTGGTGTTTCTTTTCAAAAGACGATCTGAACTGCGTGTGGGAGAAGCGTATTTCAGAAGAACGGACCTCACTGGAACAACAGCAGGCCGCTAGAATAGAGGTAAAGTCATGTTTCTTCTGCGTCTTTTTCTTTTTTTCTTTTTCCTCCCCCTTAAGTTATATGTTAATAGAGGTGTACTACACTAAAAATCGACCCCTTTTTTTATTTATAAATTTTTTTTTCTTAATATCCGTCAGGATGCCAAGGCTCAATGGTTACAAGGCAACAAAAAAGCGGAGACGGAGCTTCAAGCAGCCCTGAACAGAGCCGAGGAAAGCATGGCCGAGACGCGACGCAAGCTCGAGCAGCTCGAGCGATCTAAAGCAGATGAAATCGGGCATCTTGAGTCAGAGTTGAGTCAGGCGTGGACTGACCGAGACTCTGCTGCTCGTGAGTGATTTTTTTATTTATTTTTTTTACTACGCAGGTCGCCTGATGAACTCTTAATTGTTTAATAAAGATAATCTAAAATAGTAGTTTATTAATATGTACTGTGTCTTGGAGCACAATGTTGAAGTGTTTCTAATGATTTAGGCGCTGTTGAAGAACTGGTCGCTAGTCACAAGGTGGTGCTACAGGAACAGCAAGCTCGCACACAAGAGCTGGAAGAACAAGAGAAACGGCTGAAGGGAGAGGTACGGCGAACCCGATGTACTTAAGATTTAAGAGCAGTGCTTTGCTTCGCTTTTAAATCGGGGATGAAACACTTGGTTATTGTTGTAGCAGAAGCGTAATGTAGATTTTACAGCCAAAAGTTTTCTATATTTTCTATACTGTATAATTTTATTAGGTTCTTTTATTCAGATAAGAAATATAAAATTTATATATATATTTTTTCCATACTCTTTCTTTTTATCATATTCTTTATTTAGAACACTCCTATTTTTCTTTAAATTTTTAGGTCATGGACGGTTAAAACATTTCACTCCATCATACTGTGTATGTGACAAAATGTTAAATTTTTTTTTTTTTTTAGATTCACTGTGAAACCTGTAACCTGTCAATCCTAAACCCTTAATGACTGTAGCGCTATTTATTTATTTATTTATTTATTTATATATATTTTTCCCCTGTTTGTTTCAGGTGGATCGTCTGCTCGCAGAACAAGATGCGCAGAAGACCAGCTCCGAGCAGGAAATCACTAACCTCTGGTCTCAGCTGGAGAGCATGAGGACCAGCAGGCAGGAGCTGGGAGGTACCTGAACGTGCTTCCCGTTAAGTCAAGCTTTGGAATATTTGGTTTAAAGCAAAAAAAGAACAACCTCCACCATCTTTCTTCCAGAGTTGAAGGAGCAGTTGCTGGCACGGACGTCACGCGTCGATGACATCGAGCGCCTGAAGCAGGACTACTCGCAGCAGAGGCGAGAGCTCCAGGAGCAGAACGAGGCGGAGCTGGAGAACCTGCGCGTGTACTTTGAGCAGCGGCTCCGAGCCAACGAGGAGAACCACCGGGAGGAAATCGCCCTGCTGCAGGTGCGCCTCGTAGAGGGCGCTCTGGAGGACTCGGCCCTCAAGCCAGGAGACGCAAGGTGGGTCGTTTTTTTTTGTAATTTCTAAAGCTTTAGAACTTGAGCAACATTATGTACTTTTATTATTATTGAAGGGGAAATTAATATCAGGAAATGGATACTCAAATCCCTGACGGCCAGATTTGAGGCAAAAATGGATATGAATATTGTAAGGTTGATTTTTATTTATTTATTTAATAAATAAAAAAAATTTCAAATCTGGCACAAAAGCATGAATAAAAGTGTCCATCTCCGCTATTTATCATTTGTGGATTGTCTGAGAACGTTATAGCAGTTGTTCTCTCACCAGCTTTTCTTTCCTCCTCTTCTCTCTTGAAGTTAATCAGCTTTTTTTCATTTTCTTTTTTTGTAGTATTAAAAAACAGGAAAGTATAATCTTTTATGAAGACATCCATGGCAAATTTAGTTAACCACTTTACCTTTAACTGTTAAAAAGCTCGAACACATTGGAGACTCCTTCCATAAGTATTTTCTCACAAATATTAATGAATACATGTTTTTACGTTTGTGTCGATGAACGAGCTTTTACAAAAGAAACGATGGCGCATCAGCTGCGCTAATGTCCGAGTCGCTTTTATGGAACATAATTCAACAGCTTCTGACCAGCCAGAATCCATATTTCCTACATATTGTGGCACAGATGTGCTTGTTGCGTGGTCTTTCATATGGTGTACTAAAGTATCTTCTTGGATTAAAGCTTTCTGTCTGATGGGAAGCCTGAGGAGGACGGGGTCGACTCGTTGGCAGAGATTACGGAGCAGCTGGAGAAACACAAGGTAGAGTTCTTGGACAAAGTGTGAAAGAGATGTGGTGGTGGTAACATAGATAAAGTGAACATTTTACTCTAACATCAGTGTTCATACCAGGGGCTTTTTGTTAGTATTTTCTGGTCTTTAATGATGTTCTGGTCACCCTTTGGCACGAACACATCACAGCTGGAGCTGGACACGCTGCGCCTGCAGCTCGAGGAGAAGCACAAGCTGGACCTGGAGCATCTGCGCTGTAGCATGGCTCTGTCCTATCGAGAGGAGTTACTGCAGGCTCGTTCGGAGCTCACTGACCGCTACTACAGCGACATGGAGCAGCTCAAAACTAAACACGCCCTGGAGATCGAGCAGCTGCGGGCCAGGCTCTCAGACAGCCACCTCAAAGGTGAGATCACGAACGCCTCATAATCGGATTTTGAGACCTGATTTTAACTTTCTACTAACTTTCTACTTTGCGTTTCCGCTTTCAGAGATAACAAAACTGCGGCTGCAGTCTGTTTCGGACGTGGCGCGTCAGGTGGAAGTCGAGCTCGAGGAGAAGACCCGGCTCCAGACTCGGGAGCACCAAGTCCGGCTCGCTCAGCTTGCCTCCGACAGGGAGCGCGTACTAAGCCTGGAGAAGGAGCTAGCGGAGCTCGCCATGCAGCACGCCCGAGAGCTGGAGAGAGCCACGGAGCAGCACACAGACGAGCTCAGAGAGCTGGAGGACAGGGTGAGAGAGAGAGAGAGAGCGATACCAGGCTGAGACAGTCACGCGCTTTGACATGGTTATAAAGGGAAGAAGCACTTTCTGTGATTGAGAGACTGTCGCATGACTCGAGTGCTGTTCTAAAGGGCTTTCATGAAGGCACTTTTTAAGAAAGGATTTCCTAAAAAAAAAAAAAAAGCATTAGTGTATCCCCACACAGCGTATACTTGTATACTATACAAGTAAATACTGTAAGTATATTTGCAGACCCTTTTTAAAAATCTGTCCATCTGCGATCGATGAACTAGTAGCGGACAGTCCCCTCCCGCGCTAGCAGAATAAAGGGGTACAGGTGCGGTAGTGCGAGAATCACAGCATTGACCAACTCTAAAACCTGATGAAGCATATTTATGAAATTGTCTACAATCCTAAGCATATAGACGGCAAAGCAATGAGTTCATGAACAATATCAATTGTTCGCTGGCCTCTGAATGAAATTTTTTTTCCATAGGTTTTTTTTTTCGAGCTGTGTCACATTTAATGAAGAACATGGTCGCTGGTTTTAAAAAAATGTATATCTTCCATTGGATATCTTTTGTTGTTGGACAAAAATATCTTTGTTCGATATCCTCCGGCTCAGAGTGGCGCAGTGGAAGCCACTCACCCCATCATCCGGAGATCGTGAGGTCGATTCCCGGGTGATGCTGTAACCTCTCGCAGCCGGAGGTCTAGAGAGAGCTGATTGGCCGAGCTCTCTCTGAGGGGAGGGATGAGAGGTACTTAGTGCTCCCACATTAATCACGACTCTACAGCCAATCAGGGGGCGTCTGTGAGCTCACGCAAGCGGAAGGAGCGGATAGCGCTGTCCTCCGAGTGTGTTACTCCGCAGTTCGAGAAGATGTGTTCGGCTGGCGTCACGGAGGAAATGCGTGATAGTCTTCGGCCGTCCCGGCTGAGTGGTTGTAGTAGCCTTAATGTGGGAGCCCCCTAGTGTTAGGGAGGAATTGGATACGACTAAATTAGGGAGAAAATTGGGGGGAAAATCCAAAAAAAAAGATCTTTCTTGTCTTTAACAGCAATCCTGTCTCAGGTGTTGTCATGTGCTTTGTTTGTTTTTAGGCTTTTGTCCCTTTCAATATCTTTAATATATTTTTAACTCTTCTCTTTCATTTAGCTTAAGAAAAACTTTGCAGAGGAGCTGCGTACACGTCTTGAAGAGGTGCGGCAGGAGGAGCGGGCCCGCGTGACCGAGGAGCTCTCCCACCGCAGAAGTGAGGAGCGGCTCCAGCTCGGTGAGCAGCTTCAAGCTCAGGCTGAGGAGCGTCTGGCTTCCCTCAGAGAGGAGCTCCAAAAAGCTGCTAATGAGGAGAGAAAGGAGATGGAGAAGAAGCTTGCCGAGGCTGAGGAGCTCCTGGCTGTTGAAAGGCAGAGGCTGCATGCCTTACAGGCTAGTCTGGAGAGTGAGGAGAGCCCTCAGGTCGTGGCCCTGAAGCAGAGGCTCGAGGCCCAGTATGCGAGCGAGCTGCGCACTGCCAAGAGCACCATGGCGGCTGAGGTGAAGGAGCTGAACGCTTTGCTCAGGGAGCAGACCGAGAGCAGGCTGCAGGAGGCCACGTGCAGGTCAGTGAATTAACTTTTAGGAAGGAATGTGATCTGTGTACAGGCAGTCCCCGACTTACGGACACAAGTTACGAGTTTCCACAGATACGAACGGACCGAGGTTCTATGAACCTTCATAGAAATCACGGAAGTACATCAGGTGTATTGTACGAAAAATACACTGCAGTGCACCAATCCTCTCGTGGCTTAAAGGGACGGAGACAACACTGTCTCATTTCCCTATGAGATTAATTTCTTTAGGTGCTGTTATGGATTTTGGCCACATGATGGCAGTGTGGGGAAAGGGGGCAGATTTAGTCGAGTGGATTTGGGTGCTTTACATTGTATATTCATGTTAAAGACATACAGGACTCACTTTGTCAGACTTAAGAACAAATCTTACTTACGAACGAGTTCAGTTACGGAAGCACAGGGATTACCTGTAGGGAAATATGACCATTTTTTAAAATTATTATTATTTATTTTTATTGAAATGTGATTGAATAACTTTAAGTGATAATCTGGTTATTTAGGCATCAGGAGGAACAGAGCCAGCTTGCAGAGAAACTCAGCGAGCAGAGAGAAGAGGAGCTTCAGAAACAAAAGCAACAACATGCTCAGGAGCTGCAGGCCCAGACAGCTCTTCTGGAGCAGAACCTTTCAGAACTTCAAAATCTCCAGAAAGAGTACCAGGAACTCAAAACCCAACACCAGGATGAGCTGGACAAGCTCTCTCTCAATCACAAGGCAGCGCTGGATTCGCTCGCAGAGAAGCACAAGGCGGAGCTCGACAAGCTCCAGGTGGTCCTTCAGGAGACCAACGTAGCGCAGCTCGAGGCTCAGGAGGCGGAGCTCGGGGCGCGTCACAAGCAGGAAATGGAGGAGCTCGAGACCAGAATGCTGTGCAACATGGACACGCTGGAGAGCACCTACCTGAAGGAGATCCAGGCCGTGCGCGAGGAGAAGGAGGACGCGCTGCGGGAGCTCGGGGCCTCGCTGGAGCAACAGCAGGCTAAAGAGATCGAGAGAGTGAAGCAGGAGGAGCTGACGATCAGAGAACAGCTGAGGGAGGAGCTGGCGCGGGTCCACGTGGACAAGTTCAGTGCCATGGCGACGGAACTCAGCCACGCCCATCAGGTGAGCAGGCTAGTTTGATGTTAAGCACTGAATGTAAAGATGTTGAAACTAGATTTATTGTGACCATCTCCATGGAAAGTGTTTGTGTGTGTGTGTGTGTGTGTGTGAGAGAGTAATTATCACGTTTTTTTTTTTCTCCCCTCCTGTGATTTAACTAGTAGAGCAAGATAGATAGTCCTTACGGGATTTGAGCACTCGTTAGACTGGTCTCACCCCTTCAGTCATGGCAGCATGCAATTACGTCTCAACAATGAACAATGGTTGCTCAGTAAAGCTGTTTTATTTGGACCTGAACTTCACAGCTTCTAAACTGTTCAGTTTTTGCACCGTCGTCTCTGATCATTTTTTATTTCCGTAGGCCGAGCTGTCCGCGGCTCTCTCTTCCCAGAAGGCAGCTCTGGAGTCGGATCATCACTCTGCGTTGGAAACCCTGCGACAGCACGTGCTGGATCTGGAGACGCAACACGGCTCCGCCCTCCATGAGATCACCGGCATGACCACCAAGGAGAAACATCAGCTGCAGCAACAGCTGGATGCACTGAACACGCAGCACCAGCAACAACTCCAGGTGTGTGTGTATAAAACAACTGGCTCCTATTTGTAATGTGTTTTTTGTGTGAGACATTTTGTATATGACGTCTTTCATGACCGTGGAATAGGACCTGAAGGCAGCGTCTTCCAGGGAGCTCGAGGCTCTGCGCAAGAAGCTGGAGGAAGAGGCATCACGGCAACGAGTCCATTACCTGGAAGAGGCGGAGCTTCTGAAATCCCAATCAGAGGAGCAGCTTCAGAAAAAGATCACACAGTTAAAGGTGAGGAGCCAGAGTCTATTTAAGATAGTTATAGAGGGCTTGGAAAAGCGTATCTGTTACCGCTGATGTAAGTTTCAAGTCTCGTCCACCAGAAGTTTACAGATGTCCTTTTTTTAAACTTTTTTTTTTCTTTCATGTATTTTGTGCAGGAGTGCAACGAATGTGTATGTGCCAAAACAGCATTTTTTCCCCCCCCTCCTCTACTGTAATAAAGACGGCAAACGACACATGACTTTGGAATAATTAAGTTGTATTGGTCTGTT
>JAQMYG010000036.1:34573047-34587132 GCA_030014215.1 Clariallabes teugelsi | reverse complement strand
TGTGAGAGGTTACAGCATCACCCGGGGTTCGAACCAGCGATCTCCGGATGATAGGGCGAGCACTTTACCACTGCGCCTCTTGGAGGCCCCCAAATTGGTGTTTAAAGCCCTATTCGGACGGGACTTGTTTTCCAAACGACGTTTGAGTTAGAATTTTTTTCAGGCGACGTCGGTCATTTCATGTACGCATTCGGACGGGACTAACATCTCCGTGTTTATTACTGAGGTAGGAGTGCCTGTGTTTTACATGTGGGCTTTGCACAAGACCACATGTCCAGGATCTACATCCATTATTGGTGCGCAAACTTGAATACCGGCGCGCTAGTGATAGTACGGTAGTTCACGTTGACCAAAACGCAAAAGAAAACGCGTTTTGGAAAAAAACATTTTCGGCAATCACAGACATTCGCATTCGGATGGGATTAGATTTCTCAGGACCGCCGAGTTTGCTGAAAAACAGTAGGTAATTTGCTCTTGAATTTTTACAGAGGTCGTGTGAGAGAAAGACAGAAATGGTAGATTCGGAAGGGATTAAAATCACAAAGTGAAACAAATTTCTCTAACGACCCCCTGTAAAACTAGTCCCGTCCGAATCGGGCTTAAGACGACATAACGTTATCAGATGTGTGTGTTCTTGCTGAAAGTGCTTCCGTGACTGGTTTTGAATGTAGGTTTTGGCAGGCAGCTGCTCTCTGTTCAGTACTGCGGGACCGCACAGACCTACTGTCACCCGCACTGGTGACCGACAGTTAGTTGTATAATCGGTATCAAATGTAATTTCCTGAATGTTGATTTGTATTTAATTATCGTGGTTGTTGCGGTTTAGGAGGAAAGCGAGCAGGAGAAGGCCGCCGCTCTGGACGAGCTGGAGAGAAGTCTGCGTGAGCAGCATCAGCAGAATGAGCTCGGCTACACGGACAAAATGAACCAGCTCACCGCACAGCTCCAACAACTGGACACCGTGGTCTCTCAGGTGAGGCCGTCCCAAAGCAGGACGCTTAATCCTTCGCCATGTCCAGTTTCTCGCTGAGTGATATGATCAAGAAAAACCTAATCTACACAACAAAGTTTGTAATAGTAGATGGATGTGTGAAGGAAAGCTACAAAATTTCTAACCAGTATATTGTATTAGATGTTGTGTAGTGTAGGAAAAGCTGCACATCCTTTAAAAATACAAGGAAGAGCACAGAAGCACCAGACGCGTACCTAGGGTTTAGTACAGGTTCAGTAAACACGCCCGCAATTGTTTGAGTTCAGGTGTGATACTGAAACAGGCCTTCATGCAACACGGTAAACTTTTTTTTTTTCTTTTCTGTTTTTTTTTAATCCTGTACTACAATTCAAGTCCAAAAGGTTTCGGTCATTAAACATATATTTATTATAATATTTCTAAATATCAAAGTGATCTTGATTTGAGAACATGAGTTAACTTCCTGTTCTGCTTGTGCGTCTGTTTTGTTTTGATATAAAAATCTGTCAGATTAGTTTAGGGCGATTTTATTAGATCTCTTGCAAATCCCTCTGAGGGACCCGGTTGCCGTGGTTACTGTGTTGCACACTGGTTTCTGTTCGCTCTGTTTGCAGGCTGCTAGGCAGTGGAGTGGGACGGCATGTCGTACACACTCCTGTTTTTTCTCTGCCACTCCCACACGAGTTCATGTCACATGGTCACTTGTGCAGCTGATCTGTTTAGTTTGCTGGTTAAGACTCTTCCCTCTAAAATGCTCTTGTTCTACAAAACAGTCTGTGTAGGTCACATGACTAACGCCTAATGACTGGTTTTCTGTCTCTGGTCTCCGTGTTTCCCTTCCCACAGCTGCGTGCGGAGCTGAGCGGACTGCAGGGCGAGCTAGAGGGCAAGCGGGCCGAGATGGACACGCTGGAGACTCTGCTGCAGCGACGCGAACGCGAGAGTCAGGAAGGAGCCAACCTCCTCAACATGCTGCGTGATGACCTCAACACCGCCACCCAGCAGAGGTGGGGTTTGGAAGCTGCTGTTTGTTTTTGTTCACTTTTTTAATCAAGTTTGATGGGGAACAGGTCGCGACGTGCTGTTATAGGGAAAATAACCAACGACATGGTGGTGTGATTGAAGCTAGTGTGTCTCTCTCTTCTTTCTTGTAGTAGAAAAACTCATTATACGTTATTAAATAAAGCTAATTATATGAAGCATCCACTATACACATGAATAAGCTGTCGCTATGGAAACAATAACCAATTAGAACAAGCACATGATTATCAATGTGTACTTTGCAGCTGTGCTTGTGTCGGAGCTGCTTTTCACCTTCTGACTAAAAATTCAACAGCACTTTTAACTTAATGTTTTTATTTAATATATTTTTTAACATTATAATTATTGTTGTTTTGAAGCTCTTCAAGCTAATTGTTCTTTCACACTTAGACAAGACCTTCAGCTGGCCCATGACCGACTTCAGCACCTTGTCCTCGAGATGCTTCGGACTACGATCGCGACAGAGGACGAGATCAGGCGCAGGTTAGGGGTTTGCGTGGAAGCCGATTGCAGCGCTCCGAACAATGTGCTGAGTGACAACCGTGACAACCAAGAGACAGGTTTGGCTCTCGTTCTGTGTTTTAGCCTTCATAAGCACATGCGATTCATGACGAGCATTAAAAAAATATAAAAATTAATACTTTCTTCCTTCCTCGTACTCCCCTTTTCCAGCCGACGTCGACAGTGGTGCTGTTGAGGGAGGTGTGAACTGCAGCCTGATCGACGAGGGTCTGGAGCTGTCTCAGAGGCTGTGTGAGAGTTTGTTTTCAGGCCCTGATGGAGAGCTGGACTCCGAAAGAGAGGAGCTGGTGCTGGGGGCCTGCACTCGTCTCCGTGCTGCAGTGGACAAACTGCTAGAGATTGTCTCTGACTCTACAGTACAGGTACACAGTCAGTCAGAATTTAGCTGGGATTAGTGTTTCCCCACAGGTCAGAAATATACTTGCGGTGGTAGAACGGGCTGGCGTGTGTGTATATAATAAATTATAAATATAATAAATATTTATAATATATAATAAAATAGCAATAAATTATGCTTTAAAATATTTATACTAGTTTTTCTTTTTGTATATTGTAGTAATAATACATACATTTTAGTTCTGCATTTTTTTTTTTTTTTTTTTCCCCCGACATCACTCCCATATTCCAGGAACAGTACAATGTAAACATTTAAACAGTACTGGTAGTCCCCAACTTACAAACGATTTCCGTTCCAGCAGCGTGTCTGTAAGTCGGATTTGTTCTCAAGTCCAACAAAATGAGTCATGTACGGCTTGGACACGGACGTACAATATAAAGCACACCAATCTACTTGACTAAATCTCTCCCCTTTCCCAACACTGCCATCATGTAGCCAAAAAAACGTGGGAAATGAAGTTCACATGTAAAATGTTGTCTCTGTCTTTAAATTGTGAGGGGAATCCCGGTTGTTGGAGCGAATTTCTCCAAGAGAAATAATGGAAACTGATTCCTTCCACAACCCAAAAATGTTCATATAATTTTTCTCCACATTTTTCTCACTATACGTCTGAGCAGTGGAGGGTTAAGGGCCCTATGCCGTAACCACTGAGCTACCCCACTTTACCTTTAAAAAGAATCAGGATGTGTGGGAAGGACACGACAGGGGGGGAGGAGGAGGGTGGTTATTGCGCAGGGACGACTTTCACGCACACAGCCTGTAAAATGTAAAAAGTTCCTGCACTGTGCGAAACTGATTCTTCGCAGAGCAACGTGCAACCCTCCAGTACGGACACCTTATACTTTTTACGGCAGCTGGTATCCGCTGCATTTCTTGCGTCTCAGTACATTGTTCTGGCGCTACCACTCCTGTACCCGTTTATTCTGCTAGCCCGAGAGGGAATTGTCCACTAATACTACTAGTTTTAAACAATCGCGGGTGTCAGATATACAGATTTTTAAAAAGCGGTCGGCAAATATACTTGAACAGCTGTCGATATACTTGTGCCGCCTGCCCAAGTATACTCTGTGTGAGGAATCGCTGGATTATAGTGTGTGGGGGAAACTGATGAGGTTTTCTTTTGTGTCTGGCCAAAGCTTGAGCAGCTGCGAGCTCTGCAGGCCATGCTGGATGAACAGTTCAGCGAGGGTGGAGAAGCGAAGAAAGCTCTTCTGCAGCAGCACACTCAGCTTCTGGAGCAACTGGACCAGGAGGCGAGTGTGAAGAGTCAGCTGCAGCTAGAACTGCACAAGGCTGAAGGTGAGAGCCATGTTTAAATGTATTTGTTTTGCGGTTACCCTGAAATAAATATCAACGTGTGGAAAAACAATTAAGTTAAGCCACTAAACGTCCGTCTCTTCAGGTCTGCTGGACGGTTATGTGGCTGAGAAGGCCGTTCTGGAGGAGTCGCTGCAGCAGAAGGAGACACGTGAGCAGAGGCTGGTCAAGGAGCTGGAGAGCACGCGGGCTCAACTGCACGAGCTCCGGGAGGAACACGCACTCCTGCAGCGGCAACGAGACGCGATCTCTGCAGGCCTCGGAGAACCTGAGAAAGGTGGGACATGGATCATTTGTTGAAGGAGGGGGAGGTGGGGGGGGGGGTCGACGACGACTGGATTTGCTTTTCATGCATCTTTTTCTTAAGGATGGAGCATCATGTGGTACCTTTTTGTCAGTGGTTGTCATGATGATATGAGGTTTAAACTCCATGGGTGGAGATGTTCATTTGATTCTGAGTGTTCTTCCCGCTCTATAGGCTGTCCTGCCGTGGGGAAAGAAAAAGGTTCGTCACTAGAATTTGAGGCTGGCGTGATGTTTTGAATGTGCCCTTTTTTTTAGTTTTTATTATTTCTTGACATCTAACAGCTTCTTTTATAAGCTTCCTTTTTAATTTAGTTGTGTAAACTTTGGATTTCTTCAATATGTTTCTGGTTTATTTGTGCTGTGCCGCTTGCATCACCAGCTTTGACAAAAGTGGAATGTTATGTTATTCATCTTTTATTTGATGAATAATTAGTTGAAAGGACACACGGGGTAAGTTGGCATAATGATATCGCGCATGCCTGCATCTCGTTTCCAGAGCATTTGTGTGGGAGAGTGTAAGTCTAGGTGTATTTGTGTTGCACTCAACCCGTTTCTTTCCGTTTTTGGTCGCAGCACTGTTGGCCGAGGCCGAGCGGCTCGGGCAGGAGCGCGTGGACGTGCAGCGACAGGCGGAAAAGGATCGCGTCGGGCTTGCGGGTCGGCTACGTACGCTAGAGCAGACGGTGGAGGAGCACGAAAACAGGGCGACGCAGCTGGAGGAGCAGCACCGCACCCAAACCGAGGACCTGCAGCAGCACATCAACGCTCTGGAGAAACAACTCAAGCACCACCGCCAGTTCATAGACGTGAGTACGAGTAATTATCAAGAAGCAGATCTGGTCATATGGAGTGTCACCTATTAAATTTGTAATAAAGAATTATGAAATAAGAACAAGCTCATGAACATAATTTTGGAGATTTTTGTCTTTTGAGCTGAACTTTTGTCCAAGAAAACTGAGTCTGACTAAATGAGGAGGATATTTAATTTATATTACAGTGGAACCTCGGATTACGAGCATAATTCGTTCCGGAAGCGGGCTCGTATTTCAAAACGCTCGTAAATTCAAAGCAAATTTCCCCATAAGAAATAATGGAAACTCAAATTATTCGTTCCACAGCCCAAAAAAATAAAAACATAGAAATAATTAATATAAGGTAAAAATAAAACAAATTAACCTGCACTTTAATGTATGTGTGTGAAGTTAAAATAAGAGGACAGGAGGAATCTGACACCCCCCCCCCCCTCCCTCTTCTTGTCACAGTAACCCCTCCTCCTCTGAGTTTTTCACACACGCACATTAACGGAAAAATTAACAAGGAACATCACCTAGGAGCGCATAATAACGGAATCACTGCTGTAAAGTAAAAATAAAACGCATAAAATGTGTGCGTGTGAAGTGGCACGGTGTCCCAATGACCCGCGCGTGCACACATTAACGACATGCTGACCCAGGGATAGAAAAAATGGATCTTTAACCTCTCTAAAGACGTTCTTTTACTTTACACGCGCGCACACTTGTGTTATAATAAAGGGTACAACTGCGCTGTACATGCGCGCATACAGACACAAAATAAAAGATGTTTTATGTGCGCACACACGTGGTCACCGTGTTATAGTAAACAGTACACGCGTGCACGGATGTTGATTTATACCAGGAAGGGGCGCGCACTAAGACCCTGCAGGGGAGACGATTACCCACAATTCCGCAGTACGCAGTACATTGGCTCAGTTGTGATCACGTGACGCTCGGCGTCAAAACCAGAACAACATGCGTGATGCATGTTACTCGTAAACCAAGACTTGTTCGTTTTTCCAAGTAAAAATTTATTCAAAATCTTTGCTCGTCTTGTGGAACACTCGCAAACTGCGTTACTCGCAATTCGAGGTTCTGAGGTGTATATAAAATGTATATTATTATTTTTTAATTATTATTATTATTGGTGATTGACTAATGCTGTGTTGCCTGCATGCAATTCGCGTGTGGTCTAGGAACGTAAACACCCACAAATCTCAAAGGTCGACCGTATATACAGTATACTTTTAGGTGTTAGAGCTCCAATAAACAAACTTTTGCGGGGTTTTTTTTTTTTTAGATCATAAAGGCGTTTCGATTGAATGTAGAACAAGTTTAAGAATGACCCATCCTTTCTGCGTGTGTGTGTAGGAGCAAGCCGTGGAGCGAGAGCACGAGCGGGATGAATTCCAGCAGGAGATTAAGAACCTGGAGGCGCAGCTGAGAATGTCCTCTAAAGGACACACAGGAGGAGACACCAAGGGTCAACGGGTGAGAAACAAGACTCGTAGAAATACTATCAGGATTTTATGATGGAGAGAATTGTTTATTTTTCAAGATGAATCTTTTTGTTGAATGAATCGCTGTATTTGTTTCTCCTTCCGTCTGTGTGGTTGTAGATTGAAGACTTGGTTTTACAGGTAAGTCCTCCGACTCGCCAGGTGTGAAGCTGCTAACGCATGGCTCAGTGTGGCTGGGCCTCTCACCTAACATGTCATCTTGTCCGCTCGACTCTGTAATCGTGTACAGTATGTCCGTGTGTGTTCATGCTGAGCTGGCTGTCCTCCCTGGGCTGTAGCAACTCAGTCTTTCTCCTCTTGCTATCTCGTAGATCGTGCATGTAATAAGTGGCTTAATTTTCACACTCCCGTCCACGCATCCGTGCTCAGTGCTGAATTTGTTCGAGCTCGCTTTAGCTTCTTGTTCTCCGCTATTTCCCCGACTAAAACCCCTGGTTTTACCGTTCGTCATTCCTCCTCCAGGTGGAAAGTCTTCAAGCTCTCATTAAAGACAAAACCGAGGACTACAGCGTCCTGCTCTCGATCAAGGACCAGTGTCAGCGCGACCTGGAGGACCGCAACGAAGAGATCGATAAGATGGCGTCCCGAATCCGGGAGCTGGAGCAGGCGCTTCTGAGCAGCGCCGAATCGGGACGGGCCGTCACGCAGCTGGAACAGGAGCTGCAGAAAGCGCGCAAGAGCCTGGAGGAGCTCTCTCAGGTATCGCCATATTTCAGTGAACCACAAACTACAGGTTGTCTCAGAAAAATATGACATTTGAAATATAAATATCCGAGTAGCGACATGTCCTAGGCAAACTAAATTTAAATAGGCTTTATTTTGAAAAATACAAAATCTAACATTCTTCAGCGCCTCAATGATTCTCAGCTTGAGTTCTTCTTAGGGCTGAAACGATTCCTCGAGGAATTCGATTGCAAAAAAATGATCGAGGCAAAATCTTCCGCCTCGAAGCTTCTTTTAATTAACTTTAAAAGTGTTATGTTTTTGAGCAATAATTTGTTTGGCGTGACGCAGCGCGCTTCTGGATGCAAGCCGGCAATAAACACCGAAGAAGAGGCCCTAATGTCGCCCACAAAGCGGAAGGAGGCGCAAACAGTTGGGCTGCAAAATGGAAAGGAACGATAAAAATATCAACGAGTCAAGAAATTTTTTTTTTTTGTCAGTAAAATTGCCTCCGAGTGGCGCAGTGGTAAAGGCGTTCGAACCCCGGGTGATGCTGTTGCCTCTCACAGCCGGAGGCAAAGAGAGAGCTGATTGGCTGAGCTCTCTCAGGGTGGAGGGATGAGGGGTACTTCGCGCTCCCACATTAGCGACGGCTCTACAAGCAAATTAGGGGCGTCTGTGAGCTCGCGTAAGCGGAGGGAGCGGATAGCGCTGTTCCTCCGAGTGTGTTACGCCATGGTGCGTGGGCAAGCAGTTCGAACGTCACGTGGGTCGGAGGAAACACGTGGGCGGTCTACGGCCATCCCGACTGAGTGGCGGTATGAGCTTAATGTGGGAGCCCCCTAGTGACTGGGAGGAATTGGACACGACAAAATTAGGGGAGAAAATCAGGGGGAAAAAAATAAAATAAAATAAATTGTCAGTAAAGACTTATGTCTGAGCTGTAAATTTAGAAACTTTTAGTCCGGAAAGTCAAGTTGCACAACTTGGTGTTTTTGTATAATTATTTAATTTAATGTGTGCATTAGTTTTTTTTTTAATTTATTTATACTTAGTCATTTGAAATACCCTTTTTCTTTTTTTTTCTTTTCTTTTTTTTTTAGTTTTTGCATCTGAGAAAAGGCTTTAAAATAAGAATGTATGTAAAAGTTGATTTTTTCCAAAAAGAAAACCAATTATTCTTTGTTTCTCTTATATATTTTACATTGCTGTTTAATTAAGCTAAAGTACACTTTTATCTGATTAATCGATTAAACATTTGGTAGAATACTCGATTACTAAAATATTCGATGGCTGCAGCCCTAGTAGGAAGAGCAGGGGTGATAAAGACCAGTCGTTTCACACAGACCCACAGGGGGGGTAAAATAATAATATCATAATGTCAAAAATAATAATGTCAAGTCGGGTGAATGTGGTGGCCATTTCAACAGCACAAAAAAGTAAAAAGTAAAACATCACTAACTTAAAATTTGAGATCATTTGAGTGAGAATTGTTTTTAGACTACGAAATTGTCATTGTTTAGGACGCCCTGTACTATAGTTGCAGTGTATCTGCAGATTCCCTCAGGAATAATGAAGATTTATTGTAATCTTATTCCATTTCCTTTGTGTGTACTCGGTTGTGTATATAACTTAATACTTCATAAGCAATTCTTTTGTGCTGTAGGATAAAGAAGCCCTGCAGCAGCAGCTCTACTCTAATAAACTCCAGATCTCGGCTCTGCAGTCCAAACTGGATGAGACGAGACATCGCTGCCCCAACCCCGGTGCTGACCCCAGCCTTAAAGAACAGCTGGAGATGCTCCAACAGGACCTCCAGAAGAAAGAGGAACAGGTAAGGGCGACGCGGTAAAGCTGTCGTGATTTTATTTTTTTTAATTAATTTTGTTTTATTATATCATGACCAGCAAATATATAATCGTAAATCCTTCCTCCTCCTTTTCCCCCCTTTTGAAATGATGCGTAGGTGGAGGTGCTGCTGGAGCGAGTCGAAGTGCTGGAGAAATCCCTGGCAGTAAAAGAGGAGGACATCAGACAGCTCTCGCTGCAGCTGGAGCTCAAAACTAACGAAAGCCGAGCCAGGGAGGAAGAGCTGCAGCTGCGTATCGCCGAGCTACAGGTAAAACGTGTGACACGAGGCCGTACTGTCGTGCTGCACTCGGAATAAACGAGCAAGGACCGGCCGAGGCGATGAAGCGGAGTTAATGTTAGTCTTGGCGTTTGTGCGTACAAGTCTGAGAAAATTTAATTTTATTTTGTATAGCGCTTTTAATAATCATCGTTGCAAAGCAGCTTAACACAATCAAAAGAAATGGAGAAAGTTTGTATGAAATGTTAAAAATGAGCCGCTGCCACAGAAACGCTAACTTTCAAACAAGAGCATATTTATAATATAACATTATTATTATTACCTTGTGATTTGCTGCTCTTGTAGAAGATGTACATCCAGAATCAGGAGTTCCACAGTGCCGTGCAGTCAGTCAGGATGGCCGCATACCTTCATATCATATCTAAACAAATACTGTTCGGCCCGTCGATTGTTCGCAGACGTACCCCAGTCACAAGCGTGTCACAGGCGTTCCTCACTAAATTGGTAACAGTGAGCAGCCGCATCAGCTCTTATGCCGTGTCGTGAGCGTGTCACAGGCGTTCCTCACCGACCGTAATGGTAGCCAGCGTCGTCTACGGCGAAAACGTAGCCGTGTCAGGCCGAGCTCGTGGCTACAGAAACCCCGGATCAGCCTGCAGAACGTCGAGGGCTGCCGAAACATTGGAGACGCCGTTCGCAGGTAAATGGTAACACGCAGACATCAGGATCAGCACACGGGCGGAGCCGAGTGTAAACTTCTAGTAAAATATACGTATAGAGTCTCCGTCCATCCAGGAACCTCTATAGTCCAACTCGGGACCCTGGAGACCATTGCTTTTACGCCAGTGGTAGAACCTCAAGTCATATACTTACATAAATTAGACGGAAGTATAATATAATATATTTGCTGCTCTGCAGGAGACCGTGAACACACTACGCAGACAGCAGCAGGAGACAGGAGACTCCCTAGCGCTGCATCTTCCTTCTGCTCTGCTGGAGGAGAAGAACCTGGAGATCGACCACCTCAACCAGCAGGTTCTCCGTCTGCAGCAGGAGCTGGACTCCACCAAAGAGAACAAGGTGACTTGTTTATTCCTTTGAGGAAAGAAAAAAAAAATCGAAGTGTGTTTTGGTGTGTTGTGACCAGTTGGTTGGCTTTGTCGTGACAGACCGCGCAGAAGAAACAAGCGGACATCGAAGACCTGCGCGCTCAGGTGGAGCGGCTGCGCGGCGACCAAGAGCGTCTGCGTCAAGAAAAGGAGGAGGAGGCGGAGCAGCTGCACGAGGTCATCCACAAGCTGCAGGAGGAGATCAGCCAGCTCGACCCCAACCGGCATGAGGTCAGCGACCCCAATACGGACAGCCCAGAGCCTACCGATTTCGCCTGGTCCCCTCGACCGCAGCACGGTGCCGAGGAGAGCCTGTGCCACGAACTGAGCAACCAGACGCTTCAGAGCTGTCGAGCCAAACTCTCTCAGATCCAGGTGGACCTAGAGCGCTCGGCGGAGGAGAAGGATGCACTTCAGAAACTGCTTGTGACCCAGGAAGAGCAGTACGGACGGCAGGTGGAGGAGTTGGGCCGCAGCCTGGGTGAGGAACGAGGCAGGCTGGTGCTCCTGGAGCAAGAAGCTGGAGAGCTGAAGCTCCTCTTGGGCGAGAAGGAGGCCGAGGCGGAGGATCTCCAAGATCGCCTCCAGAAGCTTGAGAGCGGACAGAAGAACCTGAAAGACTTGGAACTCCAGCTGAAGAAGGCCGAAGAAAGGAGGAAGGAGGCGCAGCGGGAGACGACCAGGTTGAGCGAGGAGGCGCAAAAGCACGCGGAAGAACGAGAGAGGATTGAGGGACGGGTCGCTGAGCTCCAGCAGAAGTCCGAGGACGGCGAGAAGGCCGCGTCGCAGATGCTCCTCAGGGTTACGGAACTGCAGGAGGAGCTCCGGCAGCAGGAATCCGACGTCGCCATCTTGGAGACGGGCAAGAAGGAGCTGTATGTGGAGAAACAGGCTCTTCAAAAGCGCGAAGGAAAACTCCAGGAGGAAATCGAGAAGCTGAAACAGGAAGTGTCCACCAAGAGCAGTCAGATACAGGAAATAAACATGCAGCTTGAGGAGAGGGTGGCTACACAGGAGGAGACGCAGAAAGAAGTTCTGGTGAGAGTTTTGTCAAATAGTCGGAACATTTTCAAAAACAAGAAGCTGTATTTTATTTATAAATTTTTAACTATGTACGGTTGTATGTGATGAACGACTGTAGAAGGATCGTTTTAAGCAGCGTGAGGTTGTTGTGTGGGTGTTTTTTGTGGAGTAAGCAAACCAGAAGTCTACTTGCTTCTTAATGTGACCGCACTGATGTGTTTCCAAAAACATAATAATAAAGTGTAGCAGTCTGATTTAGTGAATGGAGGGGAAAAAACAGTTTTCTAAAATTTTTTGTAAATCAGCTGCTCGAGTTTTCCAAACGTGAGCACCCTGAACAGAACCTCTGCTGCTTTTTATTTAATCAAGAGACTAAATTATGGGACTAGAGCAGAAAGAGAAACACAAGATTTTCCAGACAGCATTTATTCTGCTTTATTTGGACTCTTTCGTCTGAGTGAACCGACGCCCTGATTTGGTGTGCTTACATTTACCCGCTACAAATGGTCTTATTTTGTCCCCGTGAATGACCTGGTTAAGCGCTAAAAGTTTTATCAGCGCTGTTCAGTCATGTTAGTCGCTTTTGTAAGCAAATGCCTGTAGCAGGACCTTTTTTGTGTACATATTTTACATGATTCCTTCTGCTCTAAAGTGATCTTGTGTGCGTGTGTACGGATAGACGTCATTTATTTGGCGGTTAGCCTGGAATGACTTTTTCAGTCAGGCTTCAGAATAATTGGCCACATATGCAGGTTAGTAAAGACTCCAGCACGGAGAAGGGAGGGGGAAGAACAAAAAAGTGTGTGGTTATTTCAGCCCATACCGCTCACAAGGGCTTTACTCAGTCAGGAAGTAAAAACGAAAAAGAGGAAGTTTTTAAAAAAAAAAAAGTTTTCAGCTTTGAAACTTGTTTTGAAAGTGGAAAGCTTTTTATTTATTTGATTATTTTAAATCATTTGCATGACTGAGAAAACTAACACACCGGCTTCGACTGTGAATATCGAACCTTCTGGCGTTACGGTCCGTTTTTATTTTTGCATGCTCAGTGATTTTGTTTTGCAAGCGGCAGTTGATGCTTTACATGAGCCAGACCTGGTACTGTAGGTAGGCGCGTGTCTGTTTCACTTTCCTTCCAGTCTGCGGTAAGTCTCAGGCATCAGAGGTGACCCGATTTCCTATTTTTAGACGGTAGCGGTGACCCGTTATTTGTGTTCACGCTGTCGCAGACGTGTGCCGAGGAGACCCTGGCTAAAGCCGAGGCGGCTTTGAGAGAGAAGGAGGAGCAGCTAGTTCATCTGAGGTCGCAGCACGATGCGCTGAGAGCCGAGCTCGCCGCGGTGAAGGAGGGCCTGAGCAACAGTACGGAGAGAGCCGAGAAACTGCAGGAGGAGGGGCAGGTGAGTGGGAGCGACTGTTCTGTACGTTGTAGGATTTTTAATACAAAGAAATAAGAGGGAATCAATTATTATATGCCTTTTTTTCAGAAAAAAAGCACTCATATTTTTGGTTGAGAAATTTCCTTAAAGTATATGAAGCACCCAGAACAGAGTTTTAAGTTTTTTTTAAATCCATTTTCTGCTTGTGAGATGACAGTCCTTAATGAACCCTATCTGTTAGCAGAAACAAAGACCTGTTTTTTTTTTTTTGTTGTTGTTTTTTTCCATTTATTTAAATAATTTCACTTTTTTTTTTTGTTGCCCTCCAGACCAAGGACCGTGCCCTGGCAGATCTCGAGGAGCACAACCACCGTCTTCGAGCCGAGCTGCGTGGCTTACAGGACGACCTGGAGGTGCAAGAAGAGGAGCTGGCCTACCAGCAGAGGGAGCTGGAGGAGCTGCGCGAGCGCTGTAACCATCAGGAGCCCGCCGAGCTCCACGGCTCCAAGCCCGAACATCGCTTCCTGGACGGTCTGTCCCACGCTTCCTCCCTCTCTTCTCCGGAGGTGCTGCGGCGGCTCGAGTGCAGCGAAGAGCGTCCGTCTCGCCTCCACGCCTCTCACCTGTCGGAGCTGAGCGGCCTGCGCAACACCACCCTGGAGCTGACCAGCAAACACTCGCCCACGGAGAGAAACGAGCTGAAACAACAGCTCGCGATGCTGCAGGAGACCGATGCACCCAGCACACACTCGCCCTCCGCTTCACCGCGATCGCTCTCCATGTCCGAGAACATGTCTGTGCTCGACTCGCTGGACGCTGAAAAGGTAACGTTTGGTGAAAAATGCAGTTATAGCAAAATGATCAGTGTATGTATGTGTGTGTGTTTGTGTGTTTATTATTTTTTTTATTATACAGTGGAACCTTGGATTACGAGCATAATTCGTTCCGGAAGTGGGCT
>JAQMYG010000036.1:34552574-34568250 GCA_030014215.1 Clariallabes teugelsi | reverse complement strand
TATTAAGAGTTTCACAAAACATTGTTTGGTGTTATAAGATAAATAAAAACATGCACTGAAAAGATGTGTGGTAGATGGTTGATTATTTGTCAAGGTATATTTTTTTTCAAAGATTACAAATAGCTTTTAAAATATGCAAACTGGCAATATTAAAGCGTTTTAATCTCCCCTTAAAACGCTATTGGTCTCGACTATTTAAATAAAGTGTTCATTAAAGGAATATGGCTTGGCCTAAAAAAAGTTCAGTCAGAAGATTTTTTTTCACTTTAATCCCTGTGATTTTGCGTGAATATTTTATTTATTTATACGTACGTGTTACAAAAATGTCTCTTGACGTGTAAATAATTCATCTCCTGCGCAGCTGGAACTGGAGACATTGCGAGAACGAGATCAGCAGCGTTTGAGACAGCTGCAGCAGACCCTGGCTGACCTGGAGCAGCAGGAGAAGCGGCTCACCTCAGAACGCCTGCACAGGGACCTTCACACTACCAACAGCACCCGCATCAATCTCACACAGGTTATACACACACACACGCCTCGCTTTCCAACAATTCTATGCATGCAGCCGATGATGTAGATTATTTATCTGTACGTATAAATGTTTTAGGAGTCTCCCCCTTCCTCCTCCTCCTCCACGCTGCTGGAGCGTGTATTAAAGGAGAACTCTGAGCTGGCGGAGCGTCTCGCAGCTCTGAGTGAGGAGAAGATCTCCCTTAAACACACCCTGTCCTGTCTGGAGAGAGACCTGCAAAACCTCAAACGCACTGAACAGGTATGCCGGTCTTATCTTTTTATTATTTTTTTTTATTCCACCTGGTCTCTAGATCATGCATGTTGGTGTTGATATTAATAATGTCTTTTCAAGGAGAAGTCTTCAGTGCAGCTAGACCCGTCTGTGTTATCAGAGAAACTGTCCTGGCAGAAGGAGAAGGCAGCCTTGCAGACCGCTCTGCACAAAGCCGAGCACGAGCTCGTGAAGGCCACGGCCAGGAACGAGAACCGACCAATCGCTGACCTTTACAGCAACAACAAGGTAATGTGTCGAAGTCCCCAGGTAGCTCCATCCATTGGTGTCTTTTTTTTTTTTTTTTTTTTTTTTTTTTTTTTTTCCCCTTCCATACACATTATCCGGGTATTAAACTTGAAATTACATTGCGCTTTTATATTACCGAGGACTTGAGATGGAGATGTAGGAATGCACCACACTACCCCACCCTCAACCCTTCTGCTTGTCTTCTCCCCTCCTGAAGATCCAGAGACTCTATGAAAAGTACCTGAGGGCGGAGAGCTACCGGAAATCCCTGGTGTATCAGAAGCGCTACTTGCTTCTGCTGCTCGGGGGTTTCCAGGACTGTGAGCAGGCCACGCTGGCCCTGATAGCGCGCATGGGCGCTCAGCCCTCGCTCGTCGCACAAACCTCCCGACCAATCAGCCGCTTCAGGAGCGCCGCCAGAGCGCTTATCGCCATCTCCAGGTAGGAAAAAGGGGGAGAGAGAGGGAGGAAGAAAGAGACCAAACCTTCCTGATGGAGTTGTTTAAGCAAAATATTCAATGTGTTAAATGATTTGCTAACTGCTTAACGTCTGCTCCCCCCCCTCCCCCTCCCCCTCAGGCTTAAGTTTCTGACCAGGAAGTGGCAGAGGGCTACGAAGAAAGGCTCCGTTTCAAGCGTGGTCACTAGCAGTTCAGGTGAGATTGTGGGGAAAATAATTAAATAAACTGTGATTTACGGTGCGCCGTCACGCCTAGTGATGTATTCAGATATGTACAGGTTACAAACATGCAAGTTATGAATTTCTGCAGATACGAACATTCAGAGATGCAAACAAATTGCGGAAGTAGCTTTTGGGGATTATAGAAAAATAGACAATGCAGTGCACCAGATACCAGTGTTTACAATTATATACAATATTTTTAGTGTGTAAGTGAGTGTATAAAATGTCTAAAGTCCGGTATATTGTGAGAAATAAAAGTCGGCCTCACCTGTTTCAATGAATCAGTCCAGGAGCACGATGATGGAAAATGTCTGGAAAATCCTCAACAGAAGAGTTCACAGTCCAATACAGTGGAAAACAGCTCCGCGACAAAATGGATTCTGGGATTCCTCTCCCGATTTAAAGGCGCAGAGACGACACTGTTACAACACTGTTTTTGTTGTATTAAATTTGTATTTTCGTGTCAAAGGCTTATAAGACTCACTTTGTCGGACTTGCGAACAAATCCGAATTACGAACGTGCTCCTGGAACAGAACTCGTTCGAAAGTCGAGGACTACCCTCTATATAGCATCCAAATGTATTTTATTTATTTCACCATACAATTCTTCTGTTTGCTTTCCGCACCAGCTATTAGTTGCGAGGTTCTGAAGCCACAGCTGTCCGGAGGCGTGTTCAACTCCTCCCCTCCCACCCGTGACCGCATTCTGTCCCAGCGCGCTGCGCTCTCGCCGCTGGTGCCGCCGGCTAAATCTCCATTCAGACTTCATAACGGGTAAATGTTCATTACTAGACAAAGCTCTTGCTAGGGTTATTATTATTATTATTATTATTATTATTTATTATTTTTTTTCTTTTCTTTCTTTCCTCCCGCACTACTTCACCTGACATAACTTTTGTTTCGCGTCCCAGAGGTTACTCCAGCAGCATCCTGGCACCGTCCGAGCGCACTCACACCCCATCACAGGAGCAGGAACGCTCTCTCACTGACTACATCCATCACCTGGAGAGCGTCCAGCAGCGCTTAGGAGCTGTTCGTCCAGGTGGGAGCAACGGATTAAAAAAACCACACACTTTAATGTTTTGTCTTCGTTCTTCCCCTTACACAGAAGTGCAGTCCTGCTCCTTGTCATTATAGTCTTATCCAACATACATAGAGTTGTAAAACGGTTGCTTTACATCAAAGGGATTTTTTTTTTCCCGGTCCGTGTAGTAATGCAATTAAACCATGTTAAATTATAAATTACATTTATGGAGTATCTGTGACTGATTACACAAGACGGATGGATCCGTTGGACGTCTTGCTCCCGGCTTGCTCACTCTCTCCCCTCCGTCCTGCAGTCCCCCGAGACGAGCGGAGGCGGAGTCTCCCCGATATGATGGGATTCCGACAGAAATGGTTGCATGAGAATAGATCCTGGCTGTATTTGCGTTGTTTGTCGCCAGGTTACATGTGGCCTGTAGGTGAGTGAAGGGCTCGGCCGGCTTACACGCTTAAATCACGGGTTCATTCTCTTGTGCTGTCAGTCACATTTCACTCTGTGAAGCGTTTTAAACACCCGGGTGTAAAGTGTGAAGGTTTTATTTGATACATCCTGTTGTGTATTAATGTTGTTGTTCTGATTACCTTCTGTTTCCGTCTCTATAGGTTCCCCTGCGACATTTTCTTTTCCGAGGAAAACTGACAGATGAACGCAACAACGCTGAGCCAGTGTTCTGTTACCGGAGTGTGTTCAACCTACTTGATCGTTTTATTATAAGTTATTATTTTTTTTATATGCTTTTATACTCCAACCTCAGATTAACCATAAATGACCACCTGAATGTGTTAAAAAAAATTAAAAAGTGACCTTTTTCTACAATGTTTCTCACTCGGATGGTCTGTAAATCTGCTCAAAGGCGTTTAGTTGTGTGTAACCTCCGTTTTGTTTAGATTTTTTTGTTTTTTAAACATTTGCACTGGAATCTGTATAGAACCACCATTATACTGCACAAGGACGCATGTTCATGTCTCTCGTTTTGTTTTTTAAATATTAGATCTATAGATTTTTATATTATATTAAACTGTAGCTTTTCTATGTTCAATAAATATTTTAATATTTCAAGCATGTGTCTTGCGTCTGGAAGATCAAAGGTTTTTAAAATGCCAATAACAGTGGTTAAAGATGCATGCTAGCTAATCTTTTGAACACACTGATGAAGGAATTTTATCGGGGGGTTACAGATAAGCAATTTCTATTTAATTCAACAAGCTGTAAATATTTCAAGTCAGTTTTTTCATGTTTATGGCTTACAGCTCATGAAAATAAAAGAAAGGGGGGGGGGGGGATTAAATGCCTAACTCTTGCCAACACAATTGAGCATTAAACGAATGCAAAGAATAAATGATTTTATTCTGCAGTAATTTATATCATGAATAAAGGTGACCCAAAGAAGGTAATTGCTGCTGCTGCTGATAAAAATAATGTAAAAACGTATACAAAATAATTGATAAAATTTCTAACTTGAAAGTTTGCCACCTTTCCTTAATCAAGACTTTTTTTTTTTAACTAAGGGTGGAAAAACAGAACCGCATCCAGGCGCTAGAGGGCGACAGAGGATCTTTTAATCACTCGGTTGTAAAGTTATAATATACTTTGTCGCCCTCTAGCGCCTGGATGCGGTTCTGTTTTTTTTTTTCTTTCACGTCAATCCGTTAGAGGGCGCCTTTAAACGCTCGGTGACGACCTTCCAATATGGCGGGAGTTTCTCAGTAGTTAGCAAAAAGGGCTAATTCGATGTGTCGAATATGCGTTTCTTTTATGTTTGGACTAATATGTGCAGAGATATCGGTCACTAAGTCTGATGGTTTACGGTTGAAGCTTGTAATCTTGTAAGATTACATTTTATGAAGAGATGTATAGTTAATACTAAATCCACCGAGTAACTTTATACATTATGACGTTATGCAAATTATGACACGCCTATGCTTTTGTTTTTTGTACACAACTGTGACAAACATCTCGGCTTTTTTTTATTTATTTTATTTTAATGAAAGAAGAAATGGTTACAATCATAATTCATTGGCATTGTTGTGAATAAAAGTGACCGCGGTTCCCCTTAGCTCCAGAGCGCCCGGATAGCTCAGTCGGTAGAGCATCAGACTTTTAATCTGAGGGTCCAGGGTTCAAGTCCCTGTTCGGGCGATAGCTTTTTTTCATTTTCCTAAACCTGTCGTAGTGAAAGCCAAATTTTTTTTTTAAGTGTAATAATTATTTATAAACCTTCAAACCGAGATTCATAGTCCACTCCTACTGAACCTCACTTGCTCTTCTACACCTGTACTCTATAATAATTCATAGTTGCACCGTTACATAAACAAAGCACAGGTTCATTTTTAGGTCTCATGATTTCTTCCTCCTATTGTCTCAGGAAAGCATTTTTCCTCATCACAGTAAACTCTGGCTTATGAAATACTGATATTCTGTGAGCTGCATTAAGTATTACATCATTAAGTATTCTACACTTACATCCAGATTACTGTAAGGCAAAATGAATTAAAGACAATCCAGTTAAAGAACAATTTCTCCACACAAAGAAGGGTTGGAATGCACAATTTCTTGAACACCTCATTATAATGAATTTACAGCTGTACAAATATACATTATTACAACTCAAATCTATAAAAAGAACAAAATTAACAATGCAAAAAAAAAAAAAAAAGTACACATACCTGTATAGCTCATAAGTTAGTTACGCCTGGTAAAATTATTTAACATGTTCATGCACCAGCTGCATTTCAGAGATATATTTTTTGTTTTTACATAAGCACAAATACAGCTTTTTTTTCATACATATCTGTACAGAAAAAAAAAATTCCTATGACAATGATTTTTCGAAGCTTAACCACTCTGAGACTCTATCTCGATAACAATCACCATTATATTTTACGACGTACTTGAGCACCAGTTACGACTCTAACCACAAATCCTCACTGGATTTCTTACATAATTACATACATACATACATACATACAGTGTGGCACAAAATTAAACGTGTATGAAAAAAATGCTTCAAACATCCTTTGGATTTAACAAGAAGCTAAAGTGCATTCTGATGTGTGCAAACTTTAGAGAGAAGGAGCGTAAAAAAAACATGCAGATCTCAGCGTACATGTCTGTAAAATAAATGTTTACATTTAAGCTGGATTTTAAAATGATCAAACAAAAGATTAAGGATATCAGGTTTAAGCGTGATTATGTCATCAACGTTACGCATTTCCATTTGCGTAATCTGAATACCTTAATAATAATGATAATAAATAAAAAAAATCCTATTTCCCCTTTACCTAGCTAATATCTTTATAAATGCATTAGACGAGCACAAAGATGATGGTGATGATGATTATTTACCCACTGATTCATCTCAAAGTCATTTGTACATCATGTATTGAAATGGCAACTGGTTTTAAATGTCAGTGCTATCAGAGAGCGAATAAATACATTTCCCACTGTTCAGTGTTCTTATTCTTTTTCTTTATTAAGATGAAGGTCAGGGAATTTCTTCATTATGTCACCTGCGCAAAAAAAAAAAAAAAAGGCACAAAACTTAGTCGGTAAAATACTCAAGTACAGTGAAACCTCGGATTGCGAGTAACGCGTCACATGATCACAACTGAGCCAATGTTTTTTCTGCGGAATTGTGGGTAATCGTCTCCCCTGCTGGGTCTCAGTGCACGTCTCTTACTGGTATAATCAACATCAGTGCACGCGTGCTCTGTTTACTATAACACTGTGTATAACACACTCATTAGAGAGGTTAAAGATCCATTTTCTCTCTCTGCTCTTTGCCTGCTCTGTGTCTGTGTGCGCGTGCGTCATTGGATACCCCCGTCCCCCCTCCACACACACACCTCCCTCCTACTGTACTTTCACCTTCACAGACACACACACACTCTTCCTCTTTCTCTCTGCTCTACACAGAAACACTGCTCTGTCGTGATTCTTTTTAAAGGTAAAGTGCAGGTTAATTTGTTTTATTTTTTACTTTACAGCAGTGATTCCGTTAGTGTGTCGCTCAATCGAGTGTCATTAGAGAGATTTCTTGTTTATGTTTCCGTTATGTGTGTGAAAAGAGTGGAGGAAGGGTAAACTGTAAGACGAGAAGGGTGAGAGGGGAGCTTACTTTAGAGTCACACACACACACACACACACACACACACACACACACACACAGCGCCTGCGCACACAAACGGAAACGCTTATCAGTCTGGATTTATTTTTACTTTTTTTTTTTTTTAAGGTAAAGTGCAGGTTAATTTGTTTCGTTTTTACTTAATATTTTAGATCATAATTATTTTTATGTATTTATTTTTTTGAGCTGGGGAACCAATAATTTGAGTTTCTATTATTTCTTATGTGAATTTTAAATTTGGTTTACGAGTGTTTTGGAAAATGAGCCTGCTTCCGGAATGAATTCTGCTCATAATCCGAGGTTCCACTGTATCTTTAAATATCTAAAGATGTATTGTACGTGATGCCATTTGCAGAATTGTCCTGTTTTACCTTATGAACATGTGGTGGTAGATCATCTTCAGAACCCTCCTCAGCTACAGGCTCCTCCTCCCAGCCTCCCATCGGCATCCGGGCCGTGCGCTGAACCCGAGCGCCTCCGCCAGAGAGAATATTCACATATTTTCGTTATGTCACCAGGCTCTCTTGAAATGACTAATCAGCTTATTACTGAGAAACGCTCACTTAAAGAGTTACTTCATCTGGAATCACTATTAAGGACCGTTTGTGCATATAAACATTTGCAACAAGCCTACTGAGAACTATGTGGTGGTACCTGATGTTCCCCCATACTGACTGACGCTGCTCTGGACTGTGGCCCCCTGCTGGTTGGGAGCGGTGTTGCAGGGGAAAGTGTTGGAGCGAGGCAAGTTGCGCGTTGCCTCCGCGTATTCGTGGGTGCTCTCGCTGCTCTCGTCGCTGTCTTGCCTGTGCCACGTGTGGCGTGAGATCTCGACACGGGACTGCTGCTTGTGCATCTGAGCATAAAAGTTTGTATAAGATTGTCAGAACAACATAGGGCGAATGTAGCTAGTGAATGTTTATAAAAGAATACACAGCTGTACGCTTTACCTCGTGCAAGTACAGGGCGTGAATGCTCATCTCTGTGGAGGCGTATTCTGATAGGACCATGCTGGTCAGCTGACCTTCCCAAGCACTGCTTCCTGAACTGACAGTGCGAGCATCAGTCCTGAAACACACAGAGAGAGAGAGAGAGAGAGAGAGAGTAGGAATAATTATAATTACTGATTTCATTTAACAAAATAGAGTATAATGATAAATATGTTTTTAAAAAAAACATAACTTTTGCTTCTTATTATAAAAAAAACTAAGAGGCTTTTTATAGTTTGCTACAATAAAGCCAAAGTGAGTACCCGGAGCCTGCCATGGCCCTGCCTGCTGCCACAGCAGGATGGTCCGGACGGGGCAGCCTGGCAGACGGGTAGCTGGCTCTCAGGTGCAGACTGGTGCTGACGGGCGAGAGGGAGCGCAAAGCCGACGCACCGTCACTCATTCCCATCGAGAAGTGATTGATGATGGAGCCGTCTCGACCCAGGTGCAGCGAGGCCAAGGACGGCGGTCCAGCCAGGAGGTTAGCGACGAGACTCCGAGGCTTTGAGGATGGGAGAGCACACAGGTTAGCTTAAACCACACAAAAGCAAAAGGTTAAGTGATGGAAGACTCCTGAGGTTAGAGAATACTGATGCTGTACTGGTAAGACTTTATAGCATGATTAAAATGAAAAAAGTCATAACACCGACACTTGCAGTGATTTTTGCCTTGTACAGCTCGATTATCTCTATATCGAACACTAGAGGGCGTTTTAGTGCAAGTTTACTGTTACCACTATGATGGCCTTTATTGCCCCAGTGTTCTGTATTATTATCATCTGAAACATCCTTTTTCATAATATGTTGTAAAAAAATATTTTAAATGTACTCTTATATGTAAAACGTTAAATTTCAAACACACACACCTCAGACTCGGACTGCAGTGAGTGAGCAGATATGAGGTTCTCCGCTGCGGTCCCCTGTTGCCCCGCAGTGGTCTCGCGGTGCACTTTCTCTTTCAGCTGGCTGATGAAATGCGTGCTCTCTTGCGGAGGCTGCCACTGAGGGTTAGTGATGGCGAAGTGCATGAGGGACAGCTCGGTCTTCCCGTCCTCGGCCTGCTGGTAGATCGAGGCTTCTGTCTTCCCCGCAGACATCCACTGGAATGATATTATCAGAATGGAATCAAATGACAGAAATAAGAGTTGCTCTAACTGACTCCACATAATCTATTAACATGGTGAAGTTTGTCCATTTTTTGTAGCGTTTATAATGTGTATAAAACCAAAGGCTTTATATATTCATAACTATAAAAACTTAAACTCAGGTGTTCAGATTAAACTCACCGCTGGATGGCCGTGATGTCGGACGTCCATCTGAGCGAAAGAGCAGGTGTCTCCCACGCCCACCACTTCGACTGTGAAATTTCGGAAGAAGTCGATGATCTCCAGAGATTTGCGGCGCAGGCAGAAGATGAGGATGAAGGGTGTGATGATGGGACTGAGCAGCTCCTCCAGGATGAACACCTGCCACACAGGATGAGGAAGAAGAAGAGGAGGAGGAGGAGATGACACGTTTACCTGCATGTTTCTTTACGGGAACGGTTAAAATGACCAGTTAAAATGATCATTAATCTTTTAAGACTATACACTGTATGGAGATGTTTACAGACCTCCAATGAACAGTTATTTGAATTATAAGTGGTAGAATAGTGTGCACTTTTACATCAACCAGGATGAAGACAAAATACCAGTTTGCAGATTTAGAGAAAACTATAAAAAAAAAACTTAAACTTGATTGTCCTGGAACTGAATCACAAGTTAAATCATTTGCATTACAAATTACAAATCTCTCCTTCCTGTAGGGTTCGGACGGTAGCTTTTTTTCCCCTCCTGTTGTTTTTTTGTTTTTGTTCCCAAGTTGCCACCTTTAGTGCTCTTTATTAAATTCAAAAATCTGTCTTTGTGTACGAGAAACACTTTTCATTAAAATATCCCGGATGGGAGTGTCTTACGGCTTTATATTGGAAAAGTTGAGCAAACTCGTCTCTGGTCTCGTAACGATGGGCGTTGCCTTGCCAGTGGTCCGGCATGTAGTGGATGTGCGCAAGGATCACTTTTAGCAGCTGCTCTGGACAAAACACCATGTGCTTGTCAGGAATAAACGACCTAATAAAGAAGAAAAAAAAAGGAAATATAATACATTGTAAAACAAATATGTGTCAAACAAACCCTTCCGGCTATATGATACTTTACATACCTGCAGATTGTAACGCAAACCCCGAGGAGTGTGATGCTGCTGAGAACATGCTCTACAGCCAGCACGTCCTCGTCGTATATGGTCAAAGCGATGAGCACGGCTAATATGGACCCGGCGAAGAAGGCTACGTTCTTGGCCACCACCGTGAGCAGAGGTGACATGAAGCAGTTCATGTACTTGGACGAAGCTTTGTAGCCTTTGCTGAGGCGAGACATGAGCTCGTGGTCAAGCTCGTTAAAGTGGCGCAGGTAGCAGCGGCCGTACAGCGACCAGCAGCGAGCCCCGAGGCTGCCCGGCTCACGTTTTATGATCTCCGTGTAGCTGAAGAAAGCGTACAGGATCTGCCAGATGAGAATGACCGGGCACAGGAGCAGGTTGGCGATGCCGATCCACAAGATCCTTGAGCTTAGGCGATCGGCCAGGTCCAGGCGGTTCCCCCCGCGCTTGTATTCCGACTTGAGACTCCACTCGTTCTCGAAGAGAGAGCCGGGACCCCAGAAGAAGATCAGCTCGAAGTTGTACTTGAGGCCGCGCGTGTAGAAGACGTAATCGCCCAGGAGCGGCAAACGGAAACGGACGGGCAGCAGGGACTTGTTCACCATCGCCACCATGTAGTTCTTAAAGCGCAGGATGCGGTGGTAGATGTCCAGCTCGGTCAGCTCCTTTTTGTGGATGCAGATCTGATGCTCTTTTTGGATCTCGATGATCCGCGCCTGCACTTCTTGCCAGGTGAAATACGGAAGGTCGGCCTGTCGATCAAAAAACAGGTTTAAACAAAAACACAGGACAGGTGGATTTCTCCACTGAACATACTCACCATTATAACATTATTTTATTATTTATAACAATCAAATCCCATGCATTTCAAGTTTCCTAAACTTTTCTGAACCTCCATTTGGATTTGCCCTAAACCAGTTTCTCAGTGCTGCGAACAAAATTACTCTAAAATGCTTTCACTGTCTAATCCGCTACTTTACATTACAATGTTATCTCTCCTTTCACATTTTAGCATGTGCTTAGCATCTTTATCACGTCGGCTATCAGGAACGCAGAAGAACACGTCATCGCTGACCAGAGGTTTCTAGCTAGTTAGATCTTTTGCCCTGGATTTTCTCACAGTCACTCTCTCTCTCTCTCGCTCTCTGATGGTATCCGACAATCTGATCTCTATCTGGAAAAGGTTTCTATTGTGTATGTTCGCTCACCATTGACATTTTCAGAGCGTTGATGTAGAACGAGCGGATCTCCCAGTAGCAGCAGACGTTGTAGAGAAATTTGACCAGTCGGTGGAGCCAAAACACTCCGGATATAATCAGTATGAAAATAACCAAGACGTTATCACGAATCCTAAAACGCAAGGACAGGAGCACTTTATCCAAATGATGAACAATGCCTGAATCATCTACTTTTGAATGACAGCGAGTCACTTTGACTTACCGATCATGACACACGTCCATGGGAAGGAACGCATCAGGAAGAGTCACCTTGGACGAGTCGGTATGGTTGACAAACTTGTTGGCGAACAGGATGTCGTAGTCCACACAGTTGGCCAGGAAAACAGTGAACGTCACCACAAAGACCAATTGCCTGAAATGAAGTTGGGGTTTTATAACAGGGTTTATGTGCAACTAGTTACTTTCTTTCTTTTTTTTTTTAGAAAAGGGAAAAGGATGTGGTGAAACCTCGCATAATGCATACTTTTATGTTGTATTGTAAACAAGGTTGACCTAGTTATACTCACACAAGCTCGAAGATTTCTCCCAGAAGCATACACGTGAATCCGTTCTTCTGATGAAGATTATAGACGTAACAAAAGTTAAAGAAAAACTCTTTAAAATGTCTCATTAAAGGTGACTCAAACAAAAAAAAACAATCCACAACAGAGGGGTGTGATAGAGCACACTTACTCTGACCACCCTGAAGTTGATTATTAGTCGGGAACAGCACATCCTGAAGTGCTTCAGTTTTAGACCTTTTAAACCATTTGCCAGAGATTAAGATATATTTTATGTATGTAAAGCTACATTCAATGCTGTGGAATGTCTTTAAATAGCAGCAGCTAAGTTTATTCCTATAATGAATAAGAAAATAAACAAAACAATTCGTTTTGTCCTGTACTTTTCCATGTCAGAAAACTTACAGACAAATTTTTAATCTGTTAATTATTAGGCTTTTATGAGGCTTATATTATGTTTAGGCCCTGTAAATTACCTGTTACTATAGAAACGACCAGATTTGTCCTGTGGTTTAAATTTATAATATTTACTTCAGAATGAGGATCATTTAATCCTCGGATCAGAAAGGATATTCTTTGGAAGAAAAGGTCCAAGTTTTCAATGTGATGCCAGTGAGCTGAGAGAAAAAGGGAAAAAAAAGAGCATTTGTCCACGCGTATAACGTCAACCTTATAATACTTTCATAAAAAACTGTCAAAATATTATGAACAGATCATAAACTTGTTGCTTCCAGACTGTTTGTTGTCTCACATTTCAAGCCCTCTGGTACGTGAACCAAGAGATTTTCCTCTCCCGGAGGGGAGTCGCTGTAGGACGCCTCCAGGCGCTGGTACTCTGTATCGAATTGGGCCATGCTGCCGTCTGCCTCTACACACACCGCTCACACACCATCCCACCTATGGACCGGACAAGAAGAAATGAAGGGCTCAGTGATTGAGGTCAGGATGCTAGCGGAGTTGCAAAGGAAGAAAACTAGAACACTGTGCCTATTTTAAACATGAAAATGTAAATAAAATAACTGACTGAAGAGCAAATCTGAACTATACTAAAAGCCTGCAAGACTGCAAAACTGGAATTGAAAGGAATGACATTTTCTTTCTTTGGTCAATCAGAGGTGTACTGTGTACATAGGCATTTCCGAGCTCAGGTATGTGGAAGAGGCCAGAAAGTGCTGTCTTGGAAAATGTCCACGACTTTAAAAAGATGCAGTCTATGGACACCATGGACACCAATTTGGTCTCTTTTTCCTCTTCTGTGAAAGATTACAACTAGATTTTGGACCATGGTTCAGGGGAGCACCTAGTGACCTCGGGTACTGATGTTAGGATGAAGAACATGATCCAGTTCCAGTTTATTCCAAACCTGATTTCTCCCAATCCAACCTTAAGGCTCGTTTTTCACGGAGCACACATTGTGTACAGGGGACCTGGTTTGGGCCTCGCTGTTCTAGTGAAATGAAACTGTAACTGTTACAGCAAACAAACACATTCTACAGTGCTGTGAAAAGGAATTTGCCGCTTTCATTATAGATTCAGATCATTATATAAATTTTAATATTACACAAAAAAACAGAGAAAATACAAAATACAGATTTTAAATGATGATTTTATTTATTAAGAAGCTGTCCAAACCTACCTGGTACTATGTGGAAAAGTAATTGCCTCCTAAAGGACCAGGTAGTTTTGGACAGCTTCTTAATAAACGAAATCATCATTTAAAATCTGTATTTTGTATTTACTGGTTGTGCCACCCTCGGCAGCAACAACTGCAATCAAGCGTTTGTGATAACCGGCAACCAGTCTTTCACATCACTTTGGAAAAAATTTGAAACCCACTCTTCTCTGATTTTGAAAAAAGATTCAGCCACATTGCAGGATTTTCGAGCATGAATGGCCTATTTAAGAATCTCAATCGGATTTAAGTCCGGACTTTGACTAGTCTGCTCCAGAACCATATTATTGTTTTTTTTTTGACCATTCAGAGGTGGACTTGCTGGTGTGTTTCGGATCATTGCCCTGCTGCATAACCCAAGTGCACTTGAGCTTGAGGTCAGAAACTGATGGCTGGACATTCTCTGTTAGGATTTTCAGGTAAAAAAAAAAAGAATTCATGATTCCACCAATTATGGCAAGAATCCAGCTGCCCCAGGCCATCACGCTACCACCACCATGTTTGACCGTTGGTACAATGCTCTTTTTATGATTTAACTTTTGTCTTATCAGTCAATAACATATTTGCCCAAAGGTTTTGGGGTATAATCAAGGCAAATGTGAGATGGGCTTTTGTGATCTTTGTGGGTCAGCAGTGCCTTTTGCCATGAAAATCTCCTATGAAAATGCCATATTTTGCACAGTCTCTTTCTTTTTTTTCTTGTTGAATCATGATCATTGACCTTAACTGAGGCAAGTGAAGCCTGCAGGTTTTTAGATGTTGTTCTGGGTTATTTTAAGAGCTGGAAATAGATGAGAATGGAAAACAAATCCCTCATAAAAACAGACTACAGTAGGTGCCACTAGGTGGGACAACACATAATGGAGCTCTTGCTCATAATATTCAACAACTGACTGAAGTGTGTTGGAGCTGGGAGGATCAACAAACCTGTGGATTGTTTAATAAGAAATCAGGCCTTTACAATTTATAGATTGTCTGATTATTAAAAACCCTTGTGTTTTTACACTGCAGGATTTCAGGAGCTCCTGTTGCGAAACCCTGGCCAAAGCCAATATGAAGCAATAATGCTGACCAGGAGAAAGTCCTGATGTTAAACTGGGGTTTTACAATTTGCAATATTCCTGATTAATCATTTAAAAATATTAGATAATCTTACCTTATAGTGAAGCTACAGGGACAACACCTGCATTAATTCCCACATCTTCATCTCCAGGTTTTTTAGAAACTCAGCTCTTTGTCTATGGAGACAAGAAAATCACCACTCACCACTCTTCCACATGCTTTATATGCGACACTTATGACTAATATCACTTATTCCTGCCGTTTATGAATTGTCATGACGCCACTGTTTACATCGTCCGCCCCACTGACACTACAGTAAAGCTAAGCTAACAACACACACACACACACAGGCCTGCTATTTTACAAAAAGAGAGGCTGATTAAACTAGCACACAACCCCTGGTCTTGTACATACTCACCCCCTTTCCGCGAATGTGACTCGGTGCGGCTTGTCTCGGAGTATTTTCTGAGTATTTACTTTCTTTTTCGGCTGTCTTGGTTTCAGTTCTGACAGCAATGCTAGCAACACACCACGCCCTGTCAGTGGGCTCCGACCAATCATATTCAGGATCCACCTGAGTGACACGACAAGAGCCAATGAAAAGCCGGGAGGCGGGGCTTACATGCTGCCGTGCACAAACAGCGGAAATGATTGTGTAAAAAAAAAAAATTTCACACAAAAATTTTTTTAAATCCATACACTGAACTTCAAGATTGTATTAATACATAGGTTTTTAAAAATTAATATGTATTTGCTATATTTATGCTGATATATTAATGCTACACCTTATACTTAATATAATTAATATATGAGTTCTGATTTTTTTTTGTTTTTTAAGCTAAATTTGTGGTTCAAAGTTCAAACTTCATAATTTAATAAATGAAAGCTTAAATTTTCTGTTAATCGGGTTTTTTTCATTAATTTATTATACAAAATCATTATAATGAGATTCATATTAAAGAATATTATATTACTAAACATATCATTAAGTATATTTTTGTTTGTTTTTAAATATGTAGGTCTAATATTAAATACATTATTGTTAATACAAGAGATTTAGCAAATAAATACAATATGTTAGGTCAAGGTACTGTACATTTGAGGTACGGTGCTATATATATATATATAAAAAAT
>JAQMYG010000036.1:34510889-34531655 GCA_030014215.1 Clariallabes teugelsi | reverse complement strand
CCACAAGCTCCATCTCAAGCTTCAGCCATGCTCTGCAGTTAAACAGTGCTAGGCTGAAGCTTGAGATGGAGCTTGTGGTTGTGGTTTTATCATAATGAGGGAACAGGTTGTTGTGCAGATGTGCGCAGACTCACACTGGGCTGTGTTACAGTCCAGTGTGAGTTTCAGGTTTCCTAGTAGTTCAGGGTCAGGGTCACGTCACACACTCTTAAAGGAAAATTCAACGTTGAAGAGCCGATCTGATTAAACAGAGTGTGCAGATGACGAGGTGATACCTTTGATATGAAAAATGGTCAGAGGATTTAGAACATATGAGACAAACCATTTTTAAACTTACCGCAGGAGAAATAAACATATATTGATCTATCTCTTCATCTTTTGGACACTCATGATAAACAATTGTGTTGGTTGGCTTTGCTGAGTGATGCGTATAGCCACATCCAGCTAGAGGAGAAAAAGCACTAGATTACTGTTGTCTCAATTATTCTCTTTTACCACAAAAGCATGAGGGTCAAGATAGAACTGTCACTGGGTCCAGGTCCGGACCATGGCTGACCATTTGGTAATGGTTGAACTGAAAGTATAGCACATACAGATAAAAAAAATCTGTTGAGTATGTTTTAGTGTGTGTTTGTGTGTGTGTGTGTGTGTGTGTGTGTGTGTGTGTGTGGACATTATCCTGCCCCTGCCCCAGCTGTCCATAGTAAAGGGGTTTATGGGTTTGGTCTCTTTTGTTCCTCCTGTAATGTTATTATCTGTAGGGGACACGCCACAGTGTGGGCAGAACCGCGACCATCTGTTACCGAAAAAACTTCTCTTTTGCTCTTTCCTCTCTGCTCTTTATTTATTTTCCTCTCATTCTTCCTAGCAGTTTAAAGGAAACCACACATCTGTCCGTCTATCAGTCTTGACCCTGTGTTTAATTGCTGGCGGTTTTCCATGAGCTAGTGCTAATCTTTTGCAGCGTGCATGTGCAAAGGACGTGTGGGCCGAGGGCTGAGCTGCAGGCTCTGTGCGTCTCGTATCGAATGTCTTTTAGGCGAATCGATCTCCACTCAAACCCCCGCTCCGCAATGCTGACTCGGACCTGCTTCATTCCCATAGCAATGAAACTCCAGGATGAGATCTCATGTTAATCTCTTCTTTTTCTCCTAGACAGAAATGAGCCGTCTTTGAGACTTGAATGAGATTTAGGCGTTTTCTGCATCTTCTCAAAGGTGTCTCATTACCTTTAAATTTCATATTTCATATTTGTTTAAAGTTCATATTTGTCTTGTGTGCGACTCACATATGCAGAAATGAGCCATCTTAGAGACTTGAATGAGATTTTAGCCGTTTTTTTTTTTTTCAATTTTCTCAAATATGGCTCATTACCTCTAAATCTTAGAAGATAGTTCATATTTGTCTTGTGTGCGACTCACATATTTTTTGTTTCCCCAAAGCAGTGTTTCCCACACATTAAGTATACAGTACTTGTAAAGTGTACATTTGGGTTTTCTGATATGTTCTGATATGATCCTTTTTAAAATTTTTGCTTAGTCATGTTTGTATAGTTAGTTAAAATGAAATAAAATTTAGTTTGATGCTTCATGCATCTCATTTATATCTGACTTTAATATTATATTTAATCTGTCTTATGCTCTTATATATGGCTCATTTGCTTTTCCTTCAAATGCAGTTCTGTTTCTCATGTACATCACAGATTTCTCAAATTTTTCTTAAAAGTATCTCGCTTTGTGTCTCAGTTATGTCTCTTTGTTTCTCCTAAGTGGGGTTTAGAAGAAATAAAAAAGACAAAGTCAAGCTTGTCTCATGAGACTGAATTGAGCTGTCTCATTACAAGATAAAGCTTATTCTGAGCAACAAAATTTCGCTATGGGTTCCGACCAGAAGAGCATCGGTGTGATTAAGGGAAGAAGGAAAAATGTGATATGGAACGACGTCCGCTCCTCCTGTGTGAGAAGTGTAGATAAGATCAGAAAACATGTAACTCATGTGACGTCCAGACTGAGTCTCGTCTGGTGAGTCGTCCTTGAGACGATGCTCTAAAAAGAGAATATTGGGTTGTAAAGTTATTCTGTCAGTCTGCCACACACTGTGCTTGTGTGTGTTTGTGTTTAACGGTGTGTGTTTTTGTGGTGTGTGTTACAGGGGACGCGTGTGTGGGTGAAGGAGAAAGAGCAGCTGCTTCCCTCCACAGTCAACTCCTGCGGAGACGGAACCATCGTCCTCACTAGTGACTATGGAGAGGTGGGACCCTCTCGCTGCCTCTGTCTCTCACTCTCTCTGTCTCTTTCTTTCTCATTCTGTCTGTCTGCTTGTGCGTTTCTCTGTATCTTTGTCTTTTTGTATCTCTCTCTCTCTTTCTGTTTCTCTCTCTTGCTTTCAGTCTTTCTGCCTTGTGTGGCGTTCTGTCTATCTCCATCTCTCTCTGTGTCTCTATCTCTCTCTTGCTCTCAGTCTGTGCTTGTGTGTGTCTCTCAGTCTTGCTTTCTCCCTCTTTTTCTCCCTCTCTCTCCTTCTCTGTTTTCTTGTGTATCTTCCTCTTCCTACTTGTGTGTGGTCTCTCTGTCTCTCCCATTGCTTTTGTATGTCTCCCTGTGTCTTGTTTTTGTTCTCTCTATCTAGCTTTCGGTCTCTCTCTCTCTCTTTCTGTCATTCTCTATCTTGCTCTCTGTCTATAATTCTGTCTGTTTGTCTGTCTCTCTGCCCATCAATCTGGCTTTCTATTTGTCTCTATGCCTATATGTCTGTCATGCTGTACTTCCCTCTCTTTATCTACCTTTTCTGTTTGTCTCTCTGTTGCTGCCTTTCTCTCTGTGCCTTTCGGTCTGTATCTCTCTGTCTGTCCCCTCTGTAGGTCTCTGTTGCTTTCTCTCTCTCTCTCTCTCTCTCTCTCTCTCTCTCTCCTTCTTTTTTCCTGTCTTTCTGACTTTTTTTCTATTTTTTGTGTCTTGTGTGTACTTTTCATTTATTGACCTTTATCTTAGACACACCTAGTGTCCTGTATACACACACACACACACACACACACACACACACACACACACACACACACACACTTGCCCTTTATGTTTGAATGGTTGACATATGACTGAAAGGTTGAGCTGGTAATGTATTGTGCAATTGGTGACGGCATGCCAGATGTGTGTGTGTGTGTGTGTGTGTATGTGTTTACACTAACCAGGTTCCTTATTTCTCTGAAGTGTGTAGCACTGCTCCGTAGCGGATAGCTGTTAACACTTACTCTAAAGTCCTGCACTAGGTGTAATGAGTGTATTATACAGTAGGTACATCTCAATAAATTAGAATATCATCCAAAAATTTATTTATTTCAGTAATTCATTTAAAAACGTGAAACGCATATGCTATATAGATGCATTAAACATAGACTGATATATTTTAAGTGTTTATTTTTCTTTTAATTTTGATGATTATGGCTTACAGCTAATGAAACCCCAAATCTTAGAAAATTTGAACCGTTAAAAGGTTTTTAACACGGAAATGTTGGACTACTGAGAGACCATTTAAAGGCTCAGGAAATTAAAGTGTGACACTATGAGTCTCCAATTTTGAACTTTTTCAGAATATTCTAAACGATTGAGATGCACCTATATACAGGTGCATCTCAAGGTGCCTATAAAGTGTGTACTCATGAATACTCATCTCAGGTGCCTATATATATACTCATGCGGTGTGTGTAATGGTTTGAAATGCTGTGGTTGTTGGCACGAGATAATAATAGTACCACTGGCCTAGATTCAGCTATGAGAGGGCACTCATGCAGGATGGCACAGTTGTATCTCTGTGTGTGTGTGTGTGTGGGTGTGTGTGGGTGTATGTATGTGAACGATGGCGCTGTGATGGAGCCACAGCTTTATACACTGTATGAAGCATCATAGCAATCCCTCATCCTCCTCTATTTCTTACCGTCTAGCCACCATCAACCCCCAACTAATAGACTGGAGACAGGAGGGAATGGTTGCTATGGAAACGGGCCACTCCGGGGGCGACCTGTCTCCTCACTAAACACACGTCCATGTTTTATGCACAGAATAGCTGAATCTGTATTTGTGCGATACCTATACAAATTCCAATGAGTGTGCAATCGCATTTGTGTGTGTGTATGTGTGTGTGTGTCAGAGCTTACATCAGAAAGTACATTAACACCTAGTTCTGATTAAAACAGCTTCCCATACAAATGCATTGTTCTTAAGTGAATCATCCAAACTGGCTGAAAACTGATTCTGAATCATGATTTGTTAATAAAACAAACTACAAAATAAAAACCTTTCTGGGATAAAACATCACTGCTCCTGTTCCTGTCTTGAGGGAGGCAATTCTTTGCCCCATGGGGTAGTTAATACTTATGGTGATGAATAATTCATCCTTTAAGTGGGGTCTGAATTGAATCAAATCAATTGTAATTTATGAATCCCGCTTTTAATCAGATCAAACAAATTGTTAAATTGAATAAACCTTCTGTGACATCAAAATATCTATATATCTATCTATCTCAGAGTATCATTCTCTCCATCTGTGTCTCCTTCTGTGTCTCGTAACACCCTCCTCTCCCACCTACTACTGTAGCTTTCTCCTCTCATCACCTCATTCATAATTAAAACAAGGACAACACGACATTCCTTTAATAATATCACTTACTATCAGTTTTGCAGTAGATCTCCCTCAGGCCGCTCCCTCTGTGTGTCAGCTTATATAACGTGTACATACACACACAAACACACATATATAAATATGCAGTATATATATAAACTGTATATAAATATATATGTGTTCATATTGTAACACTGAATACAGTAATGTAGGTCAGTCATGTCTACAGGCCTCCCGCCCCCCCCCCCCCCCCCCCCCTCTCTCTCTCTCCCTTTTCTCCTGCATTTTATGTGAATCATGTAGAAAGCCTATAGATATCAGACGGAGTAAGTGGATCACTTTGCACAAAAGGTGTGTGTGTGCTGCTAAGTAGAGCGTGCACTTCCCTTGCACTGCAGTGTCAGCATAAATGCACACCATTGACACCAGCACGCACACACACACACAGTTGTACAGTTTCAGTGCTGCACACGGTCTCCAGTTCAATCATGAACCTGGGGTTTCTGTCTGTATGGGTTTCCTCCGGGTTCTCCGTTTTCCTCAAACCTCGCAGATGCGAGCCAGCTGATGAAAAGATTTTGCTGAATTGCTGCTAGGTGTAAATTAGCATGCATGAGAAGGTCCTGCACTGATTGTAATATGCTGCATTGCTGTAGAGAGAAGGCTTTACTTTATCTCTTTCAATCAAGTCAAATTTCAGTACTCAATTTCAGCCCTGAGATAAGGTGACAGTTCAGACAGGTTGATCTTAGGCTATCAGCGTGCCTGAATACACTGCCCCAATTTTCTTTTAAAAAGGAAAAGAGCAAGAGTAAAGGAATGATGGAGTAATGAGGTACAGGAGGAGGAGAAATGGTTTGGAGAAGAGACAGAGATGTCAGCTAGAGGAGTAAGAATGGAGCCGAGATTAGTTGGGGAACGGTAAATGTGGGAGGATTTGTAATTTCTTAACATAAAGGCTAATATGCAAATTTTCTTTTTGTTATATGCTCTGTTGTGGCGTTGGTGTAAGCTGCCGGGCTATATCACACCATATTATTAGGGTTATAAAGCACTGTTGATGAAAGCGACAACTTTCATCTTTATGTGATAACGAGAAAGGTTCCTTTATCCTGTGCATGAATAAGACACACACATATTTGCATGAATTAAGATTTTTTTTTTCTGTAGGATCAGTGTGTGTGTGTGTTTGAGAGTTGTTTATGGTGAGGAACCAAGTTCACACGTTAAAGCACCATGACTGATTTCAAAGGTCTGAAAAGTAACAAAAAAGACACTAGTCTTAAGGCATACTCTCTCTCTCTCTCTCTCTCTCTCTCACACACACACACATACATACACACATTCTTCAGAGACTGATTGATTTACAAATCTGTCAGATTTGCAGCTTTCTATTCACAAACTGCTTGTCTGCGTGGTTGCTATGGTTACAGCTGGCATGATTGTATGATTTTATGTAAGACTGAAAGACACAGATGGCGATGATGCAAAAAGCAGATTTTTACAACACAGTATATTTAAAACAGGATATTGTTAGCAGCACACACGCACACAATCACACACACACAACCACACATATACGTGTATGTAGTATACAACAACAGAGGGCACAAGAACAAGAAATTTATCCAGCCATTTAAAAAAAACAACAACAATGCATTGTACAGTCATGTGCAAAATTTGGACTCCCCCTCTGAGTGGTAAGAAAAATTAAAAGATAAAATAAAAAATATTTACTTTTGTTTATAAGATTAAGAACAGATTTGTGTCTGCTGTGTCTAATAACACTGTCTGTTGTTAAAAGTGCTCCATGCTTCATGAACTGACTTTAATTAAAGCTAAAATACCAAACCTGTTCTGTAGATACACAAGGAGTACCTCAGGGGTCAGTAGCTGGTCCCCTTTTATTTACAGTAGGTAAATAGACGAACATATAGTTATAAAAAAATTACGTATAAAAAAAATACTTAATCCTCTACTCTATCCTCTTTTTCCAGGTGTTGTACCTGCAGCAGGCAGAGGTCAACAGGGAGAAGGTGTACCCCATGCACCAGAGCAGCATCGATGGCGTGGAGGACATGTCCACGCTGGCCGAGCTCCACGAGGGCGCCATCATGCATAACCTTCACCAGCGCTATCAGAAGGATCACATCTATGTAAGCAATTACATCACCCTTTGTATACACTATAACATTCAGCCCTACTTAACCATATCTTGTGGAGAAATCAGTGGGTAATGCATTTGCTTTTTGATTTGAATGACCATACCCGCTGCCAGCTGCCAAATATTCCTGAGCATAACCATAACCAGTCATTTGTTTTAACTAACTGTATTGTTTAGGCACATACCATCACAGAAATGGTCATACTATATGGATGTCAAGAATCTAGACCAGGAGTCTTTTCTTTTTGTAGGTATTTCCTGTGTAAGTTTGGCGTTTCACATTGAGCTTTGTCAATAACCGGAATTTCCTCAAAACATCTCACACGAGGCGCAAAAGGAAAAGGTTTCTGATTAAAAGGTTTCCTGCCTTAATCGGCTTCCTGACTCGTGTATGAACCAGGAAACCAAGGAATACAATGTGAAAGAGATATATAAAAAACTACAATAGTATTTTGATTTTGTTCTAAATTTTTTAATTGTTCACCTTGAACATGATAAGCTAAGGGTCACCCTCTGCTTCATGACTGCCTGTTTTGCAATAATTTTTTTTTCTGGAACATATTTACGTAGGTCAACTAAGGAAAACACTTCTGAGACTGAGAGTTTCATTTTCTGAAAATCGACTCAAGTTTGGACAGCTTTTGATACTGTGGAACATAATTACAGTATTTTATTACATGGGGTGCCTCAGGACTCAGTTGTTGGACCACTCCTGTTCTGTATAATGTCCTTTCTCTTTTTGGTGGAATGATCTGACGCTCAGGTTTCATCATCATTAGTAATGGTTAATGATGTGCCCTCCATATGCTATGTTGATACCATGGCCTCATTTTTCAACCAGTAATGCTTATTGATCTATAACAGCATATCCCAAAATGATTTATTCTGTTATATTAAATAAATTTGCCAATGTTTATCATTTTGTATTTATTAAAGAATGGCACAGCATTTTTTTTTTTTTTATCTAACTTTACTTACGTTAATGTCAATCAACAAAATATGTTAGTTGTTGCGTCATCAGCTGCTATTTTTTCTTTCTTGAATTTGACATTTTTAACCAGATAACTGAAATTCCTTCTGGTTTACATCTGTTTTAAACACACTGCTTCACTGTCTGTAGCCTAAATGTAAATGATCTCCACGAAAAACACTTTGTCTTATCTGGGACAAACCATGTGATCAAACCAGTTATTACTTGCGATGAAATTTCAGGTCATTAAAGGTGTAAAAAGCAATTGACATTTACAGAAGACTTCAAGCTCTTGAGACTCTTACCTGCAGTAAAACATTTGAACAACACAAACGTTTTAAAGAAGACTGTACGTCCGTGAATGATGATCCCAGCTGAGGTCACTCAGACCCTACTGCAGTTGAAATTCGACAGATAAATTATCGCCAACTTGTGGAAGAGACGCATCTGTCTGTGGGAACTGTGTACACAATCATTCGCCAACACCATTTGCACATTACAGGAACTCGGCTAGGAGTTGCCCCATTCCCCGTACAGTCCTGACCTCGCTCCAAGCCATTTCCGCATGCTTGGGCCATTAAAGGAGTTCCTGGGAGGCCGGCGTTTCAGAAGTGAAGCAGGCAGACCGAGCACGGCTCTGGCGTACTGAGAAAACTTTCTGCCTTGATGGTATCCAAGCACTAATGAATCACTGGGATAAGTGCATTAGTGTATCAGGGGATTATATAGACAAATAAAGGGAGCTTTTACTCTCATAACTGTGTTCTGTTATTCTGCACAATCAAAAGTCCCGCTTCGAACACTCCTAGTATATTTTAATATACTCTCTCTCTCTCTCTTTCTTTTCTCAGACGAACATCGGCTCCATCTTGGCAGCGGTGAATCCGTACAAGCAGATCACAGGTCTGTATGATCCCTCAGCGGTAGAGCTGTACAGTCGTCATCACCTGGGCGAGCTCCCGCCTCACATCTTCGCCGTGGCCAACGAGAGCTACCGATGCCTCTGGAAAAGACACGACAGCCAGTGTGTGCTCATCAGGTACACTTTTTCTCTGAAACACATTCTCACAGAATGCTCAAACATAACTTATAAAGATCTTTTACTTCTTTAGAGAATTCGTTGTGTCTAGAGCGGAGCCCTAAAGAAAATAAGCTCTAGCCCTATAAAACGTGAGCAACAGAAGGACGTGCATTTGAATAAACAGATTGAGTGGTTTTCATGAATTGAATTTGAATCTTATGCATTCTGATTTAGATTTAGTGTTGTAGTGGTTATTGCCTTGCATGATGAAAACATGATATGGCATGCTGTTATAGGAGAATACAAGTACAGTAGGATTATTCATTATTCATAGGCATTTTTACAGAATGCCTCAAAACAGGGTTTGTGGTATGTGTCTTTGTTTACTTATACACTCCAGACGTTCCTCATGCACAAATGTGGTACAGTAACTTGATTCTCATGTCCCTTGACAGAAATGTTTCTCATTGTTGGTTGCAGGCTTTCGATGTTGTGTCTCGCAACAAGTGAAATCTAATGAACGCTATTTGTTGTGTTATAATTACATTAGCTCTGGAAGCCTGAAAGCTGAGTTTCATTAGTTCTGCTCCAGAATAGCCTCAGGACTCTATTAGCACTAACAACATCTCAGGACAAATAAAAGCTTTAACGTCCGATAAATGTCTGTGTGCATCTGTGTGTGTTTGTCTGTATGTGTGTGGGTGTTTTAGTGGAGAGAGCGGCGCCGGTAAAACAGAAAGCACTAAACTTCTGCTACAGTTTCTGTCTGTCATGAGCCACAATTCATCGGGGGCTCCGGAGAAAACCACCTGCGTCGAGCAAGCCATCGTACAGAGCAGGTCATACGTGCAGATGTTATCATACTGTAGATACAGATGTGCTACACAAGGAGAATATATAGGAAGTGATTAAAAAAATCCGAAAATAACTATTCTGCCCTCTCTTTTCAACAGTCCGATTATGGAAGCGTTCGGAAACGCCAAAACGGTTTACAACAACAACTCCAGTCGCTTCGGGAAGTTCATCCAGCTTCATTTCAGTCAGAGCGGCAACATCCAAGGAGGCTGCATCGTCGACTGTATCCTTCTCACCACTTAACTACTTACCTGTATAACATGTACACGATATATCAATAATGGGAATCAAACTGAGACAGTACAGTACACTCTTAGCTACAGTAAAACATTTTAAAAACATTTTCATAGAAGGTTGTGAATGACGATCCTGGCCAAGGTGGCTCGGAGCTCTTAATTGCATCGTTGTACCAAACAATCAGATTTTGACTTAACTTTCCTGCCTAAGATCTTCTGGAAAAGGTAACACAAGAAACCTTTTGCTTGTCCCTGAGAAGGTGCAAGTGACCACTAAATGCCGCTGTTGAGGTACGTATATATATGAGGATCTGAGCTTGTGTCTGTTCCAGAACCGTGTGGTGAGACAGAACCCCGGAGAGAGGAACTATCACATCTTCTACGCTCTGCTGGCCGGTGCTGATGAAGAGCAGAAAGGTGGAGCAACACACAAATACACACACAGTGTACAGACGGTTCAGTCGAGTCAACAGAAGAACTCATTAACATTAGGGTCTCTGGGACAGACCATATTCAAACATATTTGAATTTTCAGAAGCAGAAATCTTGTTTATTTCATGTGTAATTACTTTGTACAATAATTCTGCACAGTAGTGCAGAATAATAACTGCCTCTTAACATCACACCACATCTTTCCACATTGCCACATACTGTATTTCCCTAAATAATGACTTATGAGTTTTTTCATTGCATGCACATACAGTACAAATCTTGGTCTTATAGTCCTGGGTGTTTAAAAAATTTTTTTTTAGAGACGTATTTCCTGGCTGAACCTCCTGAGCTGTTTAATTACCTGAGTCAATCTGGCTGCGTAAAGGACCGCAGTCTGGACGATAAGAAGCTCTACGACAGTGTCATGGTGAGACGGCTGACTGACTTTTGCTAGATTTTGAACTAGAGATCCTTCTCATTTTGTCCGGACTTCAGAAGTTGCGACATCAGCAGCAATACAATGCCTACTTGGATGAGGTTGCCAGATTGGTAGAATATACAAAGATGTTTTCACTGTTATTGCAGATTATTGTTGCACTGTCAGAAATAAAGGTATCAAATTGTACTTATGAGTATAAACAAGTATTTGTTAAATGTCTGTAAAGATGAACTTCAGTTTATCTTTAATATTAGATATCCATATTTCCAGGTTATACCGTACATATTAAAGGTACAAAGGATACAAATGTAACACACACGCACATCCTGTCACTGATCCCTGTCGCTCTGGTTTTAGGAAGCACTGAAGGTCCTGGAGTTTAGTGAGGAGGAGATCAGAGACATGTTCAAGCTGCTGTCTGGAGTCCTGCAGCTGGGCAACATCGAGTTCATGACAGCAGGTGGCGCTCAGATCACCACCAAGCAGGGTGCGAAAAAGTACCTCCGTCCCCTTTACACTGCGAATAATGCGACATCTGATGCAGTAAAGGCTTTAAACTAGCAAAGACCTTCTTCTTCTTCTTCTTTTTTACTATATTATTATTAAAATGGTTTTGCTGTCACATAAACTGAAAATGGAAGAGATCGACTCTCTTAACACTTCTAAAAGTCATCATCATCATCATCATCGTGTTTCTCTCTGCAGTGGTCACTAACGTCAGTGAGCTTCTGGGGCTGGACTGCTTCCAGTTGTCTGAGGTGTTGACTCAGCGCTCCATGATCCTGAGAGGAGAAGAGATCTGCTCCCCGCTTACTATAGAGCAGGTGACACACATTCAACCCAAAATTCATAAAACACACTTAGAAAGAAGCAGATTTTAAACTTGGCATTAGTCTATACAAATGGTCAGCTATCAGGGTCAGCAAAAAACTATGCAGTGTTCTTGCTCATCAACATCATTATCATGGACTAAATGATCGGGGAAAAAATGAAACCTCTAGGTATATTGTATACAGAGCAGTAAAGGTGGGCAAAGTACACAAATCCTGCTCTTGAGTAAAAGTATAGAGATTCCCCAGGACCTGGGGCAAATATTACTAAAGTAAAAGTAGAAGTCCTCCATTTACTTGTGTATATGAGTGAAAGTACAGAAGTACTCGCCTTTAAATTTTAAACTCGCCTTTTTACTTAAGTGTACTGCTTATTTTAGCTCACAGTAGCCTTTTTTGTAGGAACAAAAAATCTCTCTCTCTCTCCCTCTCTTTCTCGCTCTCTCCAATTCCCGATTGTTAACCTTCTTGTTTTCATCGCTGTCTGTAACTTGCTCTGCTTCTGATTTCAAATACCTGTTACGTTCTTAGACGTGTCTCGAAGGAAAGGCAAGTCACGCAATTACGCATAATAGTTAGCAGGTGGCGAAATTAGCTCTTCAAATACTATACATGACTGTTCTTAGTTAACGGAACGCCATGCAGAAATGTAATTAAGTAAAGGTATAGATTGCATTTTCTGTGCTTTTGAGCAGAGTAAAAGTAAAAAAAAAAACAGGATCCACTTATAAAACTATTCAAGTAAAGAACAGATATGTGAAGTATGTACTTAAGTACAGTAACAAAGTAAATGTACTTAGATGTACTTAGTTACCTCCTATCTCTGACTATTAGATATGATAACATTATTATATTGTAATTTTTCAAACTGTTGGTATTCATCTGTATTTAAAGGAAATATATTAACTTGTAAAATATATTAACTTGGCAGTTTTGCGTGTTAGCTATTTTCGAATCAACACTCAAATGCCACACTCATGTCATGTTTTTTATTTTTATTTTTATTTTTTTACTTCCCTTTATTTTTTATTCTTTTCAGAGGTGGGAGGTAACTAAGCACATTTACTTCATTACGCTCCATAAGTACGTATTTCACGTATCTGTACTTTACTTGAGTAGTACTGCTAGTACATACTTTTTACTTTAACTCCACTACATCCTACAACAAAATATCTGTACTTTCTCTTTCACTACATTACTGCATTGCATTGCATTGCATTGCCAGGGTGGTGTGTGGTATTTGAAGCCACCTTCTGACTATTAGGCATAATTGCATGATTTGCCTTCCTTGCCTGAAATACTTAATCATGTAGCAGGTGTTTGAAATCAGAAGCGGAGATGATTGCGGATCGTAATGAAATCAGCATGTTCACAGACTGGAAAGAGAGAGAGGGCGAGAGAGAGAAACTCTTTTACTATGACTTTAAGGCTACAGTTAGCTATTACAAGCTTAGTACTCATGATAAGTAAATTTAAAGGTTTTACTCAAGTACAAATGTAAATGGAGGACCAAGTAAAAAATTTGTGTACTTTGCCTCTAGGTATTTTCATTCTTTCAACTCTGAAAATACAAACATATTCTCAATCATGCTTATCTATACATTTGTAACAACACTCCTTCGTAAAAACACACTTTTATCACTTTATTTAGGCTATAGATTCGCGAGACTCGGTTGCCATGGCACTGTACTCTCAGTGCTTCTCCTGGATCATCATGCGCATCAACCGGAAGATCAACGGCCGAGACAACTTCAAATCCATCGGCATCCTCGATATCTTCGGCTTTGAGAATTTCGAGGTGAACCGATGCGCGCACACACACACACACACACACACACACACACACACACACACACACACACACACACACACACACACACAAAACCACGTTCTCTGTTGTGCAGAGAATAGTCTACCACACTAATAATAACTCTGTCAGTACCAGCTCCCTTGCCATTGATGAACAGCATAGAGGTGAGTTGACACTCCTGCATAGCAACTAATGAGCTACAGTACACTCTGTAATTATACAACTACATGGTGAAGTACCTGATGTCTGATGTTTAACTTGATGGTATACCAGACATAATAGTTAGTTATGATCCAAAATAATAAAATACTATAATTTATTTATAAGATAAAAACATTACAATACAATTTCAATTTCACATATCAGTATATACAGTACAGTACATAATAGCATAAAACTACCTGTATAGAAGAACTGGAATTTAACAATTAATATTTCAGTAAAAACAATAAACAACCACTTTAATAGGAACACCTGTGCAAATACGCATTCATACAATTATCCAATCAGCCAATCATGAAGCAGAAGTACAGTGCATAAACGCACGCAGATTCAGGTCAAGAGCTTCAGTTAATGCTTACATCAAATATTAGAATAAAATAAAAATAAAACATCCAATGAGCAAGACATCTGTGAATGAAAAAAGAAAAACAAAACAGAGGACAATGGGCAGAATGGTTTGAGCTAAGGTAGCTTAAATAACTGTTTACAACTGTGGGAACCAGAAAAGTATCTCAGCGCTGATAACATGTTGAGGCAGATGGGCTACATTAGCACTAAACATTAAAACCACCTTCCTAAACTGTGGAGGTCCACTTTGCTGCCAAAACAGCTATGACCTGCTTAATTACAATGTTCAGGAATGTGGTAGCTGTCAAGGCAACATCCACATACTGTAAATGCAAAGACCCATGGTTTCCCTGCATCATCCAGAGCAGTCAAATGTCTCTGTTTTCTTGCTTTCTTAATATAGTGCACGCTAGTGCCATCTCTTCCTCAGGAAAGAAACACAAGTGTCCGCAGCTGTCCACATTATGTAAAAGAAAACATTAATTCATCAGATCAGGACACCTTCTTTGATTGTCCTATGGTCCTTGTTTGATGTTCATGTGTCCATGGGCAGTCTGACTGGTCTGCGGTTACACAGGACTAGACACTGGACATTACATAACAATAATATATTTCTCTTATAGCCAGTATTTATCTTTTCAGCAGTAACTCTCCTGTGGAATCGAACCTGACTGGCTAGCCCTCTAACATGTTTACAAAGTTTAGTTAGTTTATTATATTCTGACTAAAACTTAAAGTCTAAAAAATTGACCTGGAAGTCAAAAAAATGTGTAATAGCGGGAAACACTGCTAACAATACAGCGGTGTCATCTGCCTTCAGATAACACCATAACCACGAGGGATAGCATGAATCCCGTTTGTACAAAAGGTAAAACATACAGCACGTACAAAGTGTACAGAGCTATAAAGCTGTCCCTGTTTTTACTGCGCAACATGCTACTCGCCGCTAGTTAAATTGTCTTCTGTGTGTTTACAATTGTAAAACGTGCTTGGCGTGTGATGTAATAGGTCAAGCAGGAAAGGTCCATTACTAATAACGCTGAAAGGAGACATGTTGCCACCTATCGTAGCGGGGCTGAACATACTTCAGTCAATAATTGATTCCCCTGCTGTGTGTGTATAATGGGACAAGAGTAGTAGTCCAATTAAAAGGCATAGAGGAGCTTTAATCATAGCTTGACTTAACTGTGCATGTAAATGGTGTGAGGGCAAGTCCGATTCCGCATAGAGTTACTTTAGCACACATGACCCTGTCACTGGTTTACTGATTCATCTAGTCATCTAGTCATCACGATTCGGCCCTTGTCAGAGTCACTCAGATTCTTACACTTGCCAAGCTTTCCTGCTTCCATCATGTCAACTTCGAGAACCGACTGTTCACTTGCAGCCTACTACTATACTGTATATCCCACCCTTGACACTTTGACAGGTGCCACTGTAACAAGGTAATTATTGTTATTCACTTCACCTGTGACTGGCTTTGATGTTACAGCTGATTGGTGCAAATTTACAGAATCATGCATTATACAATTACACAGGGCTTACTGGATACTAATCTTGCACTAAGACTTAAACCTGACAAAATATCTTCTCAGACTGAAAGAAAAATATTAAAAACAGTATTTTCACTTTGAGTTTGAGTAAAACTGACATCCATATTGACTAGTTACAGCATTGACACCAGGTGCACTAGTCCCACACCTCCACATTTAAGGAAAGAAACTTTTTACAGAAATCCAATACATCCTCCATTAACGAACACTTCTTTTGACTTTATCAGTGTGAACTGTAGTATTCTATTCTTGTAACTGCAGCACATATGTTATATAAAAACTAGCAGACGACTATTTTTTTCTATATTCTTTAATGTGCTGCCAAATGTATAATGAGTGAGGTACAGTGGCATAAGTAAGATGTATAATAAGCTTCATTAGTCAATATGCAAGAGCTAGAACACAAATCTTTGCCATTCTTCTACAAGAGATAGAACCATTTAGGTGAAATTTATGTACGCCAAGTCTCATTCAAACCTGGACTAAGAGCTTATGGAGGTTTTGATCATCCTGATGATTGTTAGCACAACTTTTAATCCAAATGTCATTTGATTTTATGAGGTGGATGACCTTTTCCTTTTGTCATCTTATACTCATTACACGATGTAGTCTTTACAGCTTTTTTCTATCTTTATTTCTTACGACTGGACCAACAAACTTAACTGCATTGTGGACTCTCATTCTCACTCTCTCTCTATATATCTATCTCTCTCTCTCTCTCTCTCTTTCTGTTGTCCTTCAGCAAGCTCTATCATTTGTACGTTTAAAGAAACGAGCCTTCTTATTTGACAAATCCGGCAGCTATTAACACATATGTCCTTGAGCAATGGTTTTTGGTTCCTAGTATAAAGAAGTGTGATTTACCAGGTCTATGTGCAAAATTTAACATTGAGGTCAGTTTCCGGCAGAGAGGAAAAGGTTAGTGTTTGATTTTTAAAACCATTAGCCAGGATTGATTTGTCAGAATGGGGTACCCAAAAGAAACATGTCCCTGGGAATATTTCATTTCTATTTCTATAACATGTTTGGTAATTCGGTGCCATTTCCTCCTGCGAGACTCCTGTGTGTTTGCGGATGTGCATTCGGCTTTAGAGAAATGGACAGAGGGACGGTATTTGCACCTAAAGATATGCCATACACATTCTAAAGGCTCTAGATGGAAGACAGGAAAGGTTACTGTGTTGTAGATAAAATTCATACATACATTTTTTATCATACATTTTTTTTCCAGGAGATATTGAATTTATGCACTTGTGTCTCCAGCAAGTGTCATCCATAGCAATTTGTCCTGATTTATTCAAGGCTTAAACAGGGAATAAACAAGGTTGGAGAGCTGGATTCAACTAGTCAGCTCCGAGCCATCTGCCAGTGAAGGAGCTGTAATATCTGAGCTCCTGAGAGATGGTTAATCGCACTGCTGGCGTCTTAGGGAGATTCATTGGTTGATGTAGCAGATCTTGAACTCCAGGCAACAAAACCAGATGTCACTACAGTGTTGTAGGAAAATGTGCCTTCTGTTCCTTGACAAACCTGTAGTAATGTTAGTATTTATACATAAACCTCTAAAAACAAACCTCGTATCAGTGTTAAAACTTAAAAGACTAGCAGACTACATGAAAATACTGACAGCAATTGATGCCATTTTAGGCAACAGACCGAATTACAGTTACTTTAATGTCAACTAGGATGGACCAAAAACTGTTATCGATTATCCCTAAATGTGTTCATTTATTAGCATTCATCTGAAAGGTACATTCCAACTGCACAGACTAATTGAACTTCACCTACCGTACAAAGACTGCAATTAATTATTACATTTAACCAAATTAACTTTGCATACATACCAGTATATAGAAATATATACAGTACATACTGTATACATACAGTACAATAGTCTTCTACATAAATACTAAATTTACCCTTAAACGCTTTTTGAACATTTGCCATTGAACATTTTGTAGTGTTATAACCTAGAACTGAAATGGGCTTAATCAGGATTTTTTTTTGCTTTCTAATACAGTAAAGGATTACATATTCCTGGCCATCTAAACCAAAGATTCTAAGTTCATTTGGTTCTTGTTCTGGTTCACGGGCTAGACACCCCTAGACTCGACACATCCATATCCACACACTAAAGGTGTTTGAACATACAACATACGACATAACAACTGTAGCACGGCAAGTTTTGTGGCAAATGTGCTGGTGCACTCTGCGTCCAGCATCCTGAGGGCATGGCTTTTTATGAGCGGAATGGTGTTAGTCTTTAAGAAGGACAACACGAACACAGCCGCACCGAAAGCAAAGCTGGCCTTCCTCCCAGAGGGGTCATGGGGAAATTGCATTAGGCCTGTTCCAGCAAGAGAGACGGGGTTGTGGCCTGCAGCCAGGCACCAGCCACCAAACAGATGCTGCTTGTAAGAACTGTGCTCTCACAGTGGGCATGTGCTCCCTCTGAGGCCTGCCTGTGACAGCTTATTACAGGCCAGATGGGGGTGAGAGTATGAGTCTATAGGCCAGGAACCGTGTCCCTGTCCTCCATGCAGTCCGTTACACACGGCATTACATGCATGGCTGGACAGCCCCAACACCTGTGTGTATGTGCATGGTAGACTTGCTTTTTTGGCAGAGTGACTGGGGAAAATTCAGCATAACTTGCCACTAATGGCCTGGGAGCGATGCAGACCTGCAGCAGGGGAAACTCAAAATCAGGAACATGGTCAAGAGCCAAAGTGCCTCGTGGGCACATGATCAGACACGGAGAGCTTACAGTCCCACTCAAGAGCATTCAGCAAAGAAAATCGACTAGTGAGCAGCAATAAGAGCCGAGTGAATTGCATACTCACTCCGGCAGCACTGTTCAGGAGGAATGGCTGCATGGAGGAGGGGAGGTCTAGTATGAAATTAAAGGAGGGGCACGGCATCTCCGCGGAGAATTCTTTATTTTCTCTCTCCCCCGTGCTGTCACCGCAGGGCAGGTGGAGCCCAGCGTGGGATTCATTTCAGCACAACGGGGGGTGAGCGGATCGAGGGAACAAGGAGAGTAAAGAGTCAGTGAGAGAGAGAGAGAGCAGAAAGAGGGTCTTTAGCACCCTCAGGCAGAAAGACAGGAATGGCTGAGGTTTGAACAGAGATGGGTAGTAAAGGGATAGTGGCTTTGCACCTGAAATTTTAATTTTGCCATGCAGGGTCACAGCAGGTGGGCGCTCTTGTTAAGAGCCAGTAGCCAGCAAGTCTCGTAGGAGGGATGATGGAAGCGGCGTGCCACTAGGTCCGGTTTGGTGGGCTGAAAATAGTTGTGGGAGCCTGCGCCACTTTTAATTTGTGAATCCAAGGAGATGGTATTGAAGGGTGGCAAAATATGAGATCCCAATGGATGCTGAGTCAAACCTGAGTAAGAGCAATGACAAAGACTCCTCACACCTAGGAGATCTTAATCTGTCACACAAGCTGAGGTGTTTTACATGCCCCCTTAACCTGATATTTTAATAACTGTGCTTATGTCATACGTGTGGGCCAGTAACTACAGAAGGAAAACCCACATGGTACCACTGAATGGTTTAAAAGAAATAATGCAGGCAGCTACTGTACATTCTAACTGGCAGCCTTGTTGAGGTGAGGTTCAGAGGCTTCTGAGGCTTCCATTCTAACTCATTAGGAAATGTAATGCTTCCTGAATGGAGCAGTGAAACCCCAATCAGTAAACAGGATAATAATATCATTACATGTATTTATGCTTATCATAAGTAAACAAAATCATCTCTAATGGTGGCTAGATTTTAAACAGCTCTGAGAAAAGAATGAACATTATACTGTGAAAACTAAGCACAGCCACTGGGGGGAAATTGCATATTAATATCCCATTAAAATCAAATTCTGCCTCTCTTTTGATGTAGTCAGAAATAATGTTTTTCCCCAGCTAGTAGAAGAAGTGCCAACCGGTGTGATTAAATGATATTGCCTCTCTTTAGTTCAGATGGAGGTTACCTGCCTGCGGCCCGGCAGCTTTGATTAGCTTTTTGTCTTAGAGCGGAAAATCTACAGCAAACGGATATAACTCTTTAAATTTACGAGTGCTGCAGTGGAAAATAGTTCCATCTCTGTTACGGTGGAAAACCCGTTCTATTTCCTGTACTATAACGCATAATCAAGTGAACGAGGGGAAAATCCTTTTTCAATCATCAACTCGTGCTGAAGAAGAACTTAAAAGAATGGTACTGTATATATCATGAGGCATGTTTGTCTTTCACATGCCACCAAAAATTACACCAAAGGTTTCTCTTACTTATCAGGGTTAGAGTATTGCATTGTTTATCAAAGCAGATCTGTACAGTTACACTTTGTAGCTATGTTGGGGATCCAGTCATTTTTCTTTTAATCCAGAAAAGGAATGTCCACACACACAAAAAGATATCAGATTTCTGATTTTGTGGTGCTATCATAACAACCTGGTTGACTTGAAAACAAAATCAGACAGTGGCATGGCGAATAAATACATTTAGAAAATATTTAATTTTGAAGGGTTTCTTTGACATTTCTGGCAAAAGAGGTAGCAGATAACATATATGAAAAATGCAAAAAGACACTTTTTTTGTGCTCCAAAACAATTAATACCACCACCAGGTGACCTGAATAATAATAATCATCAACTATAAACCAGCAGCCTGATGACAGGTTCATGGGCATCCAAGGTTCACACATGCCCGCAAGGATCAAAGGTCAGGCTTCGGGTTCTGTGGGTCTGGTCCCAAAGAAAAGCCAATGCAATAAAAACAATGCTGACCACGATAGAAAGGCACCAGAACACCCAGTACATTGCATCCAACCGTGCACAATCGAGCACCCATGGAATGTGCCAGACAAACAAGTCTGATCCATGGAGAGTCCACCGGACAACCCACAGCACCCAAAAAATCCAAGGCCAAAGTCTGCGTGCCAGACACCACGGCCACCACACCTACAGTAGATGGTTTTAATGAAGCACTTTAATGAAGCACAGGTGTGGGTGTGTTAACACAGTGCCAAGAGGAAAAGACTTCAATCATACTGCTGCTGTGATACCCACACAACATATTTTTACACTTCTATACTCTTACACTTTTATACCTCAGAGTTTACAATTTGTTTCGTACAGTCTGTAAATCCTAGATAATTTATACCCCTCTCTTTTAATTATATTTTATTTTGTAATTTTCTTTGTAACATATATTTGTAAATTAAATGATATTTATTTTTATTTATTTTATTGAAATTGTATTTTTAGTTTTCTTATACA
>JAQMYG010000036.1:34492771-34504779 GCA_030014215.1 Clariallabes teugelsi | reverse complement strand
CTGGGATAGGCTCCAGGTCCCCCGCGACCCTGAACACAGGATAAAGCGGTATAGAAGATGAATGAATGAATGAATGATTGGTTGATTGATTGATATTATTATGAATTTTAAAGTTCAGAAAGTTAGCACTCCAGACTTCATACACACGTGAAAGTATCTCTTTCTCTTTCTCGCTCTCTCTCAGTATCAGGAGAGTGATGAAGAGCATGATGGTCTCGCTGACACCGATGAAGAGCTGTCGAACGGTAAAGGCAATGTCCTGAACGGTAACGGTCCTCCATACTTCCACAGCTACCTCTACATGAAAGGTGAGATACTGTGTAGTACAATATTGTGTAGTCAGACTTTTAGAGCTTGTTAGTAAATACTTTTTCACTCCTCGTCTCTCTCCCTGTTTGTGTAGCGGGTCTGATGATCCCATGGCGGAGGCGTTGGTGCGTGCTGAAGGACGAGACGTTTATGTGGTTCCGCTCCAAACAGGAGTCTCTGAAGTCGGGCTGGCTGTATAAGAAAGGCGGTGGACTGTCCACGCTGTCGCGCAGGAACTGGAAGATGCGCTGGTTTGTGCTGCGTGACTCCAAGCTCATGTACTTCGAGAACGACAGCGAGGAGAAGCTCAAGGGCACCATTGACATCCGCTCAGCCAAGTAAGACACGAGGAAACGCACTCGGATTGTATCCTGGTGGTTTTTATGCTTTCAGCTGCAAAATTATTGGCACCCCATTTGTTGAAATGGTCCTTGGGGTGTTTAGAAAATACACTGTATTTTTATTTGTAAGAGTACTTTTTTATATAATAAGTATTTTGCCAGTTGGTGTCTGGAAATAGAAATCCACTTTGCTATAAATGTTCTTAATCTTTTATACTTCACCAAGGTCCATTTTGTCTTCATTTGATCTTCATTGCTATTTTTATTTATTTATTTTTTAAAATCTTGCATATGTACAGTATACGCTTTGTAACATGGTGTCTTCTGGTGTTCTGTTCAGGGAGATAGTAGACAACCACGAGAAGGAGAACGCACTGAACATCGTTACAGATGAACGAACATACCAGGTGTTTGCAGAGTCACCGGAAGACGCCAGGTAGCGTTGTGATCCATCTCACTACCTCTATAAAGGGTTTCACATCAGAAACAAAGGTAATATCATACCAAATAGCAGAATTTCATCATCATTTATCAGTATATCTAGGGGATAGGGTTGCGCAATATAGAGTGACATGATTTTTTTTTAGCAAATCATAGACAACATGATTTAATTTTTTTTTAACATAACTAAAACATGACTGAGCAAGGAATTCACAAATTGGTCACAGAGAAGAAAAGAAGTAGCACAGATACATATGATCAGGTGTATTTATGCTTGATTTCGTCATTCCCATGTTCCGGTCACGGTAAAATTGACACATTTTAAGTAATAGTAACTTTAGTTCTACCTTTGGGCATATCCAAAAACCCAAATGCGCAGTTTGTTGGATGAAGCCTCCCCTGTTGACAAATGTTGATTGGTCATTAGCCTCTTTTCATCCAAAGTGAACCAGGTGCTACTGTACAGGTCATGTCTGGTTCAAAGCCAATTCAATAGTAAACCAAGAACTGGCTTTGTTTTTCCATGTGCTAGGGAGTCAATTCATTACGTCACTGTATCCAGCAATGCAGTAATGCTAGAGGCTGTGCTAGCGGCAATGCTAGTGGTAAAAAAAAATGCCAGGGGCAAAAAATGCTAGCGGCAAGCTCAACAACAGCGGCGAACTTCAACATGGCTTTGTGCGCAGCTCTCCTGACTTTATTATTACTAGAAAGCATTTGAGCGCCCATTGCATATTGAGTCTACTTGTTAAAACATAGCAGTCACAAACTTTTAGTTGGTAGTGATAATCCCGCCCCTAGCCCCTGATGTAGACGGGTCTTTGTTCTAGTCCAGCAAGGTGTTGGTGCCACCATGAAACAGGGCCGGTGCTTTAGCAGTCTGAAAACAAAGAACTGACTTGAAATTGGGCTCCGACTCTGAACTAGGTCCGGAACCGCCTTGGTGGAAAAGAATAATTGACCAATTGACCGTGCTGCTTGAGTTCTAAGGGATAAAATATAATACATAAACTGTACAGTAAATTATTCCAGCAGATAATCTGTGGTCAGACGCAGACAAGAGTAATGCTTATTGTTCTATCACTGTGTGTGTGTGTGTGTCTCAGCGGTTGGTTTACAGTGCTGAGTCGGGTCCACACTGCCACCCCAGAGCAGCTACTGGAGATGTCCCATGAGCAGGCAAACCCTAAGAACGCTGTGGTATGTAGTTTTTACAGATTTTGCTCCGTGTATTACAACACATATAGTAAAACAGAATCGTTCTCAGCCCTGGTCCTGAAGGACCCCCTGTCCTGCACATTTTAGAATTCTCCCAGCTCCCACCACACTAATTAACTAATCAACAAATTTTTTTTGCCCTTAACCTTTTCTGAATTGAAGTGGGTGTGATGGAGCATGGCAAACAAATGTTCAGGATGAGGCTAGAAAACCATTGGTTACAATAACATTTAGCATAGATTTGCATTTTTGATCACGATCATCTTCAGAATATTTAACATAGACTGAGATTTGAAAATCTCCTGGACTATTTTCCTCTCCCTTTCTGTCTCAGGGCACTCTGGATGTCGGATTGATCGACTCTGTGTGTGCATCTGACAATCCGGACCGGTGAGTTCGCCAGCGCTCTCTTGATAAATCTTAATTCGACAGATTGGACAGAACGTGTTGATTAATTTTCTCTAACGGGAAGTCTAAACGTAGTGCTGCATGTTAAATCTGTGTTTCTACCCGGCAGACCAAACTCGTTTGTGATCATCACGGCGAATCGAGTGATCCACTGTAACACGGAGCTGCCGGAGGAGATGCACCACTGGATAAGCCTCCTGCAGAAGCCCAAAGGAGACACCAAGGTTGACGGCCAGGAGTTCTTGGTTAGAGGTCAGTCCTATATCCAAGTATGCCTTTGATACCGAAGTAACAGTACTTTGTTACTAGAAAAGAATTCTGTCTTTTTGTGAACCAGGCTGGCTGCATAAAGAGGTGAAAACAGGAGCCAAGAGCAGTGCACTGAAACTAAAGAAGCGCTGGTTCATTCTGACCAACAACTCTCTGGATTACTACAAATCGGCCGAGCGAAGCACATCCAAGATGGGCACGCTGGTGCTGAACAGCCTCTGCTCCGTCGTCCAGCCTGACGAGAAGGTGTTCAAAGAGACAGGTAATAAACCGATATGACCCTGAATGTAGCGTTAAGCAGGATGGAAGATGTGCTTTTAATAACAGTTAAATTCTAGGTTACTGGAACATCGTGGTTCACGGGAGGAAACATTCCTACCGGCTCTACACCAAGATGCTGAACGAGGCCATGAGATGGGTTTCGGCTATTCAGGGCGTCATCGAGAACAAGGCGCCAATTGAGACGCCAACGCAGCAGCTCATCCGAGACATTAAGGTAAATTCTGGGATACATTTTCATCATATACTGTAGGTGCAAACTGAATTCATGAAGTCAATAATGAAAAATTGACTTTGTCTTGGAGAAACGATTTGCTTTCCAGCATTTCTTAATTTTTATTCGACTTCCCATGTAGGAGAACAGCGTGAATTCGGAGGCGGTGGAACAGATGTATCGCCGAAATCCTATCCTACGCTATACTCAGCATCCCCTGCACTCGCCCCTGCTGCCCTTACACTACGGAGAGATCAGTGATAGCTGTAAGTGCATAATGCATGCATGAATGGTCGTCAGCTTCTCTCTATGAATTCATCTTTTGAACATATTATTTTCTCCAATCTTCAGTGCAAAAGGGGAAGGGCTACGGCAGCCTCCAGGACGAGGCGGTGAAGATTTTCAACTCTCTGCAGGAGATGGAGATCGTCTCGGACCCGGTGGCCATCATCCAGGGCATCCTGCAGACCTGCCACGACCTGAAGCCGCTCCGAGACGAGGTCTACTGTCAGCTGATCAAACAGACCAATCATGTACCTCAGCCCAACAGTCCTGGAAACCGCGCGCACTGGCACCTGCTCACGTGCATGAGCTGTACGTTCCTGCCGAGCCGCGCCATCCTGCGCTACCTGCGCTTCCACCTCAAGAGGTCAGACATACCTCACACTGCAACACCTCATAATCAGAATTTAACAATCCCTAATGTACTGTATCGAGCTCTAAATATGGTCCTGACCTGATACCTGATGCAACAGGGTGAGGGAGCGTTATCCTGGCACCGAGATCGAAAAGTACGCCCACTTCATCAGCGAGTCTCTGAAGAAGACCAAAGCGAGGGAGTTTGTGCCCTCTCAGGAGGAGATCGCCGCCCTGCTGACCAGACGCGAGATGGCCACCACGGTGTACTGCCACGGAGGAGGATCGTGCAAGATCTCCATCAACTCCCACACCACTGCAGGAGAGGTGAGAAAGAGAGAAAAAAATGGTACATCGCTCTAAATCTCATGTTTAATCACAGTCACATTTCTCACGTTGGATCTAAATCACCTCCGGTATCTGTATCTGTGTCTGTTTGAAGGTTGTGGAGAAGCTGATCCGAGGTCTGGCGATGGATGACAGTCGGAATTTATTCTCCCTGTTCGAACACAACAAGGTGGAGAGCCGAGCTATCGAGAGCCGCATCATCGTAGCAGACATTCTCGCCAAGTTTGAAAGGTGCGCAGAAAATACACTGTTTCAAGAAGAATAAAATATAGAATGTTGTACAATATAAATGTGTATATATTTATCCAAATCTTTGAAAGATTATTTGCATACTTTTCATCTCCTGTAGATTGGTAGGAAGTGAGGAAGAGGAAGAGGAAGGCCCTTGGCGGCTTTATTTTAAACTCTATTGCTTCCTCGATGTGGACAGCATGCCCAGAGAAGGAGTAGAGTTTGCCTTCATGTTTGAACAGGTGAGCATGCGATAACATCAACTCCGTTAGTTGTCTTCGGTTTCCGTCTTAAACAATCCCACCTGTAATTACTCCTCAGGCCCATGAGAGTCTGATCAGTGGCCATTTCCCGGCCTCCGAGGAGACGCTGCAGCATCTGGCCGCGCTTCGGCTGCAGTACATCCACGGAGACGTGGCGCGCACTCCGTGGAGCCTGAGCAGCGTGTATCCCGTGGCCCGCCTCCGCACCCGCATCCTGCACTCCACCAAGGTCGGTGGGTCCGGTGGGGTGGGAATCGCAGGCTTGGGTCCAGGTCACACGCTCGAGAGGAGAAGGACCAGCTTCCTGGATGGGACGCTGAGGCGCAGCTTCAAAACCGGCTCGCTGAAGAAGCAACGTGAGGAAGAGCAGATGCTGGAGATGTTTGTTAAGGAGGAGATGTCGGCCACTTTGACCAGCGTCCTGGAGAAATGGAACCGGCTGCAGGGGATGCCTCAACACCAGGCTATGCTCAGCTACATGACCATCATCAAAGAGTGGCCCGGGTATGGCTCTACGCTGTTCGATGTTGAGGTGAGGTTCAATATCGGGCGCAGAATCAACAACAACAGCAAACTATTGAAAACTGGTTACTTAATGCTTTTTGACCTCATGGTGGGGCAGACATGAACACAATCTAATGGTTTAAATTGATATTAAACTGAGGATTAATATATTAAATGTGTTTGTGTGCAGTGTAAAGAAGGAGGTTTTCCTCATGACCTGTGGCTTGGAGTGAGTGCAGAAAATGTGTCTGTGTATAAGAGAGGAGAACCCAAACCACTCGAGACCTTCCAGTACGAGCATATTGTCTTCTTTGGCGCGCCGCAGCCCAGCACCTACAAGATAACTGTCGACGAGAGGGAGATGTTTTTTGAAACTCCTCGGGTGAGTCCGGACCAAAGTTGTCATCTTCTGTATATAGTTTTGCTGTAGCTGATAGATAATTTAAATGTATTATTAAATTATTGTGTTAAGTAGGAATGACTTATTTTGCAAACGATTTTTATGTATTTAATCTGTCCATGTCGTTAAGCTCTGCTCCGTGGCAGAGCCGGTATTTAATATGCTTGTCCTTGTGTGTGCCTGAAGGTTGGTGAGATCACAAAGATCATGAAGGCCTACATCAACATGATCGTCAAGAAGCGCTGCAGCGTCATGTCCGTCACCAGCACTGGCAGCGCATGGATGAGGTGATCTACACCAGCCAATTGGATTACAGAATTGCGAGCGATAAAATTACCAGCCAGAGAAGAAGTCCTTGTGTTGAACCAGGAGACATGAGCACATGTAGTGAAAAAAGGAAGAGCAAGAAATTCAAAGGTCTCCAACCAGCTGGACCACAGTTTATTAGGTGATACTTCTTCACACTGCTGAAAAGCACAAGAAATCCTGCAGTCCTGTGATGTGAACCCTTCCTTAATGCTGGCACCACCATTGCTGGCCTTCTCTCCACTTCTTCTGTCTTTCATTCAGTCCTTTTCAATCTCGTGATGTTCTCGATGAACGTTGTGCAAGTTTGTGCTCCTCGCTACTATTCAAACATTGTTTCCTCACGTTCCAGAGTTCATAATGTGGGGGACGTTATAAACGTGAACTCCTCAGTAAGAGTCACACTGAGAGCCATTTTTATGAGCCAAGGAGACTGGCCATGTATTTGTTTATTTATGTATTTATTTATCGATTGATTACAGATCAGTGTCAGTACAACTCAAGTTATGTCAATGGAGCGCGTTTGAGCTTAAACCTCAAATCAGCTCACCTCAAGCAAACTCAGCTGAATTCAACTCAATTCAGTTCAGCTCAAATCAGCTCAAAACCGCTCAACTCATCTTGAGCTTATCTGAACTCAACTCGGCTCAAATCAGCTCTGTTCAGGTTAACTAAAACCAGTTTAGCTAAATTAGCTGTAATCAAACCGGCTAATCTCAACAACACAGCTGGACTCAACGCAGCTCAACTCAAACCAACTTAACACAGATTATCTTGGCTCACATGAACGTCAACTCAATACAACTCAACACAGCTCAAATTAGCTCAGATCAACTCAACAGCCCAATTCAAGTACTCCACACAACTCTAATCAGTCTGGATCAACTCAAATCAACGCAACGGAATCAAATCATCTCAACTCTGCTCCTCAATGCAACATGCAACTCAGATCAGCTCGACTCCTCTGCACAAGGACTGATCAAAGACAAGAAATGTGGAGTTTTCACCCACTAGAGTCACTATAACAATGATTGTGTAACTCTACTGATACCAGTGCGCCCTAAATGATTTTCATGTATAACACATCAAAATATATTTTATACTGCAGTGAAAGTCCGGACACACCATTTACCGGATATACGTTAAATCTGCAAGCGCAACAAACACATTCCTGTATTGTACACACCAATGCACAAATACAGTAGTCTGCTGAACAGCGTGAATGCACAACAGTTTTAAAAGTCTCTACATACCTCCATGTCCCCAGTATGCCAAGCCAAAAAAAGACTTACTACTGAGAGGATATATCAGTATTACACCAAGCAGGGCCAGTGTTAGACTGGGGACATTCACTTAACCAGCGCACAGATTTCTTTTGTCAGTGATGACCTTTAATCTGTCATTTTTGATCAAAATGAATCAGGATGGTGTGTACCATGTGACATTAATTTGTATATACAGTATGGACAAAAAGGATGTTTCTGAATGCAAGCGTAGGTACTGAACTCCTTCGTTAAACAAACCAGTATTGATACTTTAAAACCTATTATTAGGATTGCTAACCATTTTTCCACTCAAGTGTTGCTTGCGAAAGTTTATGAAAACCTGTTTTACGCTGCACAGTACAACTCTGGCCAAAGTTACAGTAGCAAGAGATAGCTAATCGCTAAATCACGAGACGAGAGCCTTTTTTAAAATAAGTGCAACATAAGACCTACGGAAGGTTGCAGACATCACGAAGCATAGCAAATGATGTAATGTTAATGTTAGATTGGCTAAAATTAAGGACATGAGGCAACTTATAGCAGGAAGTTTATCATTTTATTATTGCATAATAGAGGTGACAAATGTAAAAATGTCATTTCTCCATGCAGTATTTTGCTTAATGTCTGTTTCTGACACATCACCAGTCCTAGATTTATATTCCTGGGAGGCTCACCACCGTGGCCGCCAAGCAGACAGGCTTGCTACTACAGTAAGGACTCGGCCAAAATGGGAATGTCAGGCAACTTTATATATTAAAACTAGTTGCCTTATAGCTACAATGTTGACAAAGTATTTGAAAAGATATCAAATGATTGGTGCTCCGTAGAAAGCCAAACCAACATATTAATTAAGTTACAGTTTCAGTTACTTTTTTTTTCTTAAAATATTTTCACAATATATTTTGCACTACAAAACCCACACAACAAAGTTTAATCATGTTTTTAGAAAAAAAAACCTTAATAAATGTAATTAATTAAGTGGAACAGCATTTTAAACCATATACTGTATTCTGTATGAAAATCAAATTTCTTGTGTCTAGTGTGACACTAATATTAAAGCACTTAGCAGCGATATTTTACATGATATACTGTAGTGTTCGATGGATTTTATCTCATATTTATGGATTCTTGATTCTGATTGGTCAGCTGAAAATCACAGGTCAATATAATATAAAATGCTTGTTCTAATGCATCATCATTTCTATAGTAACAGCAAACACAGGACGTGTTTAACAGATCATTAACAAAAAAAACTAATTCAAATAAATTAAATGAATAAATAAGCATCTGAATTTATTGATATGGTTGATTTTTCTTTAAAGAGATGTTGATTTAACATTTATGTAAGGAGTTTCCAGTGTAGGTGCTCTGCGTCAGTCATTGAGAATGCAATCGAGTTTGCAAGGGAAAGTGAGGAAATGACTGTTTATAGCTGCTATAATGTACGTGATAACAGGTATAAACTTGTGCCACAGATGTTTCACAACATTAATTGTTATTATAAATGCATTAAATGTATGATGTGTCATATCTTATGACACTCCCCTTATATACCGATATGCTTTACTGGACAAATACTTACTACAAATATACTACATTACATTAATATCGTTGACTTTTATTTATCACCACTCGAGTGATTGTCCTGTACGCCTGTATAGATTTTTTTAAAAGTAAAATATATAAATATAAGACTACCGTACAACAGACTCACATGTAATTTTGCTGTTTGATATGCAACTGTTTGTCAATGTCATGCAAGTTCTTTTTTTGTGTGTATGTCTGAGAATTTTGAACTAAAGCTAAATGAGCAAAAAAAATATGGATTATTATAATATATGATTATGATCATGGTTGTTGAGAAATAAGAAATATACATGTATAGGTATGGGTGTTGTGATTGTTATTTAAGGAACAGAATAAGGTGTGTGTTGGGAAAACGGCTGGGCCAAGGGTTAGGGTATTTATTTCTTATGATGTTAACTGAGAAAGCGAGGGACTGGGAAGAATGGAGTTCGAACTGATGGTAGATCATCTTGATCAGGTTTCCGTTTAAACCTTGATTACCAGTAGCCTGGTACGGTGCTGGGATTGTGTGATTAGAGATCAAGATGCACAGAAATTATGTATTAAAGTGGTGTGTGTCTGTGTGTGCCTGTGTGTGTATGTGTATGCTATTACAGTGTTGTTTGCTGATTGAGCAACCAAGCTAGTTCCTATAATGTGATATTATCATGTAACAACTATAGTTGCATGCATGCAAGAGAGACACACATTCACACATATGCACACACATGGCTGGCTCGTTCTGTCTCGTTCACTCTTTACACCGGGACCCTTGCTCAGCTGCAGGCAGCCAATAAAGGGCCTGAATGTAAATCTTCCTCCTCATCGTTATATGACTCTATATAAGATTTAAAAAATGACTGTGCTTGTTTAAGACAGAGTAATTTTCTTTTTTTTGTAACTGGCTTTACAAAATGCTTTAATAAATTATTGGAATTTATCAGCGCAGCAATTTGTGTGTTTAATTTTATTGTTAAAAAATGACTGAGGCTGAGATGGTGATGGAATAAGTGGTAGTACCGCTGTTATTAGAAGTGCACTAGCTGAGTATTATACGTTTGCACTCCCACTGCAAATAATTCAGACAACAAAATCTAACTCTAAGTCTATATTGCAATTTGTTTACAACAGAAAAAAAAATCTGGAATATTTAAAATAAGTCATAGTAAACTCAGAGGGAAAGAAGAGTTTTAAATCAAAGAAAAAAAGTGTTTAGACCTGATTTAAATACATCAGATTATAACATTACATCTGAAAAGGTTCAAAAGCTTCTCAGAGGTTGTAAACGATCTGGAAGAATTTAGCAAACAATTAATTTAACATCATTTGAAGTGATATAATTTATTTCCCCTGTATTAATAGCTTAATATGACATATTTGACAATTTCCCCTAACTCTGATATTAATAACCTTTCATATTCATAATGACAGATAGTCACAGTTGATATTGATAATATATTTAAACAAAAATGAATAATTTCTTGGTTACAATGAATTTTGATTGTCTTCTTCATTGTCGCCTGAGGGTATACCAACATTTACCCACAACTGCAACTTATTATGAGAATAGACCTGAAGGAACATGTTGTGAGGATCCATTTCTAATATAAGGGTAGAAAAATAAGTTCTAAACTTCACTCACTCTCACTCGTTCATCGCCTATACCGCCTTTTGCCTATCCCAGGAGATTTGGGGCATGATGTGTGGTATACCTAACCAGGTGCCAATCCATCGCAGGGCAAACACATACACATAAGAAATTCACATGTTCATTTACACACTACGGGCAATTTGGGAACGGTAATTAGCCTAATTTGCATGTCTTTAAACTGTGGGAGAAGACCGGAGCACCCGGAGGAAGTCCACCAAGCACGGGGAGATGATGCACATACCTGAGGTGGGAATCAATCCCTCGATGCTGGAGGTGCGAGGCCACATTGCTAACCACACCCATCCAGCATCAGCAATATACTAATTACCGGCCTGACCATCTGTCATCACCTGAACCTGTTTCTCACTGGTTCATGCCTTAAGTTAGATGTTTTTTTATGCTTGAATGATTCACTGTGTGGCTTAACAAACCACACGCATTCCTCTGAATCTCCATGCACACAGACCTGTAGTGGGAATCGAACCAGTTCTAACCATTAGTCCAGTCAAACATAATTTCTAAAATACACAAGCTGTGAAAGTGTTTGTTCACTCGCATTTGCTGGCTAATCACGTCTGTTGCTAATTACAGTACTGTGAGACGCCATATTGGAAGGTGCTGAATTCACTTCAGTTGAGGGACATGTCCATGTTTTTAGCTACAGTTTTAGTGTCATGATTAAACCTGCTGTGAATCGCCTTCATTAAACTGCAAATATATAAATATAAATTGTTGATATTTAGTTTGAGTCTAGCTCCTGGAAAATTGTAGATAAATGTAGATAATTTTACCAAAAACAAAAAAAAAACTTTTAAAACTATTTTTAAATACTATCGTCCGACACACTGCTGCACCATTAAAAAAAAAAAATTATTTCTTATCAAAAGTACGAAATGAACTAAATGACTCAAAAAATGATTCAAAGAACCGAGTCACTAAAATGATTCAAACTTCCCTTCACCACGCTTTACCTACTCCGGCGGCGATTGGACGCCGCTGGGTCACGTGGACCGAACCTAGCGGGAGCGCGCGTAACTAGAACGAGCTTTTACCCCCTTCTTCTTCTTTTTTTCAAACCATAGATATATATACTGACTATATCTTTTTTCTTTGTTTTTGTATTTCTTTTCCAAGCAACAGTCAAATGATAAGAGTACAACAAACAGCTTTCATATTTTTATATAAAAAATATGACTTTCATTTTGGTCTACATATATAGCCTACAGTTATAAACAGTAAGTTTGTAAAGGAATAAACATCGTCCAGTAAGCCATGCTATTGAGCATTTGAAGTGCAGGACTGGGCTGAAGGAGAAACCGGGAAAAGTTTAGCGAATGCTTTGGTGGCTTGAAGAAAAG
>JAQMYG010000036.1:34458342-34480273 GCA_030014215.1 Clariallabes teugelsi | reverse complement strand
GTTTCTGATCTGTAGATTCCAGTTCCAGCCACACTTTAAAGCCAAGCTTCTTGTTAAAATGTAACTTCCTGTATATCGTCTGGTTGTTACAGGAAACTAACATATTTTAAAAGTTTGAACCGAACGTTAAGCTCACATTTCTCTACAGTTGCAGCTGATTTTCTTGCATAAAAGTCTCTATCAACTCAACATGGGTTCATCATTTTTATCCCAGGGCTTTAACTTTTAACATCCGGACTGTTTCTTGCACTTACACTGTTTTCTTGTTCCTTACAGGGATTGTCGATAAGACAGATTAGGTTTAGGTTTGACGGACAGCCGATAAACGAGACGGATACACCAGCACAGGTGAGCGCATAACCGTTATCTACAAGTAGTCCTCACACGTTCACGCTATCTAGCAGCAAAGCGACATTTATTCTCCAGATACCCCGTTTCAGCTACAACGCAAAATTTGGATTGAGATCTTCTGAATTATGATGTAATACAGCTTGTGGTCCGACGTTTCTTCGGGTCCTTGCGCACAGCTTGTGCGATTGGTTTCCGTTTACTCGTTTGAGACGTGACCTAAAGAAAAACAGTAAAGCTGTGATGTACGTGTTGTGGCGGCACGGTGGTGTAGTGGTTAGCACTGTTGCCTTGCACCTCCAGGGTCCAGATTCAATTCCCGTCTTTGTGTGCATGGAGTTTGTATGTTCTCCCCGTGCTGGGTGGGTTTCCTCCGGGTACTCCGGTTTCCTCCCACAGTCCAAAGACATACAGATTAGGCTAATTGGCGTTCCAAAATTGCCCGTAGTGTGACTATGTGTGTTCCCTGTGATGGATTGGCACCCTGTCCAGGGTGTATCCCACCTCATGCCCTAAGCCTCCTGGGATAGACTCCAGGCCCCCCCCGCGACTCTATGACACTAGGATAAAGCGGTATAGAAGGTGAGTGAGTGTATGTGTTGTGCTTTGCTTGTCTGCCCATGAAGCTAGGATGCAGCCAAGCACATCACCTACATGAAAAAAGTAATAATAAACAATTAATGTTAAACAAAAGCATGTTAAATTGTTGCTTGCTAGCATAAACATAGGGAACGGTTTCTTATGACTTGTGTATTAAATGTTATTATAGTTTGCGCTGGTTTTGAACCGACCCCTACAGCATATTGTATGCATAAATGTTATTTGGTTAAAATGCAAATTTTCATTAGTTAGCTTTTACATAACCAAGACTGGAGATGTCACCATGGTAACAGAGCATTGTCTTTTTGTTTGGCAGTTGGAGATGGAAGACGAGGACACTATCGATGTATTTCAACAACAAACAGGCGGCCGTCGCTAAACCTTCTTCACTCTCTCTCTGTCTCTCTCCTCCACACAGCGGGGAACCCCTCAGCTGTTTTATTTGACTCGACCCCAACAAAATGTTTAACTGTGCTGTTTATTTACTTCTTATTTTTTTGTCGTGTTGGTTTGGTTGTCCTCCCTAGTTTTCATAGGGTTGGGCTTGCCTTGGGGGGGGGGGGGGGGGGTTGGGTGTGGCTTCCCCCCCCCCCCCCCCTTTTCCCTTCTTTCCATCTCCCAATATTTAAAGATACATGAGGTGACATGTGGCTAAGAGGCAAATCCAAGATGGCTGCCATAAGGTTCAAAATGGCCGCCGATGTATGAGCAGAAAGCCGTTTTCTTGAGAAAAGCCAAGCCCTGAGTTTCCTGTCCTGATGAATAAAACGGTCCATTCCCATCAGTATAATAACCTGCCAAATTTTGAGGAGACATGATTTGATTTTTTTCCCCCACACATTTTTTCCCCTCTTCTCTCTTTCTCACTGTCTTGTGCAGCTTTAATTCTATTTTAATTCACATGCTCGTTAGCTGAAAGGACGCCCAACCAGCCTTGTTGTTTAGTCCAGGTGCAAAGATTAAAAGGAACTTTTGGTTTGTTCTCGGACCAAACTCCAAATACGTCCTGGATTAGTCCAGGTTTTTATTATGAATTCCGTAAGTCCCCCATTTTTTTTCAGAGGCAACAAGTCGTCACTCTGTCTGCTTTGTGACGGACATGGGGGGGAAAAAAAGTCTTATTCGTCCCCCCCCCGTACAGTCTGGCGTCCGCAAGAGTTGGGACTGAATCAGCATTCATGTGGTCTCATTTTTTTTCTGTACTGATTTGTACATTATTTGTTGTCCTTTACTACTGTATACAATAAATATAGTTTGGTACTCAGGTTGCTTTGCAAGTGCTTTGTATCAGTGTCTAAATCGAATGTTCAATACTCAAGCAGATTATTGTTAAAAATTTTATTTTACATATACAGATAAAAAAATACATAACCCACTTTAGAAGAACTTTCAATACATAAAACAGCATATGTATAAATAAATGCAAAGGGACCTGAACTTTCAACTTTGCATAGTGTCGTAAGGTTTTTAAAGCGACTTATCTGTTGAGTTACAGTAACAAGAAAGCTGTTATTATATATTGTACAAAAATTACATTTGATACATAAAAAAAAAAACCTGATGTGCAAAATTGTTCAAATTAAAGATCAAGTGTAACGTAGCACACGTTCTCGATCACCATCATTTGTAATCATTACATAATACCAAGACCTGTTAGAAAACCACCCTTTTATGAACTCTTCGTTAAACTTTTATGTGTTTGCTTTTCTGGAAATAAACAGGCACCGCAACATAGTTGGACTTCCAGACCGTGTTCCTCCTAGACGCCCTCATAAAAACACCGAAATGGCTTCAGAGTGGGAGAGTCTCATTATAGAGCCACTTTGGAGAGCATTTCCTGCAGACGGAGTGTGTGTGCAGCGTTGTCCGTAAACTCGTTCGCCCTCCCAAGGTTCTCTACTACACAGTTGCATTGTGGCCCATCTGTAGGTTCCCTTCATTAAGTGAAGGTGTGCTTTGATTCATTCACATTCTTGATGTATTGGAAAGCTTTAGGTGATTTGGCATAGCTAGGACCAGACACACACAGCCACCTGTCTCTTGTTATGTACAGTTATTGATTTACACATCTCGTCCAGCTCAAGTCTTCTTGTCGGATTGTACGCCGAGACAAATCAAGCAAAGAACTAAGAGATCTTCCAGTTCTAAAGGGTAACTACAAAGTTCTGGTGCATTTGAGCATGTTGACCTGAGTTTAAGATTTTTTTTTGTTTGTTTTTATTTTAAAGATTGGCATCATGGAACAATACATGACCATACCTTTGTTCAGAAAAAAAAAAAAACTGGGTATTTCTGGAAATCATTACCCTTCCTATTTACTGAAGCACCATGTTGCTTTTAAAGCTTTTCTTGCTTATAACACTGGCCAGCAGGGGGGTGCCTCTCTGTGCGACCGATGCTCGAAGTCCACCACAAGGTTGCGCCAACGTGCTACAAAACCAGTTCAGGGACGCAGCTCCAGAGTGTGCACGAGTTTACACCAACCCAGCTTCCCTGCACATGCGATAAAACTGGCCTCTCTGTGCAATCAGATTAGAAGGGGAGTCCATTTCTATTACGTGCCCTTTGTCCATTACGAGAACCCTGCGAAGACGCAATACGACATCGTTAACTCCAGGTTTTTCAGATTCATTTTTCTTAGATGTTACTACCTCTAGACTTTCCTATTCGGTTACACTTCTACAACCTGAACACTTACTTGGTGTAGTCCATGATGGTGTTGAGTCTGTGTGCAATAGTGAGCACCGTGCAGTCCTCAAACTGGCTGCGGATGGTGGACTGGATTAGCGTGTCCGTTTCCAGGTCCACTGCCGCCGTGGCTTCGTCCAGGACCAGGATCTTCGTCTTCCGCAGGAGGGCCCTCGCCAAACATACTAGCTGTCTCTGGCCGAGACTGAAAATCAGGAAAAAGAGTGATACTATAATGATAGTAATAATAATAATAATAATAATGCATCCCCAAAAGATAATTTGGGGTTTAGATCAATTAATAGTATTGTAGATATTTAGAATCATTTGTTTATTAGATGCTATTTGAAAAGCTCAATGTTTCTCACCTAAGGTTCTCCCCTCCTTCAGAGCACTCGTAATTAAGTTTATCAGGAAGCCCGGAGACGAAGTGCTTCAGGTGCGCCAGTTCTAATGCGCTCCACACTTCCTCATCGGAGTAAGCGTCAAATGGATCCAGATTCATGCGCAAGGATCCGGAAAACAGCACTGGATCCTGGAGAGACATGGGAGAGAACCAACCGGAGGGATCTTCAGGAGCCTTTCTAATAGAATGCTAATTTCTAAAGCTAATTACAAATATCACTGGTGGCACTTTTTTTAAATTCTAATTGCACAAGACGCTGCTGACCTGTGGAATGATAGTGATGCGGGATCTCAAATCGTGAAGTCCAAGGTTAGCGATGTTCACCCCATCTATATAAATCTCTCCTTTCGCTGCCTCCAAAATGCGGAAGATTCCCAGGGCCAGGGATGACTTCCCGGCACCGGTTCTTCCCACAATGCCGATCTAAAAGCATGATTTTAATAATTAGAATATCTCAGGCATTAAACTGAGCAGTATTTTGTCATGATCTGTTTTCTTTTTACCTTCTCTTTTTCTTGGATATGTAGCGAGATCCCTTTTAAAGCAAACTCGAGACCTTTACGGTACTGCAGCCCATAATCCTGGAACTCTATTGTTCCTGTTTGAGGCCAAGCAGGTGGGAGTGAAATGTCTTCTGAGCTCCATGGAGCCTGTGAAAATGATTTTAATTAATATAAACCTGTGATTTGCAGATTTTTATAATAAAAATGAACCGGTCTGACTTGGGAATTCAGTAGCCCTGTGGTGTGAAAACATACAGTACTATATATCCATACATACATATGTATTTACACATTGGAGCTGGCCCACATTACTCAGTCTTTTCTCACCTCTTTGGGCGTGTCTGCATACTCTTTCACTCTCTCGACCGACACTATGTTGTTCTCAACGTCCGTCCACGAACGCACAATCCAACTGAGGATGCCGGTCACCTGAAACATAATCAAATACCGCTTGGTTTTTATCCGTGCTAGAGATCTGGGATCTGGATAAGCCTGAACTAAAGCTTTTGGTTTCTTTATCTACTAAAAAAAAACCTAGACTTGCTTCTGCAAGATGGAAGGATTTGTTTTGAGGTTAGACAGAATATTGCGAAAGCGGAAAGAAGGATACAGTGACAGCTCCAGGAGATCAACTCGAGATCCCATGGTCAGGATTGCAAATGTTTGGGAATAACTCTCACCTGGAGGGAGTGAGACACCGCCAGGCCGACGATCCCGGGGCTCAAAGTGTCTTTCCCCATCACAGAGAGAATGGCAGCAGCGAGAACGACCCCATTACCCAGGAACTCCAGGTTCACGGCCAGCCACCTGAAAAGGAGCAAATAAACACTTGTTAAGTCCACATTACTTTTTTCAAGCCTGGGAAATGACTTTAAGACCAGTGACGTTTCCAAAGAAAGGGCATAAACAATCCCAGTCTATTAACACTCTTGACCAATACAAGACATATGGGGATTTTTTTCAGAGACTGGTTTTAAATGGCAAATGGCTGTCTGTGATTTCAGAAGGTCACTTTGTTATTCCATTCTGCAACCTTGGCATTTCTTGACATCACTGTAATCTTAGAATGTCAAGAGCACAGTATAGGAAGGAAATGTGTATAGCACTTGTTTTCTATGACTCTAGAGGAAGTAGATACATTTGAGTCAGGACACAGTCCAATGATACAATTTCAGGAGCAAGAGTCTTAATAAGTGGCCCAACAGTGGTTCTCTAACAGGCCTTGGATTCCACCATTCCGGTGGAACCTGGTTCTGGTTAACCACTTTTGTATCCAAAGCCCTTTCTTAACCAAAATGTGGCTGAATCCATTTCAAAATTAGGTAAATCAGAGCGCCTGAAGGTTAACAGCTTTGTTAAAGAGCACAAGAGTGGAAACTCTAAGGTTGTTTTCACACTCGTGGGTTTTCCAGAACTCTGGGTTGTTTGCCCCTGAAAGATCATTGCATACGGAAGCAATCCAGAGAACAAATCCCTCATCCTCAAATGGTAACCGAACCACTCAGTCTGCGAGAAGTGTAGAAGCTATGTGTTTTCAGAACTACAGTTACTGTCTAGTGACATGATCCATCAAATTGTCATATGCCAATGTCCTGTTTCTACTTTCAGTCAAAGGGTTGCTGTTGTTATCAGAGGAGGAGATGGAACTTTTGATGGAACGGGTATTGTGAAAAAAAATAAACAGCCTTGTCCCTATCATCTTAGAAATTGGCGTACAAAATAAATAAATAAAGAAAACCTGAGATTATGAGCCCTTACCTCAGATGAGCTCAGAACAGTCCTGGGTGCGAACCTTAAGATTTGAACCTTTGAAGTTTACCCATTGAGCAACCTTTACACATCAAGTAAGGCCAAATCAATAGCTGAACTCAGTATTACAGATATCCCACTGGTCATCATATTTTGGCAGAATCCACACGTTTAAATGCTTGATTATATAAGGAACCACCTTTGTACAGCAGGGCGCATTACCTGGTTGCCACAAATCGTGGGAAGTAAGCAGTCTGGTTGTGATCCACCCTCTGGTTGGCCTGCAAAATAAACCGTGGTTGCTCCCCAAAGGCCCGGATTACGCTGGCGCCTTGCACCGTCTCGTTAAAGTGGGTGTAGATGGGAGAGCGGCTCACAGACTCCAAGCGCCTAAGCTGGCATGATGTGGCGACGTAGAAACTCTTCATTAAGCAAGCAAGGGAGATAAAAACAGGTCAAAATCCAACCAATCAATCCAAAGTCCAACATTACCTATGGTAAAATAGTCCATCAGTGTTTTTTTTTTTTACCTGCACAAAGGCATAGAGCAGCGCCAGAGGAAGGATTATGACTGCAGCAAAGGGTGTGGCAAGCAGCACTATGATGCAGACCTCCATCAGCTTGAAGACGTAGCCCAGCATCATCTTAAGGCCATCAGGTATCATACAGTCGATGGCATCGATTTCTTTGGCGAAGCGATTTAGCAGGTTGCCGCTGGGAGTGGACTCGAAGAAGGACATGGGTGAGTGGAGCACGTTCTTCAGTAATTCCAGGTGCAACTGACGAGACGCAATGATTCCCCCAATCGAGATGGCCACAGTGGTGCCGAAAATTGCTACACCTGAAGGATATAGTTTAGCAGGTTTGGATTTGTGGGTTACCACGCTAAGTTCATGCTGAATAAAGGTCATTTTATTTTAAAGGTCAGTGTTTATTCACCAGCAAGGCAAAGCAACTGGACTTTTAAAGATGTTTCACCACACATCTCTTATAAAGCCTGCTGGTTTCACTGATTACTGAATAAGATAAAATGGAATTGTGCATTGAACTGGGCAGAATACAATCATCAATACCTTGTGCGAACCCGAGCGCTCCATAGACTCCCAGCTTCATGTCAGTGTTGAGCTGTGTACCGTTGATAATGGGCTCATCAGCCCACATACTGAGCCAGTAGTTGTATGCCAGAGATGCGCCCTGCTGAAAGGCGTACAGGAAGAGAATGGGCATGATCAGTGCCAAACCGATGGTACGGAAGTACTCGACGTACATCTCCAGTTTCACCTGGAAAGGAAGATGGAGACAGAAATCTGAGCAACACTTATTAAATAAGATTATCTTGCTGAAAGCTGAAGGAGTTTAGTCCTAACTGTAAATTCTCACCCTGCCTATCCGGGCCTTGTCGACTTCAGTGAGTTTCCCCAGGTCTTCAGGAATTTGTTCCGGTTCAATATCAGGGTCTACACTCTGAATAGTGACACTGTTTGTGTCACCACTGAGCCAAAGAAAAGGAGGGTTAGTGAATGCAACTGGTTCTATTATGGACACCACATGGCAATGTTCTCAAGTATTCTAGTTAACAGAATGAGATTCAGATTTCACTCAAGGAATCCTAACGAATTTTCCAATGAGATACACTAGCAGGGGTTTCCAGTTTTATCTGCAATGGGCCAGTGTGTCCAATCAAACCAATTCACCATGTTTAAGCCGGTCATATTGACCCTTCGTAGACCATTAGATGTGTCGGCCCTTTGGAGATAATATTGAACGCCTCTGTACTAGTATTTCTTTGATGTGTACTTACCCAATTAGTTGCTCCTGAGAGAGGTCCCTGGAGAATGGCATGAAATCTGTTACACTGAGCCTTGAGCAGGACTTTCTGGAACCTGAAATTTGACTTAAAAATGAATAGCTGTCCAGTCCATCTAGTATTGGTAATAATATTGATGGTACACCTATTCGGTCCAAGTATAGCAAGGTAGTTTTGTTAAACCCATTTAAAAGGAAGCTAGTGTTCTGCACAAATTAAAGTTATTTGATATACCTCTCTGTGTGGAGCACTCCTTCCTCTCAGAGCTGGCGAAAGTGTGGATGAACTCTGCGAAGGCTCCATTACGGTTCAGAATCTCCTGGTAGGAACCGCTCTCCGTGATCTCTCCCTCAACCATCACCAGGATCAGATCGGCCTGAGGCAGGAAGCTTGTCCCGTGGGTCACCAGGATGCGAGTCTGCCAAAAGTAGAACAATGTAAACCTTCATATGAAACTGCACTGCCAGCCAGGTGTTCAGGGAGCATTTTTAGAAGTGTGTTTGAGCATTTCTTGACTACAGAGTGTTATTTCTGATTCCATGCCAACTCCTATGCATGCGAAAAAGCTCAAACACTTGCACTCATGTTAGCTCACATACAGTTGTCACATTCATTGATGTTAAAAACGGGGTTATTTCAATTCTCTCTTTTCAAATTGCTGTGTCAGAGAAGAAAAAAAAGAAAGAGCTTTCATTCACCTTGTCTCTCAGCACACCCTTGGGACCGATAACCTTATCAAAGATGTGCTGACCCACATGGGCATCTACAGCCGAGAGAGGATCATCCAGCAAATAGATATCGGCTTTCCTGTAGACAGCACGTGCCAGGCTCACCCTCTGCTTCTGACCTCCGGACAGGTTCAAGCCCTGTGAACAATGTACAGTAGGGATTGTAGACACTCTCGCAAAAAATAGTAACAAAATAAATGTTTGGGAGATGGACAATGGACATACTCTTAGAAGGAAGAGGGTTTCTCAAGGCTGCGTTAGATGTTTAAACAGTTTAAACAAAACTATACCCCTTGATGGTTCTACGGTTTATTTCTCTGCAGAATCTGCAAATACAGTTTCAAGTACGTAAAAATCACTTCACTATCCGAAGAACCCTTGAGGAACCCTCAGTGATGAGCAAGTTTAAAAGCTTTCTTCTGTAAGCACCTTCTCGCCAATCTCAGTGGCGTCTCCTGCTGGTAGGATGTCGAGATCTGGCAGCAGAGCGCATGCCTCCAGGACACGCTGATACCAGGTCTTCTTGTTCTCCCTACCGAACAAGATGTTGTCCTGCAGTGTAGCATTTTGAATCCAGGCTTGCTGAGGGACGTAAGCCACAGATCCCTAAAAAAAACATTAAGAGATTGACAGAGTACACATAAAAACTCTAAAATATACAAAACTTATATATATATATATATATCTCCACAAGATTTATATAATTAATCTATTGTTACCTTAATAGAAACACTACCACTTCTTCTCTCCGTCTCTCCGAGCAGAGCAGAGAGCAAGGACGACTTCCCGCTGCCAACATGACCAACAACTGCAACCAGTGCACCACGAGGAACTCTTACACTGACCCTATAAATACCACACGTACATTTATACACTCATCCTAATTACAATAATATAATTAATTACATTCCTAACATAAATTCACTGATTAATGATGTATCATCAACATTTAACATTTGGAAGGAGTCATCGTTATACACGTCCTATCGTCGTCGTCGTACCTTTTCAGACAAGGAGGACCGTCTTTAGACCAACTAAAAGTCCCGTTCTCGACCACGACACCTTCTTCGTCTGAATAAAAAAAACAAAGAGAAAGACACAGGAGGACACATTAACAAGAATGCACAATGCACCGTCTAGTGTTTCCACAGTAGCAGTTCCCTACACGTGTGCAAGGCGTACATGTACATGTTGTTCTAGCATATGGGAACCATTAAGGTGAGAGCAGAGGTCTGTCTGCGAAAGTAAACTTCCTCTCGCGGCTCAGCTTGTGGAATCAAAGCCTTTGCTTAATTACGCAGTCTAATTAGCATCATCTTCAAAATAGCAGCTTTCACGAGCTGTCTGCAAACGCGCTGACAGTCCGCTGGGCCGAAATGTGTTTGCATTTCACGAAAATAGAAGGCTGTGTCGAAACCACAGTCTAGCATGAGCTGCTGCACTGCCTCTCTAATTGCGCTCTCTCTCTCTCTCTCTCTCTCTCTCTATTTCTCAAACGGAACAGGAAATGGACACATTATAGCACCTTCATATAAATGTATTATATTGTCCAACTCACCTGACTTAAAAGCTTCTCTGGACACGCTGTCTGGTTTTAACTCTTCTTGGCACAAATATTTCCCTAAGCGCTTGAGCGAGACAACAGCCTGCGATGTAAAAGACACATCAGAAGATGCAGAAGATAAACATCTGATATCAAATGTGTGAAGTCGTGAATTCAGAGATGTTTACTGGTGGAGATGGTAGTGGTACCTGCATGGTGGTGCTCATGGCAAACGGAAGTTGGCTCAGAGGAGTCTTTAGGATGTTGATGAGTGCCATGGAGACGAAAATCTTCTGAGCATCCAACACGTTCTTGTCATCTATGAGCACGTACACGCCAAACATCGAAAAGGCGATCTGAGCATGGAGTGGAGGAAAAAAACAAAAAACACTTAGTTATACTGGATTGCTGCTAAACTTCAGACAAATGGTAGATTCTATGTGCGTGTTTATCTCTGCTACACACCAGGAAAGTCGAAGAGTTGAAGGAAGCGATGGAAATGGAATAAAGGATTTGGGACTTCTTCAGGGCTTTGAGCTCTTTTTCTCTGTAACCTAAGACCTGCTCAAGGAAAGCCTTTTCCCAGGCGTAGAACTTCAGGATCTTTATGCCATTCAGGATTTCGTTCATGAGCTTGATTCGACCGTCCATGAACTTCATCTGGATCTCCTGCAATTTGGAAAAGTAAATATAGACACTCAGGATGACTGGGGATTACAGTGCTAAAAGAAACGGTGAGTATGCAGGCTGAGTCTTTTTATAAATATGGTGTCAAAGTCAATGTGAATGACAAATGTTGGAAAAAGTTCCGGTCTGTTTAAATATTTAAATGTGAATGGTTTGGTTTTACCACATTGCCTGGTTTTTATACAAGTACAGAATATATCTCAATTATCACAAGCGAACCTGCAGTTATGATGCGATATTTCTAGAAAAATGGGTCAGCCAGTGTCTCGTAACTCAGGATGTCCAGACATAGACACGGGCCAAGGTTACAACCAAAATTCTACAGCTTCAACTTTGCCCGAGGGCGTGGGCATCTGCTGTCTTCAAAAGGAGGAATAAAATATTGCCATTTGTTGCACTGTGGTTGTCTCCAGTCTAAGTAGATGTAGAGACATCAAAGGAATGAGGTGCTTGAATCCAAGCCACACGCCCACATTCTGCTCTGTGCTCGCTGGACTATCTGAACCAGCTGTGGACCTTTCACACTGACCCTTTGTCTGGTCCTGGAGTATGGTTTGGAGATGTGAAATTAGTTCAAATAAATGCACGCTTTGCTTTGTTTTTTATTCACCTGAACACAGCTGGTCTCAAAAGGACAAACCCTGGTACCGAAGCTGTCTGATTTATTATTGTGTTTGGCTTGGTTTTTAGCAGACGACAGCTTGAGGCACAATTGTTTATTGCTGACCGCGTGATACTAAAGTTACATAATCGTTAAACTAGTTTAAATATTCTGTAGCCGCAGTCATTCCCTTTTTGACCTGTTTACCCGAAAGGCTTTCTTTTCTTTTCTTTTATTTAATTTGTCTCTGCTACAGCACCTGCAGTTTGCTTCTCTTCTTGGCGATGAATCCGTTCAGAGGGAAGATGAGAAAGACCGTGGTGATGCCAGCCAGAGCAGATGGTCCCAGGTGCTGAAACAGGAACAATGCAAGAAATTAAGATTCATTATTACGTAGATATATAGATACACTGTGAACTGATTACATGTTTGTGGTGAAAAATTAAAACCTGTTAAAGAAACTGACCTGCCAGAGAAAGAAGAGGCAGAGGGCAATCTCGATGGGAGCGAGCCACACGGCGTTGAAGTACACGACAAAATCCATGAGCTTCTGGGTGTCAGCGGAGACCAGATTCACAATCTCTCCTACTGTACACTTCCTCCGTGCTGCGCTGTTTATCACCAGAGACTACACAGGGGCAGACAGATGGAAACTGATCACTCGGGAAGCCTGAGCGTAACCTTAGTATTAATATGCTCCTTCTTATAAATTAGTGTTTCTATACTAAAACTATAATCTCCAATCTAATAATAAACGGATTGTCCAAAAATGTGTTTTGAGTCCAATGTGAAATAGGTTTTCCTCAATGGGAAAGTCGTCACAATTTAGGACGGATGGTAGCATGGCAAGCTGCAGTATCTTTTTTATTATTATTATTATTATTATTATTATTATTAATATCTGATTTAATTCAAGAGAACACTTCATGATCTCATGTTGTAAGGAATCATTTTCTTACACCACATCAACCACATGATTAAATCTCAGTCACTTTAATTGTTAACTATATTTAGGATTTTAATCTTACAGGTAAGGTCTAGTCCAAAATAGTTACTCTACAAATTAGTCCAGTTATTTTTTCCCTACTACAAACTGCTTTCGCTTCAGCTTAGGTGTAAATTTAGTGCTTGTGTTTACACGGTCCGGCTTAAAAAAAAAATCTAATTTAACACTGCCAAAAAAGCTTTTACCTTCCTATAGACGAGACCCATAACTGCCGTCTTGACCCTCATGCCCACCGTGAAGCAGGAGTACATGTACTGGTGGTTAAAAAGGGACTGCATACAGGAGAGGAGGAACATGAGCGTGGCGTAGAAATATCCTTTCCACATCGGAGCGTCCTCCTCCCTCATAAAGCCCAACAGCAGACTGTGAGGATAAAGACAGGAAGGACACGGGTTAGGGGTTAAACCTTGAGGCAGTTTATATACAGTATGTACTGTAGATCTGCAAAAGGGGTCCTGGTCATGAATTAAAAACAATATATAAAAACAATATTATATTATATTATATTATATTATATTATATTATATTATTATAAACATAATATATATTTAAGATAGTGTACAGTAGCTAAATCTACTCATTATAAAGTTATACATATGATGAATTTTGTGTTGTTTAGGTTTAATTTGATAGAGACCTTCTGGGTTTGTTTGATAACAATATTAAATCTATAATCTCTTTCAGTTTTTAAAATCTTACCAAGTCTTGTATTTAGGTGAATTAAGGCTTTGTGACAGAACAGTACTATTCTACATGAGATTAATGTTATGGACACAATATAATGAATCTGAGATTATATGATATTAAAAGATGCCACAAAAGAGCTTCTCCACCAAGGTTTACGACCCTGACTGACCCAGATATTAATCTTTAATGTAAATAATTTAAGCAACAAAAATTATGCTTAGGATGCTTAGCATGATTGATTGTTGGAAGTTTAAAAAAAAAAACAACAATAATAAAATAAAATAAAAAACAGGATGAATGTTATCTTTGGCATGAGAAAAGCACAGGCCCGGCGACAAAGGTCTGGATTCTATATGAAGAAAGCAATACTCAGTGAAATGTTTGGTTAATTACTCGGTTCCCCTCAAGAGCTTCACTGAAAGTTGGTTAAGACTTCACTCCACAACACACTTCATTAACAACAGTGCATTCTTAGAAAGTCAGCATTCCTTGCCATCAGCTGGCCCTATATAAATTCCAGACACAATCATTTTAGATCTTTCGAGCAGCGTATAAAGGGCAAATTTACTGCCGTACTTTGCTGGTGGTTGTCTCATACTTCTGGTTGGTCGACTGGCTCTCCTGCCATGGCCGCTTTTTCAACCACAACCTCAGCACTTCCGCTTAAGCTTGACTAGAGCAGACGCGTCTACACCGGGCACAGTGCTGCGGTGACGGGTTCTGACCAGCGTTCAGACTCTTAGCCATAATTGCCCCTCTGTGGGCATAAACAACCCAATCTCTCCCTGGCGAGACTGACACAGAGTGGCCGAGCACCTGCTGCAAACTGTGACTTCCTGTTTTTTGGAGATATCATGAACCGTGCGATGGACCCCGAAAAACAGTTCGAAATGTTCCTTTGAATCACCAGGAGAATGTTTACTTTAAAGTCTGTTTATTTTATAAAAAGTACTTTTTTTAACTTTATGGTCTTTGAGAAAAAAAAACCCAAAACTAAACAGACTAGGCCAGATTGTGTCTCTTGGTTTTAATGGACGTCCAGTGTGCTTACCTGAGTACTTGTGGAATGGCAAACATGAAAGCATCATGGACCACCAGACACAGGGTTCCAGACAGGAAGTACGGTCCGAAGTTGCGAGCGAGCGTCCGTAAAAGGCAAAAGCCTGAGCTTTGTTCCTTCTGCAGCTTTCTGAGGAGCTGGGCTTGATCTGGCAAGCGAGTTCCCAACACCACACTGCTGCTGAGCTGCTTCTCCTGCCTAGTAATGAAACGAAGATTCATTATATAGGATGCATAAGGATGACAGTTTGAGTTTAAAAAAATGATGCACTAAGGAAAAGTCTTTAGTGTACGCACAAAGCTCTGCATCTTTAAAGTTCTTAATTAAAAACAGGGCTAGCATAGCTGGAATATGAATCAGCTTTCCGCAGGTCGTAAAACACGAGTGACCTCCGGCATATGAAGCTTCTGAAGAAGATCCACAATACAACGGATCTTCAAAGTAGAAATTTATTAACAAGGAGGCACTTGTGTCAGTGCCGTGGTTTCATCCAATTACTGTACATGTGCTGTTCAAATAAATATTTCATTGTTCTAAACATCTGCCTAAATGTAAATTGTCTATATGGATTATAAACCAAGTGCGTACTGCTGCAGTTTGGTGCGCTCTTTGGTCCATTCCTCTTCCAGGTCCGTGAGGATTTTATGTGACGTGTCCTTCTCACGCAGGCACCACAGATCTTCTGCCTGTAGAGGGGTGCGGTATCCTTTAACAACCAACCTACAGAAACACAAACACACGCAAGCACTTACAATACATATGCATCAAGATGCTAAAATGTTTGGCTTTCTTTTACAGTACAAACGCAATTAATGGATCGTGCGTCTAGACAAAAAAATTAAAGCTCCGTAGACAAAGCAGAAACACAACGAGGAATGCTGGTGTAGGAAATGCATCAACGTCAGGAGGTGAAGTGATGCAGCCAGATGTGATGCGATCATACAGCTACCACACTAAAATGTGTTATTTTCCAGTAACAGCATACGTAATCCTCTGTACCACAGAACTTTGCTCATGATTTGTATTCATGACCGAAAAACATGAGACATTTCATCCCATTTCTTGTCATGTTTAATATTTTGGGATGTCTGCAAAGCAAGTTAATTCATATTAGTGATTGCGTCACAGCAGCTATGAACTCTCTCTCTCTCTCTCTCTCTCTCGCTCTTGCTCAAATTAATAACAGCTGGTTATTTATCTGGAAACGTCTGACTGCCCCTAAAGAGACATTGACACTGGAGACTTCTTGCATAAACACTACAATTCTTTATGTGAATAATGACACAAGCTTACAAATACTTATTTTTATCACGCGTTGCAAGCTGTCACAACAGAATCTGACATTTGTAACATCTAAAAAATGAGATGCCTTGCTTACCCGCTGAACCACCAGAAGAGCATCTTGGACAAAAACGATGCATCCTGTACAGGGCACGCGTTCTGAAATCAAAACGTAAGACCAGGTTTATGAGACGTATGTTTGGCCTGCTGTATATTGTACATGCATTAAAGTGTATCAATTCAATTGGTTTGGTGTTATTAAAGCATACAGGTGTTACAGTTTTGCTTTCTTGGAAAGCGAGCAGTCCGTGAGCAGGGGAAAAAAAAAAAGCGTCTGGCCAAGTGTCTGTGTGAATAAGTGAAAGTGTGTGTGTGTTAATATGTGAGACTGGCACGGACCTAGTTACTACACATTTCCACCCACGGCTGACCTCAGCTCTGCCTCTATCCCCATCCACCCAAACACACACACACACACACACATACACTCACACGTTTCTTCACCGGAGGTCTCACTCAATGGCATGCTGTGAATAACACAGGAAGCGACGGAGCCAGGAGAGGAGTATGGGGTGTGGCACCCATGTCTGAGCTTCAACTTCATTACACACACACACACAAAAGCAGGCCACATTTATTGCCCACTATCTCATCATTCTCATCGTTCAGATTCTTGAGGCCAGAAGATGTGAAATAGACATAAATATATACAAACAAGGTCTAGATTTTTATGTTTTATATCAACCGTGCAGAAAAAAAAAACATAAATGCTGCGGTCATATAAAATAAAACACCCAAAAAAATAAGTGAAGGTGGACTGATGAGACTTGGGTTGCGTGTGCAGCCTTGTAAGTATTTTTCATAGTAAACACCACAAGATTGGGTTCTCTGAGCCGCAGTCTCCAGCTAAAATGGGTAGATATCATTATCAAGGCAGGAGGGCCTCATTTGTCAAGATGACTCACCAGCTTGAACCAAGCTTCAAAACATCTCCTTGAAGCAATCATGAGCTCTCACTAATGACAAGGCATCACTTACGAGGCACATGTCCTCAGCTAGTGGGGCGTGGTGTTATATTCCATAAATCTGACTAAATGGCATGTTGACTCCCTAAGTTTTCGCTCTGCTTACCTGGAGGACGGCTTTGCCTGGAGGAGCCTGGTCTGCGAAACAGCTGAGGAAGAGCTGCGCCAGTTGGAGGGCGAAGTACGAGAAAAATGCCATGTAGTGCACGATATCAGGAGTGAGGCCCTGGAAGAAAAAAACAAAAAAACAAAACAAAACAGGGAGTTAAAGGGAGACAAAGACATTGAGACAGTCCAAGGCTAAGATATTGTACTCTTTACTGGCGGCTTCCCATAATTTCTTTCTCGCCCTCTAGCCACAGGCTTCCCAAGGCACATTTTTATGGTCTACAAAGCTATTCAAACAATCATACCTCATTTGTATATGTAATATTTCACCATTTACTATAAATTCATACATAATTATGAAGCTCTTCACAATATGAGCTGAAAAAAACACATTCCAATTTAGGGCTTGTCGAAAACCAAGAGCAATGCAGAGCTCATTTCTGCACGGTTGTATTTTTATTCTTCTTCGTTCAGAAGGTGATTGATTTTCTATAGCAAAAAGCCGAGACAGTAAATCTGACTTAGTACAGTTTATATTAATTACCTTGTTTTAATAAGTTATAGTTTGTAAAGTAATAATCCACTTTCTGATCTCTAGTGCCAGCATTGTGTAACAGTCTGACGTACTGTAAATTATCTACCATTGGAAAATCACAGCATGCTCTTTGTCATCTTATTACCTTGAAAAAAAAAGCCTGGCGAATGAACGAGGGGATGAAAGGTATGTGTTCATTCGTTTCATGGAAGTTCTACAAAATTAAACATAACCATAAACGGATAAAAGTTACAATATGATACTCTTTTAAGAATAAAATTAAACTGTAATAGGGTATGAAGGCAGCACTGTTGCCTTAGACCTCCAGGGTCAGGGTTTGATCGCCGCCTCAGGTCTCTGTGTATGGAGTTTGCATGTTCTCCCTGGGGCCTGGTGGGTTTCCCCTGGGTACTCCAGTATCCTCCCACAGTACAAAGACATGAACATTAGGCTAATTGGCGTTCCCAATTGACCCATAGTGTGTGTAAATGAAAATTGGGCATCGAACTGGCAACCCAACCCCTTAAGTAACTTCCACAGAAATGACAGGGTGGGGAATATCCATCTCCTGATATACCAGATGGCACGTGGACAGACCAAAATACCAAACAAACGAGGTATTAAATACTTTCAGGCATGCTGTTATGGGGGAAAAAAAGCAACTTCAGGATTGTAACTCCAACGCCGCTTCATCACACCAAAGTGTCATTGATTATTATGATTATATTAAAGTGTTTTATACCCTACTTACACATATGAGGCACACTGCTGAAGTTGTTGATATTGCAATAGTGCAATATGATGGGTGTGCTGCTGGTATTAATGAGACAATAAAGCCTATTTTGAACAGTTAAAGCAAATCATGGTGAAAACCAGAGTCTTTAATGGTTCACTTTATATAAATAAATTACGCATAAAAAGAATAGTAAACACAAGGAGTCACGCTACCATCTGGAAATGCATAGATTGACCTCCGTTTGTGGTCGAGCAGCACAAAAAAAAAAAAAAACGTGTTATTTACCAACACCATATGCCAGTCATATGCGATTGTAAACACATAGCCAGGAAGAGGTGAACCTGTGCCATGTTGTGTGAGGTCCAGGCTGCACTTTGCACTGGATTTGTGAAACAGCAGGCTGAGAGTAAACATCTTGCCCGGGGCTGTGAGCGCACCATGCCAACATACGACTATATTCTTCCCCCCACCACAGAACAAAACAGGGTCAGTCTTGGTTTGAGTGGTCACAAAATATAGTTCAGCCTGCCTCTTTTTTCACTCTCGTGCAAGTATAAAGGCAGCTTTTAGCAAGGCAGTGAGAAAAAAGCATAACCAATATAACTTTTTTGTTTTGTTTTTTGCAAAACTGCAAGCTCAGGTTTAAAAAGCAATCGAAGCTTCATTGAGATATTTTCATGGGAATCATGAGATGGAGACCTCATGATAATAATCAAAAGATGCAATTTGACATGGTTACACTCCCGGTATTGCAATATCAAAAAGATTCACATCGCACTAAAATGTAAAATGCCAGGGTTGATTCTTTAACCGCACATTCCTACACACGAGCCTGACGTTCCAATCATGAAAAGCGAGTCAGCATTTAATCAGATGTTAACATTCTAAGCAATCACCCCAAATTTCACACCGGTATATTTTATGCACTTGACTTCAGTTCCTATATTTCTATGATGAACCATAACAAACAAACAGCTCCGTAAGAATAGCTGGTACAAAAATGCTCCGGTAAAAGTATCTCCGGAATGTATTAAATATAGTGCAAAACTTTGGACACATGCACAGTGTTTTTTTTATGTTGTTTGTACATGTGTGTATGTACATTTCGTACCTGGGGGTTTGTATACAAGCGTATGTGAATATATTGTCTTTCTGAGTTTTAGGACAGGGCCGTGAAATGGATGCCCCAGATTGGGGGTGTGTGTCATTTCTCTCACCTGTTCGACGGCCAACTGGATCTTGGCCCTCAGAGGAACGAGAGAACACACCACGCTGAGTAGCCAGTACAGGAACAGCACCACGGAGGATCGGCAGCCTCGCACCCGCTCCCACTGGATGATACACACCGCTAACACCTGGCAAACATAAAACTGAGCTTTACTGACAAGAGGAGAGTCATATTCTGAAGGCTGCGTGGAATTACTGTAAATGTGATGAAAGCAGAATGATTATGTGCTTTGACCGTAAAAAGAAAATACCAACAAAAAGAACAAAAAAGCCAAACATGACTCATGATCAAAGGTGAAAAAAGGACAGTAAGTATAGGTATAAAGTCCAAACACTGACTGGAGTGATTACAAAGTGCAAAATAATACGAGTGAAAGTCAAAAAGTGTAAAAACCTTTAAATGTGCTCAAGTATTTAGAAACATAAAAGGTTATGGTTAAGGTTAGAGTCAGGGGTGGATTTGGATTTGTGACTTTTACCCTAAAATGATTTAATTCATAGTAAATCAATATAAATCTTAGACACATTCTCGACCTCACTTGTTTAAGTTTGTATGAGGGCTATTCAAGTCAAACTGGGACCTGTGACGAAATTTCTGCTGAATGAAGGCGTAAAATTGATTGACGTTTACAGAAGACAATGACGCTGATGAGACTCTTAGCCGCAGGAGAAAAACATCTGAATGGTGTAACCGTTTTAAATAAGGCTGTATATCAGAGGATACCGACCCCGGCCAAGGTGGCTTGGAGCCCAGTGAGTCACTTTTGTGACTTTCTATGAGTGGAGCGCCTGATCGTTGAAAATCAATGGATACCTTGTCGCATCTGTCTGTGGGATCTGTACACACAAACATTTACCAACATGAATCATGCACATTACAGGAATTCAGCCGGGAGTTACTGCCACATCCCCCATACAGTCCAAGCCATTTCCACATGTTTGGGCCATAAAATGAGTTCATTAAAGAAGGCCAGCGTTTCAGACGAGGTAGCCTGATCATGGCTCCGGCATACTGAGAAAACTTTCTACCTTAATGGTATTCAAGCACTAGTGAAATGCTGTGATAAGTAAATTAGTGTAGCAGAGGATTATATACAGAAATAAAGGACATATTTAACTCTCATAATTGTGTTCTGTTATTCTGCACAATCAAAAGTCCCGCTTTGACTTGAACACCCATTGTACAAATCTTGAAGCTGATTGATTGTGATAGATAAATATTTTAATACTAAATTTTTTCGAGACATCATGAGATTAAAGTGGTAATTAAAGTAATTTGATGTTTTGTAGGGCATGCTTATTTAGGAAAACAATAAATTATTGTTTGGTGCAGTGTTTTTATCACCACAATGAATGTGATCATTTCCCTTTAACTTCCTATTTTATATGGGATTTTATTATATTCTTTTCATAGCACAGCAAGCCTATACTGAAACAAGAGTAAGATAATAGGGTTTGTATTTAATAAGGTAAAAAATATAGATTTTAGGCCACGTTGTTTAAAACTGTCCTTTGTACTGACTAAGGTTCGAGGTCAAGTTCTCATGTAAATAAACCTTTATAATTGTGTACAGTATTTCTGCCTGACCAGTAGTGCCTGGTTTATTATTGGATTTCCCCCGTTTACAACAACAGCTGGTTCATGAAAAATGGCCCTAGTAAACCACATGTATAACGAGGCCGTCGTCGTTTCTGCGCTTTGCCTTTAATTGCCTTTCTATTTGTTGTCAAAAAGTCTTCAACACTCTCAGACCATTTCAGAAAAAAAAAAACACATGCTAACTTTATGTTGCTCTTGTCTCATCGCAAACGTCCTGTGGCATTTCAGGGAAATCGTTTCCTTGATTTTATTTTGTCAGAGCATCTCCTAGGCGGTGGAAAACACTGGATTACGTAAGGCACGTTTAAAATCAGGCTTCATGCTCTTCCTGATGATACATCCTCCAAATCTAAACTGCAGGCCTTTCCAAACCAAACCAGTCTACCAGTCACATAGTAATGAAGTAAAGTGTTTCAGGGGAATCTCTTAATCACTTGGTGTGGCCTGAACCCTTCAAATCCATCTCGCTTTATCTTACAAACAGTAAGTGCAAGATCAAAAACATGCTAATGGGTGTTTATGTTTTTGCTCATTGTAGCTGCCTTGTAATGGGGTACGTAATGGCCCCTGCTCTGTAGTGTGGGAGGAAGCTACGTAAAGCATTGGTTAAACCTCAGACTCAGTGCCTACCTAGTAATCAGAAAGGGAAAGTGCTGAGTGAGGTTGTTTTGAAATCTGTACTGCTTGGCTTCTGAATAAAGTTGGTGATGCACTGACAGGTCTGTCCATGGGAAGAAGGAAAAGATGAGTCCCACGTAACCACTCAGACTTGGTGGTGCACCAGACCCAGCATTGATGAGTCTGATCCTTGGGTTTTTATGGGGATTTTTAGGGAATAGGCGCTGTCTGCCGCAGAAGACTTAAATAGGCATAAATACAGTACAACTGCACTGAGTGACTTTAAGACCAATAATGTGGGTGTGCTTGTGTCTTTGCATTTCTATATGGAATTTCATAAAGTAGGAGCAAGGAAATCATTGACAGTATATGCATGTTTTTTTTTTTT
>JAQMYG010000036.1:34376392-34386714 GCA_030014215.1 Clariallabes teugelsi | reverse complement strand
TATATATTTGAAAGAGCATAAAAAACTAACAAGACAAGAATCAGTTCATTAACAATAAGATACTGTTAAACTGAAATATTCAGACAACTGGAAATAAGAGTCACTGTCGTCAATACAGCATTAAAAATAATCCATATGGCTTGTTTATTGAAATTACCAGGCTAGCTAGCTACCCTTCCTAGCTAAGCTAGCATTATCTACTTTTGACTAGCCTTACCTCAGCTTTAAAGATGTGCTGCACTTAAACAACTTCACAATCTAAAATTATTAAACCTGTGATTTTTTAAAACCAAAATTTATGATAACAATGGAAGAAATTAATATGTGAAACTTTAGCCAGACAAAGCTGCTTTCCTGCTTTAGCAGAACACAAGAACACAAGGCAACCTTAAAATCACATTTAATAATTTGAAGTCAACATATTATAGATACAGTACTGTAGAAATCACAGAAATAATTTTACAGCGTTTACAGCAAATTTAGCTGGTGTATAACATTAGGTGACTGACATGCATTTTTGACATATACCTGTATGTGCCATGATGAGTACTGTTATACAGAAAATTTTTTGACACAGCACAGACACACATTATATAAGCACTAAATAGGGCTACAACTAAGTAGTCTTTGTGATAGCTCCACCTGTCGGATTATTGCACGACTGTACTTCCACACCAGTGAGATCTCATTACAGCCACTCACAAGGTTAGTGGAAAGAGAAAGGATAAAGTGAGGACAATTCCAAGGGCACTGAGTATGAAGCAGAGCCTAGAGGTCACTATCCTGTAATTAAGGTGTAACTTTTCACAAGGCACATTATGCACTAAATGCTTACACTATAGACTATGGACTGGAGTATGTAATATGTGGATTTTTTGGTAAAGCAAAAATGTCAAAACAAAAATAACAGCTCCCCTTGCAAAGCTTTGCAATATTCTTTGCTAATAATTTGCATAGTGATGTGTCTTCCCATATTATAATAGGAAAAACATTAAAAAATTACATAATGTTTAATGGATGTGTTTATTGAAAATGAATTTAGATAAAGCATGTGTGCTGTCAACAACAACAACAACAACAACAACAACAACAACATAATAATAATAATAATAATAATAATAATAATAATAATAATGTTTCCCTGTCTAAAAAAATCATTACATTATGCAAATATGCTGTACAGCAAGTATAACTTATACAAATAAAAATGTTTTGACAAATTGCCTTGTATTATTATTATTATATTATTACTACTATTACTACTGTTACCAGCACCACCACCACTACTACTACTACTAATAATAATAATAACAATAATAATAATAATAATAATAATAATAATAATTGTCACCATCATCATCATTCACTGAGTGAAAACACATTACATTTTGCAAATTTGCTCAACTTACACAAACAAAAATGTTCTGACAGAATGCCTTGTATTATTAGATTATTACTACTACTATTACTGTTACCACCACTACCACCACTACTACTACTACTACCACTACTAATAATAATAATTGTCACCATCATCATTCCCTGAGTGAACATTATGGAACTTATGGAAACAAAAATGTTCTGACAGAATGCCTTGTATTATTAGATTATTACTACTGTAACTACTTCTACTACTACAACTACTAATAATAATAATATCATAAAAACAACAACAACAATAATAATAATAACATAATAATAATAATAATAATAATAATAATAAAAAATAAGGAAACTACATCATCAACAAACAACAACTTCAACAACAACAACAACAACAATAACAATAATGATAATAATAATAATAACAACAATAATAATGTTTTCCGGTGTGAAAACAAATTATATTATGCAAATATGTTGTACAGTATGTATACGTTATACAAAAAAAATGTTTGGAAAAAATGCCTTGTATTATTAGATTTTTACTACTATTACTAATGTTACCACCACCACAACTACTACTACTCTACTTACTAATACTACTACTGCTAATAATAATAATAATAATAATAATAATAATACCCAGAGATTGTATTTAAAGTAATTTCTGCTATACCCTTAACCGTGGGTTTTTTGTTCGTTCGTTTGTTTGTTTGTTCGTTAGCTCGCTAAAACAACGGATCTGGCAACTCTAAACACTTCCATTCATCATCTCTGGCTGTCAATCAATCCCGCTTCTCCATAGAAGGACAGACTGACGCGCAGACACTCGCATACTAGCGTGCTAAACAGTGTCCTACATCGGTACGACACCCCACAGCGCTTTATTACTACTCTTTAGTGAGTAGTGTGCGTAGCTTACGTGAGGCACGTAAGCGTTTGTCCGTGCGTCGTGACGTTATTTTTACGAGCCTGTAAAATCTAGTGACCTTCCTCAGCACTCGTGCAGTACAGTGTCCGGTGTCCGGAAGATAAGAAACCGCTTCGAGGTAACAATCTCTCCTGTTTAAAAGGTAATAATTATTTGTATAGAATATATCTATATGTGCGTATTTTCCTTTACATTTAACTTAGCAGTGTTTTTGAAAAGATATTTTTAAGATTAGCTTGGTAGCTAGCTAGAGCGCGAGCCGGTATTTTCGCACGCTATTTATACAGTACAGTTGGCTAAGCTGACAAATTTCAGGTTTGTTGTGCATCAAGTTGTGAATTTTTATTTAAGTATCAGGTTTAATTCTGTGGATTTGTGAAAGTTTTCGGTCTGGCCTGTCATAAAAGCGCGGCTAGCTAACCGGCTTTTTGTTTCTTAAGGAACGAAGACTGTTAAACCGGGTTATCTGTTCATCATCACGGCTATATAAGAGACAATATTTTAATATGAAAGTGCAACAGGGGTATAACTTTATTATTATTTTTTATCACCAGGGATGTCTATTAACTGTCCACGTCCTTTCTTAGTAATTGTGAGAATAAGGGAGTTCACGCGCGACCTTGTGTCTTGACTAGCTAGCTAGCTGTGTGACTAGCCATGATCCCTTATCTAAGACATCTTTCGAACCAAAATAGCTTTAAAATGTCATACCATTATAACATTTTACTTTTTTCTTTTGTTTGTTTTAGATCGTTAATAGAGTTTTTTTTTTTTTGGTTTTACTTTTTATTCTTGTTCGTTTGTCTGTTAGCATTTTCTATCTTCTTGTGACGTCATCAACCCGGCTTCTTGTTCTTGTCTGTTCCTCTTTACGTATTTGGTGTCATTTTTAAGCTTAAGGTGTATATGATGGCTTTTTGCGTTAAAAAAAAAAGAGTATGAAAGATACCGGTACTTTCACCTTGAATGACCTGAGGCTGCCTTTATTATAGCATCATAATTCAACAGAATCTGTTGAACTTTGTATACTTGAGTATTTAACATTCCTTGATCTTTTCTTTTAGACCACTATGGGTGACATTGAAAAGGGAAAGAAGGTCTTTGTGCAGAAGTGTGCCCAGTGCCACACTGTCGAGAAGGATGGCAAGCACAAGGTCGGACCCAATCTCTGGGGTCTGTTTGGACGCATGACGGGCCAGGCACCAGGCTTCTCCTACACAGATGCCAACAAGAGCAAAGGTATTTCCATTTCATATATTTCCATTCCATGAAAGTCGTGTGCGCACTTACCTTTTTGCTTTGTAGTGTTGCCATGCTCAAGTCTCCAATCTATATGTAATGTCTTTCTTTTTTTTTTCCGTGTAATTTTTAGGCATCGTTTGGAAAGAGGATACTCTGATGGAGTACTTGGAGAACCCCAAGAAATACATTCCTGGCACGAAAATGATCTTTGCCGGCATCAAGAAGAAGGGCGAGCGCGCAGACCTTATCGCATATTTGAAGTCTGCCACATCGTAACACTGCTCTATCTATAGAGGGCCGTGAAGATATTTAAATTAAACATTTGTAATGTTTTGGGGGTTTTGGGGTCTTTTAACAGTACCTAGTTGAACAATTTATCACTTCACTTAACATCCTGGACTGTTGAATTCTGGACATAGAGCCATGGCAGGCTGCTGATGCCCCACTGTCTCAGCAGTGCAGATTTCCCATATGTCTTTCCGTCCTGCTGAATGCCGGGTAATGTAACTATAATGTCTGAATGAGGATTGAGTTACATTGTAACTGCAAATGATGATGTGCTTAGCGGTTGCCATGGCAACTTGTGTACCAGATGATGAAATTAAAAACCAGTTAAAAAAAAAAAAAGGCTTTGTTTTATGCATGTTTCTGTAGAGAACTTGTACAATAAAAGATATCCTACATATCTATAAATCCTCATATGATGTACTGATGTCTTGTTTTTTCACAGATGTACACTTACCCTAAAAAAAGAAGGTTTACAGTGAGCTGAGACTGGCACAGATACTTTTTTGAGAGCTGTATGCACACAGATGCTTGGGTTTAAAATCTCCTTTACCTTTAAATTACAAATGTGTTTGTGAATGTTTTCAGCATATGTACCCTCTGCTTCAACTCAGACTCTAATCAAACCTTAAATATGTATAGAAGTCCTTATCAGTTAGAAGGAAATAAGTGGATTTTCTCAGATTGTAAATTCCACACCAGAGTGCTAAGTCCATTCAGACTGCCTGATTAAAACAATGAACAGCGGACTAGGCTAGAATCGCTGCTTTCCAATGGGAAATATTGTGACAGAGTGGGCAGGTGATTGTGTGTGTGTGCCCTAAATTGCATGGTACTTCCTTTTGCAAACAGAAACATCAGCTTACTTTTCGATTTTTAGTAAAGTTCATGTTTAAGTCTACTTGTGAAAACTGCAAGCACAGTACAGTGTTGAGACTCTTAGCCGCAGTAAAACATTTGAAGGGTGCAAATGCTTTAAAGAAGGCTGTGTCCGTGAATGACGATCCTGGCTGAGGCGGCTCGGAGACCAATGCAGTTGTTCCAATGAACATTCAGCAAGTGGAACACCTGAAAATCAACAAATAACTTGTTGCTGACTTGTGGAAGAGACGCATGATGCACTGATGTCAACACCTGTACCTGTACGCACCAATACATCATTCACTGACACTACTTGCATGTTACAGGAACTTGGCTGTGAGTTATTGCCACATCCTCTGCACAGTCCTGACCTCGCGCCAAGCCATTTCCATATGTCTGGGCCATTAAAGGAGTTCCTGGGAGACCAACGCTTTAAACATGAAACAGGCCTTAATGAAATGCTAGGATAAGTGTGTTAGTATCCTAACCCTAGAGGGTTATATAGAGAAATAGAAATGTGTTCTGTTATTCTGTCCAATTGAAAGTTCCAGTTTGACTTGAACATACAAGCACTTAATCTAAAACTATACAATAATTAGTCCTAGACTAAAAGTGATTTAGGAAACTTCTCAGAGCAACTCTGAGGAAGGAAAGTACAAAAAGCTTTATCTTGGTGAGGAGGTGCGGTTGACCCTGTTGCTAGGGAATGATGCAGCAATTCAAGCACTGTGATTGGTTGATAAAAAAAATAACCTCTGACCTCTTGAAATGCGCTCTTTGTGAAAACAGAATACATGATAATAGAATAGACAGTGAAATCATAATGTTTGTATATAATGAAATTGTATAATCATGACTACAGGCTACTTTATGCAAAGTTTCTGTTATAGGCTAAATATCTAAAAGATAATTAAACAGCCAAATGTTGTATATATGTCTACTTTTGAATTTCCATGCAGTAGTTACGATATTTAAGTTCTTAATACTGATTTTATTATTTGTAATCCATTTTAGATTTAAGGGAGCAAAATGGCTCACCTTTTACCAATTTACATGATTGCAGGACAGTCTGTGTAAGTTTGGATGGTATGTAGTCAACACTCCAATAGAGGTAGAAGGAAGTAAAACAACAAGAAAACCAAATTGGACAGAAGAGCAATTCTTTCCGCCATTTTGTCCTCTGCTATACAAACTCTTAAGCCTCTTAAAAGTCTTCGTCTCTACTCTTAGTGTCATTATTCTAAGAATTTTCTTAGGAGCAACTTTTAGGCTTAAGAAGCTTTGTGAATATGGGCCCTGGTCTGTAATGTGTTTGTGTGCCTTATGTCAGTTTTTTTCTCCTTTTTTCCCCTATAACACAGTGAGCTTGATGGGCCACCACCCAGCCCAGGGGCAAAGCTTCACGAACATGTGTGGACATTTTATTAGGGGTGGTGAGGATTAGGTTGAAGGAAAAAATGTTTCACTCAAACATCAAACCCACCTACTTAAAGGTACTGTAGGTTGGAAATCTAATCCTGGGTACGTGGACTAATTAAATCGAATGCACCTTTATTTAATAGTGTTAATGATAATGCTGTTCTTTGATTACATTCTTTTAAGGTCCTACATTTTACTGAAAACCTTTATTTTTATTTTGGCACCAGCCTTTCCTGAAAATGTTGTAAAATATTATGGTGATGTACACGATTCCTGACTGTAGGTTACTTATTGATTACATTTCAAATAAATCTCTTTGAACCACATATAGCACACTGTGTAGGATCCAATGTGTTGTAAGGGCCAAAGAAAACTAAATTTAACAAAAACGGCCCATTCTACTAATCAAAATATTAGGTTTTTTTAATGTCAAAAAACAGAATTTTATTTTTTTATTTCATCTTTAATCACAATTAAATACAAATATATTCACTCTTAATTCAACAGTTATGTGGGTGGCATTTAATATTCAATAATATACCTAAAATGAGGTTTAGATCCCTTATGTGGGTGCAAAATAGGGTTTGTAGTCTGAATTACCAGTTGTTTATAGCTCTTAAAGCAAAGCTCTGTAATGCACTGACCACACACTCACACGGTCAGAGTGGACCACAGAACTTTGTCTGAGGAGCTCAGGTATTTTACACATTAGCTTATACCCAGTGTTTCAGAGTAGCTGTTTAAGTGGAGTGGCATGAGAAAACTAGCTAGCTAGACATTTAAAAAATAGGAAAAAAAATAAAATAAAAACCATTTATGCAGAGAAGTGAGCCCTCTCTGCATATATGGCTCTTTTAACATTACTGCATTTAACTAACATTACAGTGATCAGATAACGTTATCAGCTACTATTAGAGTAATCAGTCTGAAATACTGCTACCAGGTATCATTACTGAGATCATATAACATTACTGTCATCAGCTAATATACGATTAGCTAACATTACTGTGAACAGCCAACAGTACTGTGATTAGCTAAGATTTTTGCGATCAGCTAACATCGGCTAAATGCTGAAGTGTCTTTTATATTACATAAGTTTAATGGTGATGTTTGTTTGGAAATCAGAGACTGGCTAATCTTACAAAGATATTTCAAGTTTTTGCTAAGTTAATAAAGTATTATGATTACCTAATGGCAATCATGTGTTCAGTTAAGATTACTGTGATCAGCTAACATTACTGTATTCACTTTATGGATGGACAACATAATGGAGATTATTGATGACAATTGATGTATTACATTTAGCAGACACTCTTATCCAGAGCGACTTACTTTTTTTTAAATTTTTTATCTCATTATACATCTGAGCAGTTGAGGGCCTTGCTCAAGGGCCCAACAGTGACAACTTGGTGGTTGTGGGGTTTGAACCTGGGATCTTCCGAACTGTAGTCCAATGCCTTAACCACTGAGCTACCCCTGGCCCCTATACTGGATGTATTGTACATTCAGTTTTGTGATAGTACATTACCAAAGATTTCTTCAATACAGACTTGACTAAAACTTTTTGATTCTGTTTATGGTCATTAGTTGGCCATGCATTTTCAGCCAATTGATTTTTCTTTATTTAATGCAATAGCTCTAGTGTAGTCAGTGCTTTTTCTTATTAGCATGTACAGAAACTAGCTACTTCATCAGAATGGTAGTCTAGACATAGCATAGTTATTTTTTAATGATGAGTATCTTGTTTAAGTTACGTTAAAATAATAAAATAAAATAAAAAACATAAAAATGTTTAGATTTGTATTAGAAGGCAACAGGCTTCAGTCACGGTCTGGGTCAGTCACACCTGGCTCCACTGATCCTGGGAAAAAACACAGATGGTGTTCATGATTTGCGTGAAATGACATTCCTTGAAATGCATGACTGTTTATTGAGTCATTAACTATTCATTACGTTATAAGTATTTGTATGTTGGAATTTCACTCTAAGCAATAATGATCATTCATCAACTTCTCTTCCAAAGGGTGTTCATTCATCAACACGTGACTACCATCCTATAGCTACTAATCAAACTTTTATTAAACTATGCTTAGATACTAATCCAATAAATTATTAAACAAATTTTAGACAAAAAGTTGGTTTATTTTTCCACACTAACAGGTACATAGATGACCTTTAAGGTTCTAAGTGACTTCATTATAAAAGGTAAATAAAGTAGCCTACAAAAGATATGATGACATAATTGTCTTATATAGAAGCATTTTTACCTTTTACTACCTTTTATACTTCCAGGAATGTTTAAGAAGCATTAGGAATGACGTAAACCCACCAACCTGACTGCTCACTCAAGTGTCCAGAGCTGTGAGCCACTTTGGGTGCTGCATCTCCAAAAAAAAAAAAAAAAAAAGTCTAAAACTTCACAAAGCAATAAAAGTTATTCCCGATGGTTTTCTGTCCAAATCGAGTATCATGCACGCGATAAATTGCGCCCACACACACACACACACACACACCGGCTGCAGTCCTGCTCGTGCCCGTGTCCCGCGCGCAGACCCCCCGCTTGTTTGCGGTTACTTGAAGGAATGTCGACGTGGAGCTGCCAAACGGGCGCGCGCATGCCTTCGGCGTGAACGCGCGCCGACTGTGTACACAGAGCTTCACAGGCAAGTGAACTGAGTAGTTTTCCTTCTCTCCAAAAAGTGTATTTACGCATTATAGATATTTATTGTGCTTATATTAGGTATTTACTATTTACAAAAGGCACATTTTGTTTGGATAAAAAGTGAATATTTATAAACTATATGTGAAAAAAAGATATTTTGCTAAAAAGTCTTAATTTTACATATGTATATGCATACACACACATACACAGCTGTTCTGGATCAGTTCTTACAAGAACAGTATTGTGTCAGGTGCGTTTGCAAAACCCATCAGTTTCATCCATGATGAAACTGTCTCTCATGAAGACCTTCCCAGGAAAGCAAGACCAAAACTGACCTCTGCTGCAGAGGAGACGTTCATTTAGAGTCACCAGCCTTATGAAGGATTTACAGAGCATGAGTAGTAGAAACATTTCAATGTCAACTGCACAAAGATGATTATTGCATATTTTGGATGCCTGCATTGATTTACTTGTGTGTTGTATGTTTGGAAGTTTGTGTGTTTAATTGTTGGACTGCCTATCAGGAGGTCCCCGGTTGGACCCCTGAGTAAGGTCCTTCACTGTCAAGTGCTCAGATATAATTGGGCATCGAGCTGGCAACCCAACCCCGTAAGTAACTACCACAGAAATAATGGATATCTCCAGCATGGGTGTATCCATCACCCGATGTGCTGGATAGCATGAGGATGAACCCTATTCCTAAATTAACTTGTGGCAAAAAATCTTCCCAAATTTTTCATATTTAGTATATATTAACTTTTTTTTCTTTAAATACAATGTGCCTTTTGTCAATACCTAAAGTTACATTTTGCTATCTATTAAATTACAAATTATTTGTCTGGATGTTGATTAGGTTTAAATTAGGTTATAATTCATTTAAAAGGTAACAAGTGCTGGTCATTTGATGTTCTTCTTTAAACTGGGAGAAACAGATTTTTCTGGTTATTTAACCGAATGATTTACTGATAAACAATATTTCAAAGTATTTATGCATGATTGGAGTTGATGTTATTGATAACATGAATCCTCAAGTCTAGTAGAGATTGATAGTGACAAGATTTGACGTTAAATAACCGTATGGCGGGTAGCATTGTTAGCTTCTTTCATAGCAAGCTTTTACCCTACTGTTGACATTCGAGGAGCTCAAAGCAATGGTGGTCACTTCCAAATGAAGATGCTGTATGAAAAAATGTTTATTCCTTTTTGTTAGAACTGCTGAACCATTTGAATACCAGCAATACTATTCTGAGTTCAGGTGCAGGAATTTTGAGACAAACTGAGAATTTTCCTTGGCTTTTCATGTCAGAGGTCAGGAATTCAGCAAATCCAGGCTTCCCTGTTGAACTGGAGTGAACATGTACACTCGACGCACCATATGTTTCTATGCTCAATGATTTTCGTCTCCCTGTGAATAGTGAAGAGCACTTTTATGTTACACATTGGTTTGATTATGAAATTTGTTTGTACACCATGTTCCAAATTATTACGCAAATGATATCTTTCCCTGATTTTCATAATTAGTCAATGCAAATGACAGTC
>JAQMYG010000036.1:34321877-34334702 GCA_030014215.1 Clariallabes teugelsi | reverse complement strand
CCCCCCCCCCCCCCCCCCCCCCCCCCCCACAATACAGGAGTTACACTTTCAATCAAACTGCACAAGGTGGTATAATATTGCACAGTTAAGAAGGTGTTTTTGCACAGTTTCTAGATATTAAATTAAAATATTGTAACTATATCATGAGAATGTAGCTATATTTAAGATATTGTAACTATTGTAAATATATTGTAAAATTTAACGTATTGTACCAACAGTATATTACGGTAATGACTGTGGTTAGCTACCATCCTCATTTCCTTTACAATGTCTCAGGGAATCTCCAGAACTGAGCTGGCCGCCTTTATCAGCTCGTCCAGTCTTTTCCTGTCTGCAGTAGAGATGCTGCTGCACCAGCAAACCACCCTATAGGAAGTGAAAACTAACATTTAAGCAATAAGATTATTAATTAACCCTACAGTCAATCTAGTCTAGACAAAACCATTTTTTAAAGGTTTTTCACAAAATAATTATCTTAACATTTAAAATGTATCTTTTTATCTGATGTTTTCAGCTAATTATATTTATTTTTAACCATCACAACAACTGCTGCATGTCCATTTTTTAAAAACTACAAAACGATAGGAGCGGTATGGACAATACGGTGTTTTGAATCTTTGAATCTGGATTTCTTTTAATATATATTTACACGCTTTGACTGAACTGGCAAATGCTGCTGCTCGTGCAACATTGAATGAACACTATGGATTGTGACAAAAAGTTTATGTTTTATTAGTGATTATTTTTCTAAACCACATTTTAGTCTCGTCTTTTTGCGTCACCAATATTTCGTGCTGATTTCGCCATGGTCACTGTTCATTAATATCCATGACATCTCGTCTTAGTCACAGGACAAAAGGTCGTCAATGAATATTTTTCGTCATTATTTTTCCTAGCGAAATTAACACTACGACCAGTCCAGTTTGCTGTTTAGGTGAACACCCAGGTATTTATGAGAGTCCACTCTCTCAATGTCCTTTCCCTGAATGTTCACTGGTAATAGTGAAGTGTGTTTGTGCATGTGTAAGTCACACCACCAGTTCTTTGGTCTTCCCCGCATTTATCTGGAGGCAGTTCCATTGTCACCTGTCCACAAAGTTCTGAATCAGTCCTCTGTGCTCCCTGTCATCATCCTCTGTGATCAGGCCGACGATGTCAGAGTCGTTATAGAACTTCTACAGGTGACAGGTTGCTGAGCTGAACATGAAGTGAAGAGGAACGGAGCCAGGACCATTCCCTGTGGGGTTCCAGTGTTGCAGAAAATCATGTCAGACTCTCAGTCTCGAGTCCTCACATATTGTGGTCGGTTTGTGAAATAGATGATGGTCCACTCCCCTGTACTCCAGCTTATCCTTCAGAAGCACAGGTTAGATGGTGCTAAAAGCACTAGAGAAGTCAAAAAACATGACGTGACAAGACATGAGAGAAAGTTCGTCTCTTCTTCAAGTCTTTAGGCACTTTGCAGCCTGTCAGAGTAAAACATTCTTTCTCATTTCTTTCATTTATGTGCACAGTACTGTGTATAAATCCAAATATATTATAGCAATATTGCTCCATTGTCATCTTTGAACATCCTGATTTTGTAACATACAGAGTAAAACACTTAGGAGGAATCTGCTCTCTTCAACATGTATAAGCTCACAGATGCCAGCAATTATCAAGGTTTGTTTGTGATTGACAGAGGAGAGGGCGAGTATGCCCCTCCCACTCAGAGCACGATCAGTTTTGCTCTTGTTCATTAGTGCTTATGGGGTTGCATTTCACGAGCTCTTCATCTAGTAGTAATGGTGCGAAAAGTTTTCTGTTGCATCATTCAGGATCCACTGATGTCTTAACTGCAGAATCCCGTTTAATATCAGCTTCATATAATCCAATATAATTGGTTTATTAGGTTTATTAGGCGTTGTTTTCTCCTGAAAATCATTTCCTAAAATCTGTTGCAATGATCATGACCGCAAATCTTCACCTTTTCAGTCCGTGCCATTGATTCATCTCTAATCTGCATGCTGCTTTCTTTAAAATAAATGAATACCGAACTCTGAAATTCCCCTCGCGTTTTTGCATCTCGGCCCAGCACTCTGATCTCACTGATGTTAATAACGATGTTGTTGCAGGTGATGATGTGGAGCCCGCTGCCTCTGCTGACAAACCAGAGCCGAATGTGGACGACGCCCCGCCCACAAGCCACGGAGCAGAGGATTTGCCCCGCCCTGAAGAAGACCCCGTCCCCTCTGACGAAAGTCAAGCTCAGATCTGAGTTCAGCTGCAGTTCTTAATGCTTCACATGCTTTGTTTGAATGTTTTTACTAATTTTAAACAGCGTTTCATTTATTTCCTAGCATCTTTTTTTTTTCTTCTTTTTTTCTGAAATCTATTTTGCACACATTTTTTGCCGAGTTTTAGTATTATCTGAAAAGGAATAAGTTGCACTCCTTTGAGCTTCGGTATCTACTGCATATTGTATTATTTAACAGCGTAACTATCCAATAGAGGTTCCTGTAGACCTGGGAATGTCAGAATAGTAAAAAGACTAGAAGTATAACGTGTGTTAAAAATGTGACGGTGTCGCATTTCACGACCAAGTGTAGAGGAAAGCAGATTTTTAAAACATGGCTGGTTAGTATTAAAATCAGTATGATTTTTTTTGTTTGTTTTAATAATTTAAGTTTAAATTCAAAATTTTGCTCTGTTTTCAACTAGACAGATTATTCTGCGGTATTATTTCATTTGTTTACAGTTTCAATTCAGCTCTTTCAATCAGTTTGCACTCATTTGTATTTTGCATCTGTCTTAGTTGATTGTGTTGCATTTATTTTTAACCGCTTACAGTGTTTTTTTGTTTGTTTTTTTCTTAAACGTCTGGTGCCTTTTATGTAAAGGAAAAGTACATTGCTGGAATTTCAACACTGTTTACACCTGATTGTTTTGTGACCTTATCCTGATGTGATTCGCCGCAAATTAGCGTACTACTTCTTGTTCCTAATTTTCTGTTCAATTGCTGTATTAAAAAAAAAAATCATGGTGGTATGAATGTATTTACACTTGTGTAACAGTTACACCTGTACATTTCTACATTTAATAATCCGTATGTTCAAAACGCATGAGGTGTAAACAGTCAAAGGCTAGTCAAAAGGCTAGTTAAATCTACTGCTACAAAAGCTGCATAGCAAAACCCCACATAAGAGAAGCTTCTGAGTAGCATCAAGCGCCAAATCAGTTGTGCAACACCTGTGTTTAGCCTCCGTCTCAATCTCCATCTTGCTGTGGTTCCCTTTCAGCAGCCTGTGTTCGAGGTGTTATAGTTCATGCTTCTGATTTATAGTAAATAAATAGTTGGGTCTCGCTGTCTGATCCTTCCAGGTGTTGCTGTTCTACATTTCAGTGTTGTGTTTCGATTTATACACAGTTAGCACGTGAAAAACTCCAGCTTTTGTTTGGTGCAGTTTCTGTCTGAGTGCGCGCAGATCCTCAACAGCTGTCTGTCTATGCATACAATAAAGATAATTTTTCTAAAATTGTGTTTTTCTCAGACTTTGCACTTTCACACGTTTTATTTTTCACATTAATCACTTGATAGTAGAGTATCAGTGCAGCAATGAACTCAAGCCTGTTTTGGAAAATCTGACCAAAATCGATTGTTCATGACCAATTTATAATAAATCATTCAGTTTTTTAAAGTAAAAGATCTGATATATATGATCTTGCTGATGTGAGAGGCAATGGGGAATTTCGTACATATGGACGAAAGACTCACTGTGGTTGACTAGTAAAGAAAGAAAATACAATTTCAGTTCGATTATATTTATATAGCACTTTTAACCACAGTCATCATCACAAAGCAGTTTTACAGAAACAAAAATGATTATGGAAATGAGTTTGAAAAATATGAGAAAATGTATAAATCAAAATGATCAGACTGTCCCTGATGAGCAAGCTGAGGGTGCTGGTGGCAAGGACAACCTCCCTGAGATGATGATAGGAAGAAACCTTAAGAGGAACCAGATTTAACCATCCTCATTTGGGTGATATCCGATAGCAAGGAGTGATTCACAGCCATACGATGTGTTAGAAAGTCCAGTTTTGTAATTTTTTGGAATTTCAGTCCTGAACTATTTTAGTGACTGCAGTCACAATTTGAGAGTAAAATTATTTTGACTTCTGTCTGGGAGAGGGGAAAAGCATATTATACGTATATTTATGACCCTATTTGAGCTTTGAAAGCTAGCGGTCAATTTTGACCTTACACTGACCTTTAAATTCGTTTAAGAATTCATTCAGTCCAGTTCATATGTGAAAATGATTCCTCATGCTCCTAGAACCACTCTTTTAGAATTTGACTCCTGTGCCATCAGGGAAGAAAAACTCCACTGACGTGATAACCTGGTCATTCAGTACATTCAGGTCGTCAGGTCACTTCATTTTGTTGCCACAAAACGTTTGCTGAGTCTAGACCTGAGCGACTTACGCAAGATAATAACACTGCCTCCAGAGGCTTGTACAGTGGCCACTATGCATGATGGGTGCATCGCTTCATGCGCTGCCCTTCTTACCCTGACACGCCCATCACTCGTCTGAAGCATTTTTCCATTTCTCCAACAAGTGGTTTTCCTATGGACACACAGCTGTTTAGTCCTAATCTTATGGGTTTTCATCACATTGTGTGTGTGTGTGTGTGTGTGTGTGTGTGGAAATGCTTTCACGTTTTGATTTCTGACCATGCAACTTCACCAAGCTCTTCAGTCAACTCCATTCATGATTTTTTAAATCACATTTTCTTTTGAATTTTGATAATGGGTTAAAGACTTCTTAAACCAGTTCCAGTCATTTTTAATCTCCTGAGTTACTTTATTTTATTTTATTTTTTGCTTGATACAGCCCAGTAATTCGACCTTTCTGAAATAGGCCCTTTTTTGCCAAAGTGTTTGGAAGGTCACACAAAACTTTTTTTTTTTTTTTTTTGTATCAGGTTTAAATCCTGTGTACAGTGTGAAGTAAAAAAAAAAGACACTTTTATATCAGGTTCTCGTGGTAAAAGCACATAACTGTACTGCTATGCTTGGTTGAACCACAGCTTTCAATGGAGTGACCTTCAGTGGCGGAAAGCGTCACGCCATAAGTCCCGCCTCCTGCTCTAGGATTGGCTGTAGGATCAAAAAAGTGCACTCCTTAGCCAATCATGGTGTACAAAACGGAACCTGCCGGAATGCCGTCGGTTTTTTTTCGCAACGCCCATCATCCGGGTCTTTGGTTAAATAGAGTGCCACACATGCGCAGTGAGTCCTCAGCGGTACGTCCTCTGCAGCCGGGTAAGTGAAGGAGGACGGAGCGGAAATCTCACCGTCTGCTCGAATCCTACATTTTGTACTCATACACAGGTGTTGGCTTAATAATGTTAATGTTCTGAGGACGTTTTAACATTTCTGATAACCCGTATTCGTGTGCAGCTGCGTGTTTTATGAAGTTTAAACCCTGACTGACCTTAACCGTTGTCTTTACACAGATACGGGATCGAGTGGATCGAAACAGATCTGATACTAAAATGTACGCTTGTGCTAAATTCGTGTCCTCCTCTGCACTGGTGAGTCTCCTGCTCTCTGACAGCTCAATTTCCTCGAGTTGTGTCCGGCTAGCTTTGCTCATTCCTATGCTAATGCTAGCGCCAGCGCCAATGCTAATGCTAGTGCTAGTCCAGTAAGTGCCATATGAGAATTCAAGGTCATTTCAGCAGCACGAGCCTTCAGCGTTGCCATGGTGACGGTATTCGAGATTAAAATGCACCTGAGTTTGAGATGTCTTTCTGTCTGAAGTCCGACCCATGTTTTATTTTCTTTTAATTCAGACTGCAATGAAGCTGAAGTCCTTAGTGACAGTTCGGCTAGTGACACAGCTAGCTAACTGAAGGAGCAACAGCTTCCTGAATAAACATAAACAGGACTGGTTTAGGCAAGATGTTAGTCTGGGCTTCAGTGCTGAATGGATCAAATGAAGTGATTTATAACTTAGTAACTTAGGACCGACCACATCACTAATGTCTGGCCCTTAGGAGCCCTATTCGGTTGGGATTAGTTTGTTCATTCATTTTATTCATTTATCTTCTAAGGTATTTATCCTGTAAATAAAGGTCCAAGCTGTGCCCCCCGCCCCTTTAATTTAGGCCACAAAAAAATAGTCATTAAGGACTTTGTCTAGTTGTGTAGCTAGTTATCTAGCAAAAGACATTTAAGGAGCCGAATAAACATAAACAGGACCTGTTAGTCTGGGCTTCATTGCTGTGTGAGAGTCTGGAATTAAATGAAGTGATCATAACTGTTAGGAACTTGGGACCGCTCACTTCACTAATGTCTTGCACTTAGGAGTCCTATTCAGTTGGGATTAGTTTATTCTTTCATTCATCTTCTATACTGTTTATCCTGTACAGGGTTGTGACTATCCCAGGAGACTTTGGGGCACGAGGTGGGGTACACCCTGGACAGGGTTCCAATCTACTAAAGGGCGCGCGCCCACACAACGGACAGTTTGGGATCGCTATTTAATCTAGTTAACTTAATCTGCAAGAATTATTCACGAAACATGGGGAGAACATGCAAACTCCATTCACACAGACCCGAGGTGGGAATTGAATCTTTGACCCTTGGGGTGCGAGGTGACCATGCTAACCGCCACACCCCTGTGCCGCCGAGATTAGTTTATGCAGTGTTATTTTTCTCAGATTTTTTTATTTATTTATTTTTTTGTTGGTTAATCAGACTCCGCCTAGCCCAACAACCTTGACCTTGCATTTTTTCCCCCCTTCCCCAAGCAGAAGCGTTTATAATGAACACTACTTTAAATCCTGGCGAAAACTCTTACTGGTCTGTAAAAACTAATCCCATCCTAATGGTGCTTAAATTTATTTATGTATTTTTGGACAATAATGGTCACTTAACCCATCTGTTGAGGTGAAAATTATCTTTGTCTCTTTTTAAAAAAAAATTTTCTCTCTCCAGGTCCGCTCTGGCTCAAGGGCGCTTTACAGACCCCTCTCTGCCTCCGTGCTCTCCAGGCTAGATGGCAAATCTGCAGAGGTGAGAGTTCAGCTTATATCAGTGAGACCACAATGAATGATGGTTGATTGAGAAATCAGGACGTTTGTGAGGGTCATGATGCGCAGATCTGGGGTTTAGTTATACTGCTCTACTTTTACTCATCTGGAGGAGCTTTATTCAAATACTCTGAACAAGTAAGCCGTAACTGATCAGGAGGAAACTTTAAAACATGTATGTTGAAATTATTTTTCGCACATTCCAGTTAGGAAGCTGGGGTCAGAGTGTCAGGGTCAGCCAGGATGAAGCAACCATGGAGCAGATAGGGTTAAGTCAGATGGGGTCTTGCTCAAGCGCTCAGCCGTGGCAGCTTGGCAGTACTGGGGCTCGAACCCTATATCAGTAACCCAAAGCCTTAATCATTTGAGCCGATCAGACCTGATCTCTCCTGGGTGGTGATGGGGATTATACATTATAGAACGCAGGTGTAGAAGACATGTTGGAGAAAGACGTTACTACACTGTGTTTCAGTGTCCAGGTGAGATATGCGTACGCAGGGCGGGTAACAACTTTTAAGAAGCCCAATCAGTAGAGGAGCAGCAAGTCAGTCCAAAAGGGCAGAAGATTTATAGCATTGGGACAAGAGCCAAAGTGTATTTAGCACAAAGATGTTCAGGACCCCCCCCCTCCTCCATCATCACTCCGTTTCTCACACTAGGCCAGCCCGGTCCTCCTGCCACAGAGTGCCGTATCCCAGGTCGCACTGAGGGGCTTTCAGACCAGCGCAGTGAGCCGTGACATCGACACAGCCGCTAAGTTCATCGGCGCTGGAGCCGCCACCGTCGGAGTGGCCGGATCGGGAGCCGGAATCGGAACGGTGTTCGGAAGCCTGATCATCGGATACGCCAGGTACGACACGGAGAAGTTTTAATGAGAAACTCACCTTTGACCAAACTGTAAGAGTGATCATTTTTCAAAGTGCAGTGAGTTATCCCCCCCCCAAAAAAAAGCCATGATTTAGCTCTGAATGCTGTTAGGTGAACATGTTTCTATGTGGCTGTGCGATTCATCACAGAGTAAATAAACACCATTAAATTGCAATATTTAAAGACAGAAATATGGCTAGTTTGCAGTATAAAAATAGACATCACCTCAACATCGTGGTAGTGCAAGATGCTATAAGAATAATCAACTTGCATCACGCAAGCCCTAAGGTTAGTAATGCACTAATGAGCGGCATCATCATGGGTCAACTTTACACTCATGTCGGTACTTCAGTAACAGGTTTTTTTTTTTTTTTTTTTTTGTATCATGCAACAGCATCTTAAGACATTTGTTCCAGCAGATCAGATTAAATGTTTTATCATTGATTTCTAACTCTGAACATTGCTAATATTTTGAATATTTCTATATTTAAGTTTACCTGAATCAGTTATCTGTCCACAGTGTTTAAAAAATAAATAAATAAATAAAAATAAAAAAACAGCTATTGCTGAGTTAAAGGCAAAGTTTTGCAAACAAATCAGTCGTTAATTGCTCTACCTGGCGAGCTTTCCTTGTTTCTGTAAATGCACAGATATTGTGCTGAACAAAACATGAAAAACACCAAACAATTGATGAGCAGCATACAAGGCAGTATAGGAAGGATGTATATGAAGATTTGTATTCTTGGAGGATTTGGTAAAGTTTATCACTAGGGTTTAATATTCTTCTGCTAAATTATTCCAAGTCTTTGTTGTAAACAAACCACATTGACCATTTTCCCCTCAATTTCACTTTGATGTTATAACCTGATCTCAGTCATAAAATATCTGTAATTTTTCAGATTTTGTGATTCAGTATTAAAAATCTGGGGGTCTGAATTGTTGACTTGAAAATTTGATCCGAACATAACACGAGTAAAAGCAGTATCTCTGCAGAAGATTTTATAAACCAAAAATTTATAATAAAAAAAGCTCAGTCTGATCTCTCTGATGAATAAGATTCTCTCAGATGCTGATGCTGAAGATGTTGCTTGTTGCATATAGGTGTCAAACATGCAGCCACTAGAGGGCAAAATGGAACAATAAACATAATGATACTTCCTCATTAATAAGCTTTATAGTCGGGAAAGTTCCAAATGAACAAATTTAGGGGGGTCAATACTTGCGCAAGCACGACTATGCTCTTGTTCTGAGTTTCTCTTGCTCTCTGTCCTCTCAGGAACCCGTCCCTGAAGCAGCAGCTGTTCTCCTACGCCATCCTGGGATTCGCTCTGTCTGAGGCCATGGGTCTGTTCTGTTTGATGGTCGCTTTCCTCATCCTGTTCGCCATGTAAAGTCTGTGCCGTCTTTCCCCTCCTCCTCATACCCCCCCCCTCGGTCCGTGATGTCACTCTGCGTCTCACACCGGCTGCCGAGAGTTGTGTGTCGGTGTCCTGACAGTTGTACATTTTTTCAGGTTTTTCTTGTGGAAGGCTAACAGGCTAAACAGGAGAACATGTATTGTAAATTCAATTACAGGATTAAAATACATGTTTCACTATTTAAAACTGGTGTGTGTGTTTTTCTTGATTTTTAGCTTCAGGGTGAATCTTGTGCGTCAGGAACTGTAACAAAATCTAAAATATTATTGAATGTCAAAACAAGATATTTATCATAACACGCAAAGTCCAGGATGAAAATGCAAATATGCCTCAGGCAAATTCACCTAAAAAGTATTTCTCATGTTTTAATTCTAATGTCCAGTTCTAGTGTACAACTAAGTAAATGTAGCTCCATACAGAATGGCCCAGAAGTCTGTCCACAGACATACAGTATATGTATTTTATTTTTTCCTTTAAAAATGTATCATTTTATTACACCCCTAAGGTGGCTTTGACACCAACAGTAGAACCAGACCTAAATCTTTCTTCCCCCATTTTTGGGCTCATCTCAAGTCAGAGGCTGTCAGAACTGGCTGAGCGCAATCACTGAACTAAATAAGGAAATCAAATTGCCATGAAGTATCAGTTCTGGTATATTTAAGAAATGTTAAATGTTCTTGTATTCTGCTTCCGCTCAAGTGCCACAAATTTACTAACGCTAGGGTTTATTCTTTAAAAACATTTTGGTGTATTGAGCCAGAATTTTGGGTCATGCTGTATATTGTATAAAAGAGATATGGGGGAAGAAATGATTGAAGTATCATGATTCTTTTGTATGGCAATTTACATAACACCAAACTGACTTCAAAATCAATTTTAAAAATGTTTAAAAAATTTTAGGTTGTACTTTGTGGTAATGTTGCAGTTCCTCCAGCAGGTGGCAGCTCTAAACTATTCACACTGGCAGGAATGAAATTTATTTGCCAAATTTGTTTAGAATTGTAACAAAATCTGTCTATACACACACACACATGTTCAAATAATTAAATTGTGATATTTATAAAATTGTGATTTGAATTGACAGGTAGATATTATGATATAGTATCAGCTTGTCCCTGGAGATTCCCGTCCCTACTGTATAATGTCCCTGAGTGAAACTGATCTATATAAATCCAACTTAAGCTGACGGAGGACTCTGAGTTTTCACTGTTTGCTATTTATTATTAAATGTATACTGTTTACTTTGTGCCCTAACAGTGACAAGTTTATTTTTAAATCCATGTAAAAGATGATAAAGCCTAAACTGAATGTGGGCCTGTGGACTGTAACATGACGAGATGTTGACAAACGCTTGTGATTATAAAAGAAATGTCTTCTAATAATAGAACTTTATCTGCTTTTAAGCATCAAATAAGGGTTTTAGGAAGATGCTGAGCAGAACTGTTTCACTTTAGAAAGTTTAGTTCTACAGAGTCTTATAGAGTCTTTAAACATTAAAGAAGACATTTTTAACTCTCGGGTTGATTTGTCTGTTTTTTCCCCCCTGTTTAGACTCATGATACAGTAAAATCTTTAAATTGATTTCTAAAGAAACAAATTCAAGCAGTTCTGTAAAATTTTTGTGAAACTTTACATGAATAAGGACACCTTTTGAATGAAATAAAAAAAACTTTTTTTAGGCTAATGTGTAAAAAAATATTTATGTAATAAAATAAAATATATCACATATATATTACAATAAAAAATAATGGGTAATTTTTTTTTGTTTGATTTTACACATTATTTTTCAAATGTTATTTTTCACACAACACTTGGTTTCTTTGCATGTTGTATTAATTTTCAAACCTGGTTTGATTTCAATGATTTACTCACTTTAAAACATAATTTGTTTACATGATTGATTCATTTTTACATGATTTACGATGGACGTTCAAGTGGTGAGACTCGCAGTAAAAACTTAAATGGTGCAAACGTTTTAAAGAATGCTGTACGTCCGTGAATTACGATCCAAGCCGAGGTGGCTCGGAGCCCACTGCAGTCGTTCCAGTGAACTTTCAGCGAGTGGAACGCCTGATCCTTGAAAATTGATGGATAACTAATGGACGAGACGTCTGTGGTAACTGTACACACAATCATTCACCAACACCACTTACATCCCTCGTACAGTCCTGACCTCGCTCCAAGCCATTTCCATGTTCAAGGAGTTCCTGGGAGGCCAGCGTTTCAGACGTGAATCAGACAGGCAGTTTGATCATGGCTCTGTCGTACTGAGAAAACTTTCTACCTTGATGGCATCCAAACAAGTGCAATAGTGTAGCACTTGTGAGGACTGTAGCAGGCAATTATATAGAGAAATAAAGGGAGGTTTTACTTTCACTCATCGTCTATATTGCTTCATCAGGGTCACGGGGGGGCCTGGAGCCTATTCCAGGAGACTTGGGGTACGAGTGGACGGGATGCCAATCCATCGCAGGGCACACATACTGTACATACACACACAATACAGGGAATTTGGGAACACCAGTTAGTCTAATCTGCATGTCTTTGGACTGTGGGAGGAAACCAGAGTACATGGAGGAAACCCACCAAGCACTGGGAGAACATGGGACCCGAGGCGGGAAGCGAACCCAGAACCACCTGGAGGTGCAAGGTGACATTGCGCCACTGTGCCGCCATTCTGTGAGAACCGTGTTCTGTCATTAAAAAGTCCCGCTTTGACTTGAACGGCACTCGTATTCACACTATTTCATTTAACACTTGATTTCTTTTCATGTTTCTTTTCCCACACATGATTAAAAAAAAAAAAAAAAAAAACGTATGATTTGTGTTTACATGATTCATTTATTTTTCATATGACAATTGTTTTTTTTTTTTTTTGATTCATCACATAATTTGTTCACACAATTCCTTCATTTTCATGTTTTATCAGCCCACAATCCCTTTCTTATCACCAAATTCCACAAATTCCTGTGACTAACCTCATTTTTCACTGCACACGATGCCAATTCCGAACGTGTCGAAATGCACACGGACGTGACTTTAACGCACCTTTTACTGGCGTAATTACCTGAAACATGAAGCAAGATCTATAAATAAGTGCGAGAGTTTGGTAGCTTGAAAGCTTTTGGTCTCGCTGATCATCTTCAGGAACTTGCAGCTGTTTGTGTCACCATGAGGTTAGTGCTTCAGCTCTGAGAGCCAGCAGCTGCTCCTTTCGTGCTTTCAACAATAGTCCACACACACACACACGCTCACACACACACACACACACACATATATATATACACATATATATACACTAAAGATTTTGCTTACATGTCAGTCTGGTCAGTTTTTCCCTGAACTGTGGAGCATCAGCCTGGAGATGAGTCACGCTGGAGGATCTCTGCTTTCGGGGATTTTTCTTCTTCTAGTCGGTGAGTCCTCTTTGGTTCCAGGTTTGGTTTTGTGAGTTGAGTA
>JAQMYG010000036.1:34299012-34316556 GCA_030014215.1 Clariallabes teugelsi | reverse complement strand
CCCCCCCCCCCCCCCCCCCCCCCCCCCCCCCCCCCCCCCCCCCCCCCCCCCCCCCCCCCCCCCCCGCAAGACTTTTGCACAGTATTGCACATTTTATCATATTTGCTTTCCATTTTTGGAGGCTGTTCTATTTGAAAAGAAACAGTAGAAATAATTCCCGAAAAATGAATCAATCTGTAAGTAAAAGATTCAAATCTAATTGGGATTAACATTCGCTTTACATGAATCTTTTTTTTTTTCTTTTTTTTTTTTTACTCAGCAATGGAAGGACGTCAATCTTATTTGGAATCCAGACGACTACGGAGGAATCAAGAAGATTCGAATTCCCTCCGCGGACATCTGGAAACCAGATTTAGTGCTCTATAACAAGTACGCTCACAGTCTGTACACTCTCAAAGAGGACGTGTTCAAAAAGTTCTATGTGTCACTTATACTCTTGATGATGAATAATTATGTATTTTAATAATGAGACTGCATGATGGGTATTGCGACATAGTTCCCATTTCATACTAAAATGTACTGCGTAGTACAGCGTGTGGACAGGTGGTGAGGATCAGAGGGGCCCAACATCGGAAGACCCTTCTGATTTCAGTCCCTTGTTATCCAGAATGCGGCTGTATGTCTCGTTTTCAACCTTCCCAAGTTCTCCCACAGGGCTTCCTGTAGCTGCCCGCGTCCGACTCAAATTGGTCTTTAAATGACGACTTAAGGCGTATCTGTTTCTCCAGTACTTGGGCTAATCTCCCCTCCCAAAAGTGTTTGACTGGGGGCACTTAGTTAGTAACCTAGTAACCCAGTGTAAGGATCTATCCTATGATGGAAACTACAGAGCACTTTCGTAAGTGGCTCTGGATAAGAGCGTCCACCAAATGTCTCAATGTAAATGTAATATCCTGTCCGCTCAACCTTGATTAAATCAATCGCCATAGCATTTTAAGGAACGGCTTTTACTTACCCCTTTATTTTTATGATTGTGTGTGTTGCAGTGCTAATGGGAACTTCGCCATCGTGCACGAGACGAAGGTCATGCTGGAACACACCGGGCAGATCACGTGGAATCCTCCGGCCATCTTTAAGAGCTACTGTGAGATCGTCGTCGTTTACTTTCCTTTCGACCTGCAGAATTGCAGCATGAAGCTCGGCATATGGACCTTCGAAGGCCACCTGGTTGTCATCAACCCGGTACACACAAGCAAACACACACATACACAGCTAAATTTAAACACATGTCAAAAATTCTCCCTTTTAAGAAATCCACTTAAGTGTCATGACGCACCAAGGTCAGGGATGTGAAGGGACTTTAGACTGAAAAATAATGCTGTCTAATCATGCACAGTTTGATTATTTTTATATATTTATTGTTTTTTCGTGTGTGTGTGTGTAGGACAGCGACCGTCCGGACCTCAGTAACTTCATGGAGAGCGGCGAGTGGGTGATGAAGGACTACCGGAGCTGGAAGCACTGGGTTTACTACGCATGCTGCCCGACCAGACCATACCTGGACATCACCTATCACTTCCTGATGCTCAGACTGCCGCTGTACTTCATCGTTAACGTCATCATCCCCTGCATGCTCTTCTCCTTCCTCACCGGTCTCGTCTTCTACCTGCCCACCGACTCTGGTAACACCGTATTCTGGTGATGCCGTATGAATGAATCTGACCTCTGGCTTCAGCTCTAGCGTCCTCAATTCTGTGTGTGTGTGTGTAGGTGAGAAGATGACCTTGAGTATCTCTGTCCTGCTGTCTCTGACCGTCTTCCTCCTGGTGATCGTCGAGCTGATCCCGTCCACCTCCAGCGCCGTGCCGCTCATCGGCAAATACATGCTCTTCACCATGATCCTCGTCATCACCTCCATCATCATCACTGTCATCGTCATCAACACGCACCACCGCACTCCCAGAACGCACACCATGCCTCCTTGGGTCCGCAAGGTATTATACTGCAGAAATGAACGTAATACAGTTTCGATTTTTTAAAATTGTAAATAAATTATATTAAGAACCCCCTGCGCCCCTTATTGACCGGCCACCACTGGTGGAGTGTCATTTAGAGGATCTTACACTATGTGATTTGTGTTACAGCAGATAGTAGCCATGGACTAACCATGGTAGGTCATAAGAGAGGAAAAAGGGAGTGACACCAATATTCTTGAACGAATCCATCATGTTTTGCTACAGTATATAGATGATGAAATCATTTTATTACAGAGTTTTTTTTTTCCTGCCGCAGATCTTCATCGACACCATTCCAAACTTCATGTTCTTCTCCACCATGAAGCGGCCGTCTCAGGAGCGGAAAGGCAAACGCCCTTTGCAAGTCGACTTCGACATCTCGGACATCTCTGGAAAACCGGTGCCTACGTCCGTCACATTCCAGTCACCCATCATCCAAAACCCGGACGTTCAGGGCGCCATTGACGGTGTCAAGTACATCGCTGATACTGTGAGGAGTGATGAAGAGTCCAACCACGTAAGAGCGATCTTTCTGTTCCTCATTCGCTCTCTTCTTTATTTTTTATTTCATACATGTTGCAATATTTTTCTTCCTCTTCTTCTTCTCCTTTTTTTTGTTGTCCCCGCGCAGATTTTGGACTTGCCCAGATTTTGTCCTTAATGGAATTTCCCGTGTTCCAAATCACATTAGAATCTTCCTCTCCTCGGTAGCTCTTCCTCTTTTGACGCTCTCTTACGCGTTTCTTCTCTCCTCAGGCTGCTGCGGAGTGGAAATTTGTGGCCATGGTGCTGGACCACATTCTGCTCTGCGTCTTCATGACTGTGTGTATCGTTGGCACGGTCGGAGTCTTCGCCGGACGCCTCATCGAGCTCAACATACTGTGAGAAGGAAACTGACTTGAGGCCTGAAGTGAAGCCAGGGGCTGGAGTTTAGCACCGGCTCCCCGTCATACAGCGATCTGCTGGGCCGCACGGGAACCGAGGTCTGCTCGGATTGGATGCTAAAGGAACGCTAAGTTTGGAAAAATCCACCCTGAACGCTGCCAATCTTATTTTATATAAATTGTCATGATCTTTAAGTGCGTCCACAATTTTTATCTGTAATGGCAACCTTGAGAAACGTTGTGTCTTTTAGTTTAAATGTCTTTCAGGTCAAGCCCTCGCTTCATTTTTAATCCTCACTTGTACACGATGCAGCGGCGCTACACCTCTCACCCCTCCTTACACTCGGCATCTCATACAGTACCCGCCTAAAGTTTGGACACACCTTCTATCTTTTTTTGTTCCGTTATTTAATACTGGAGATTTCAAATCTATGAAATAACACATGGGGAATTATTTAAACCCATCGAGCTCCATGATGATGAAACCATCTCTCATGAAGACCTTCCCAGGAAAGTTCATTTAGAGTCACCAGCCTCAGAAATCACCAATTAACAAACAGCACCTCATTAGAGCCGTTATGAAGGATTTACAGAGCAGAAGTAGCAGATATACATCTCAATATCAACTGTTCAAAGGAGATTATTGTATATTTTGGAGAAAATGCCTTCAGTATTGCATTACAGTGTAGAAAGAAATAAAAATCAGGAAAGACCATGGAGTTAGAAGGGGTGTACAAACTTTTGAGCGGTAGCAAAGATCACAAATTCACCTTATATACAGCTGCATTATATTAATAAACTTTCACTCCTATGTTTCTAACTTTCACTGATGTTGGAAGAAAAGGCTTGGCTCGCAATCTCTGTTCCAGTTCATCCCAAAGCGGCTCGATGGGGTTGAGGTCAGGGCTCTGTGTTTGGGCCACTCAAGTTCTTCCACACCGAAACCGAACTCAACAAACCATGTCTTTATAAACGTTCTTGCTTTGTTCACTGGGGCACATTCATGTTGGAATAGAAAATGGCCTTCACCAAACTGTTGCCAAAAAGTTGGAAGTATAGCATTGTCCAAGTTGTCTTGGTATACTGAAGCATTAAGATTGTCCTTCACTGGTGATAAGGGGCCTGGTTGATTGACTCATGTTCACACAACACACAATTCAATAATTAACAGGTTTAAACAAATACCTTTGTTCACATAGTGTAGGTGGTTCAAATTGGACATGTTGGTAGACTCTTCCTCTATACGAAGGTCCTACTTATCATAGTCTCCATCACAAATGATGCATTTGCGCCACTGTCAAGCCCAACTCTCGAATCCTCTTTGGAAATCCCCTTTGTCATAGTTCGATGGTGCTCCTCTGCGTCATTTGCCTTCAATGCTGATTTCCCCTTCTTTTAACTTCATCCTCCATCCATCTGTGCACATCGCTCATGTCAGCGGTGTCATATCTGTAACGCAGTGGGAGATCATCAAGTGTTACTCTATCAACATGTGCAATTTGAACAACCTACGTCAGTTAATAAAAAGGTTATGCCGATGTCTGCATGACTTTCCGTACAGCCAACATAAATGAGTTTTAAGTGTTTTTCTTAAACTGTGCAGTGTCGTCCTTTTCTCGTGGTTTGGTCTGATTGGCATCGGTTTGATTCATCTGAAGTTCTTGGTGATGCCTCGACCACAGATTCGTCACATGTTCAGTCTGTGCCGAGAAAAATGAAGGCATGTGAAGATGTCTGAAGCACAGGAGTCTGCTTTGTGATGATATACTGTGTGGAAGGATTACCGAAGAGATTTCTGGTTGGTCTGGTTGGAGGATTCACAGGTGACGCACAATAACTGATGATGATGATGATGAAGATGAAGATGATGATGATGTGTTTTCCCTACACATGAGTTTTTATTTTACTCATTTTAAATAGTTTTTTCCTACAAATTCATTGACTTGACTGAGTTCTGTGATGAAACAAAAACTGCAAAGTGAAAGCCTTAAGATTTTAAAAGGCAAACAGGGGGAACGGTATTTCTCTTTGCACAAGAATTAACATGACCATGAGAGCAGGACATTCTAGGAGTTGTTGTTTTTTATTCCGTGCTTTTGAGTTTGCATCGAGGTAAAGTATTTTATTAACTTTTTATACTCATCACTAAAAACAGAACTGAAGAGATTTCTTTCTTTTTCTTTTTCTTCTTTCTGTCTGTTAAAGACTCTAATCCCAGAACTCCACACGTGTACACTCCAGAATGAAACTTTCCACTGTGTAATGAGCATTATTTCTTAAATGTTTGCTGTTTTCTTTTTTCTTTCTTCTTCTTATTTTTAATTACAGTACTGTGTGTTTTTTTTTCCATTATATGACTCGTGTCATTAATGCAAATTTGAAAGTGTGTTTTAATAGTTTTTTTCCCTTTGATTATGAGCTTGCGAGCCTTTTTTTTTTTTTTCAACAGTCAAATTACTTCTTTGTTTTCACAAAAATGTGTGTTGGGACTGACTAGGTGACATTTTTCTACCATTTGTGATGATTTGTATATTTCCTGTTGGTGTAACATGCATAATGAGGCAACAGCGGAGCCTTTGTATTGTCATATAAAGAATAGTTAGACATCAATGACTTCTCTGACATTTAAAGGTAAACACAGGTTTGTAGCTCAAATCACTTTAATATGTGAATGAATAAAACCTTTTTTTATTCACCTAACGTGTGGTATAAATTGTTTTAACATGTTTATGAAAATTCCTTTCATTTGTTCTTTTTCAGTTTTGCAATAAATGATTGTCTCAAGCTGTTTGTTATATAAATGTTAATTGTCCGAAAATTATATTTTTATAGTATTTCTATTTAAAATGTGTCTCAAAAGGGCCACGAGCACTTAATTTTAAGTTAATTTAACTAAAAAAAGGAATCAAACACAATAAAGATAATAAAAGCCAAACACATTAAGTAATATAAACAGACTGATTAGATTTTTTTCAAGATTCAAGATTCAAAGGTGCTTTATTGGCATAACAAATATTTACTGTACATTCGTATTGCCAGAAATAAGACCCAAGAAAATTAGGCACAAGAAAATAACAGGAGTAGATAGTCACAAAAAAACTGAATAGTATAGAAAGAGTAATAATAAATAAATAATAAATAATAATATAAAATAAAAGAGTACAGGCATTTAGTCAGAGATAATATCTGCACACTTATCCTGTACAGGGTCACAGGGGGCCTGGAGCCTGTCCCAGGAGACTTTGAGACATGAGGCGGAGTACACCCTGGACAGGCTGCCAATCCATTGCAGGCACACACACACACTACAGACAATTTAAGAATGCTAATTAGGAGGAAACCCACCAAGCACGGAGAGAACATGCAGACTCCATGCACACAGACCCGAGGCAGGAATCAAACCCGGACCCTTGAGGTGCGAGGCTGCAGTGCTACCAACCACTAAGCCACCTGACATATATTTAATAAAAGCAAAACCATGAACAAGAACGGAGTGTGTAAAACTGGAAAAATAAAAATGTATGATAGATAGATGAGTTTTTCTAACTTTAGGCTATTAGGGACAGATCTCCAGGACCCATGGGAAAAGATGTCTTCAGGAATCAATTAGAACCACATTCTAAATTCATCTTTACAACAACTTCAGACTTCTATTTTCTGTAGCACTTAACCAGTTTAGGGTCATGGTGGCCCTGAAACATACTGTATCTTTAGACCCAAGGCAGGGTACACTCTGGATGAGGTGCCAATCCATCACAGAGCACAAAGCACACACTCAAACACCCAGTCATACACTGTGGGCAATATGGAAATATTAAGATTAGCATTCAATTATTTGTCATATTTACCCTACAAATATTTACAGCACAGTCAAATTATATGTAATTTTCACATATCCCAATTGGCAAGCTGTTGGGTCAGAGTTCAGGGTCAGCGAGGATACAGCGCCCCCTGGAGCAGATGAGGTTAAGAGACTTGTTCAACAGGGGCAACTTGCTGGTGTCTTGAACCCCCGATCAGGAACCCAAGGTTAAGCTGAGAAGCTTACACATTTTGACACGGATTTGCAGGTCCCACCGAGATTTGAACTCGGATCAACAGTATCCATTACACCATGGAACAACCCTGTTTTGGCCCGGAATGTCAGTCAGCCTACACTGCATGTCTTCGTACTGTGGGAGGAAACCCATCAGGAACACGAAGAACATGTAAACTCCATGCACACAGACCCGAGGCAGGCCTGGAACCCTCAACCCTAGACATGGAGTCCTAAAGACGTTCTACAGATGACCTGAGCATCGACTAAGATGCAGTGCTGGTCCAAAGCCTGGATAAAATGAGAGGAGTGTGTCAGGAACCTGTGTGCAGATCGGATCCCCGATAGAAGCAGCCAAAAGATTATCAAACTCTCATGCAGTTACAGTTTTTAGAGAAATCTAGAGTAAATAAAAAAAATTAATAGGAGGTGGTGATGATTTTTTTTGCTCACTCAGCTGAATATTCTGGGACTGGCTCAGTATCAAGTGATGCTGGAGAGAGAGAGAGAGAGAGAGAGAGAGAGAGAGAGAGAAGGAGAGAGAGAGGAATATTTTCATATTTTCATATTGATATATTGATAATGATAATGCACCTTTCAGTTTGACACAATTTGTATCTCATTAATGCACCTTAATCGTAAACTTTTTTTCCCTCCTCCCTCATTGCAATTCTTATTCGCTGCTTACTTGTTGTAAAGTCTATTATGTGAACTGGCTGCTAAATATCTGTACTCTGTTTATTTGATATACATTTATATGTAAATATTTGTCATGTGAAATAAAGCACCCTCTGAATCTCTGAATCTTGAGAGAGTGATAGAGAGATGCGAACAGAAAGACAGACAGTCATGGAGATGCAGAGGGAAAGTGAGATAAAGAGAGGCTTAGAGAGACACTGTACATTTAAAGACAGAGACACAATAAAAGAAAGACACAAGGACAGAGAGAGAGAGAGAGAGAGAGAGAGATGTACACAACATGAAGGTTTTTCTATTTCTTTGAAATTCATTTCATCCATAGTAACTATATTCTGCCCTGACTTTTTATCAGCTACATTGTATAAACCTGACTGAACTCTCTCTCTCTCTCTCTCTCTCACACACACACAGATGTTGCAGCTCCACATCTGGAATCTGGAAGAAAAACTCGGAAAACTGAACACGTCAGTGGCTCTGGATAAACCTCCACACACACACTCATTCACACACACACACACACACAGCTTCCGTTTTATTCTCCGGCGTGTTTCCATCCCTATAAACTTCTTTATTTTATTGTGTGAGGGAATTATTATTATTTTTTTTGAGTTTAGTTAAGGGTTTGGGCGGAAACTGTGAGTGTGTGTGTTTGGGTGCACGCGCGTGCGTGTGTGTGTGTTTTTGCGGGAAGGAGTGGCTCCAGCGAGGGTTTTCTCATCTTTTCACACACACACACAGAGAGATGTCAAGCGAGCCTCTAATGGACTGTACCGCTTAAGTGTGAGGATTGTTTATTTGTTTATTTCTTTAAAGGAAGAAGAAGAAGGATTAAGGATTAAAAACAAATAAAGAAACAACCGGGCGGGATTTAAAAAGAAAAAGGAAAAAAAAAAATAACTGGTGAGTGCGAACATTCCTTTCTACGGCAACTTTGTATCTGTCCAGACCAGACGTTGGAGATGAAACAAAACATCAAAAGAATTTTAAAAATTTGTTTATTATAGAACCCTCCGCGCGCCTCCTTTTTTTTTTTTTTTTTTAATATATGTATCTGTTGCCCTGTTCGCTTCCTGAGCAGCAGCGTGGTGTGGCAGATACTCCTCTCTCTCTCTCTCTTTCTCCCTCTCTCTCTCTCTGTCTTTACTTTAACACTGTTCAGTCTGGAATCCACTCCAAACTCCAGTGCTGTTTTTCTTCTTCTTCTTCTTCTTACTGCTCTTGTGACTTTACTCTCATAATCATCTCATTCTATCTGGAAGCAAAGAGACACATTGTTTTCACAGCCTTGGCTCTGGTTCGCGCATGCGCAGCTTAGCCGAATCCTGTTGGGTTGATTTAGCATTTAAAGTATATATTTTGTCCAAAAAAATTTAATTACATGTTTATGTGTGGAAAGTAGTAGTGTTTTATAAAGAGAGAGAGAGAGAGATGGACAGAAAGAGAGACTGACTGTCACAGGGATGCAGAGAGAAAGTGAAATATAGAGAGGCTTCGAGAGATACAGTTTGTCAAAGGGAGAGACACATTGAGAGACATTTTTCATAATTCTGATATTGTGCAGATGGAAAGAAAGAGAGAGAGACCGACACAAACAAAGATTTATACTGTATTGTCTTAGATGCAAAGGGGGAGAGAGGGAGAAAAAGTCAAGGACAGAGAGAGAGAGACTTTTATTTTATATATATTTATTTATCATTACTCTTTATATACTTTTCCCCCCTATCTACTCCTGTTATTTTCTTGTAACTTATTTCTAAGCTTTGGCGATACGAATGTAAATATTTGTCATACCAATAAAGCACCTTTGAATCTGTTAATGACAGAGAGACAGACACGTAAATTTTTCGTAATCCTGATCTTGTGGAGAAATGTATCAGGATGGAGAGAGAGAGCGATGGACAGAGACATAGGGGGAGAGAGACACAAACAGAGCCGTCATAGATGCAGAGAGAGAGAGACAGGCAAAGAAAGAGAGATGCATCGAGCGAGAGACACAAACAGAAAGAGGGATACAGTGAAAGACAGTAGAGAGAGACAGGTAATGGCAAAGAGAGAGAGAGAGCTACATGGTGAAGAGAAAGATAAAGACAAATAAATATATTGACAGAGAGAGACACATGTCAAGAGAGACGGATAGAGAGAGATTTTTTTTATTTTATTCTGAGCTTGTGCTGAAATGGATTTGGGTGGAGAGAGAGAGAGAGAGAGAGAGAGAGAGACACAAACAGAGCAGTCATAGATACAAAGACAGAGATATTGACCTGGAGAGACATAGAGAGATACACAAATACAAGCAAAGAGAGAGAGAGAGAGAGAGAGAGAGACAAGATGGTGAATGACAGAGGAGAGACAGGCAGTGAGAGAGAGAGAGAGAGAGAGAGAGAGTGCTACACAGCCAAAGACAGAAGGCCTAACAGATAAAGAGAGAGAGAGAGACGGACAGAAAGAGAGACAGTTATGGAGATGCAAGGAGACAAAGTGAGATATAAAGACCCTTAGAGAGATAGAGTCAAATTGATGGGAATTAAAAAGTATACAGACACGAGACACAAGGAGCGGGACAGACAGCGCTATGGACAGGGAGAGAGCTAAAGATAAATGATGGATGGACAGAGAGACTCACACATCGAGAGAGACATACTGTAGAAAAGACACCAAGAGACAAAATCTTTTTATCAGGATGGAGAGAGAGAGAGAGATGGATAGAGACAAAGAGGTAGAGAGAGAGACACACACACACACACAAAGACAGAAAGATTAACGCAGTCATAGTCATACTGTGGATGCACAGCGCTAGACCTAAAGAGAGACAGAGAGAGAGAGAGAGAGAGAGAGAGAGAGAGAGACACAGGCAGTGGGAGAGAGCTACAGAGTCGAAGACAGAGGGACAAACAGATAAAAAGAGAGAGATTGTTTTCATAATTCTGCTCAGAAATGTGTCAGGATGCATACCGAAGCACTAACTGCTGGGGGGGGTATGCCTGCTGTATTTACCCTGGGGGCAGATAAAACAGTCACATGTGGCAATTAGTGATGCATGCTAACACGCTTCAGCTGACTTTCTGACTCGATGGCTGAACACCAGTCTGTAACGGTGGCCAGCTCTGAACTCTGCGGCTTTCAGTACGACAGACCTTCACACACAGGCACGCATGAGGTCAATGGGTGTCGGGGTGTGAGTGAGTGAGTGTGTTGTGTTGTGTAAGTGAGTATGTGTTAAAGCTTCAGCCGATGTGCTGCGCTGTTTAAGGAACTTGTGGTTGTCTGCGCAATAAACACCTACATAATAACACGTACACACACTTCCTCCTTCTTCCACTGATTAACGCGTTACGTTAGGCCTCGGAGGTCTGCGAGTATGGTGGAAGTCGATGTAAAGTAAAAAAAAGAAAAAAGAAAAAGTGAACCAGATCTGATGCATTGATTTGGATACTGATACTGATGCTTAGTTACTGGGAATTTATTTATTTATTTATTTATTTATTTCAACATCATAACTGTAACGAAACCATAGAAAAAGATATAAAAGGCAAATTAGGAAAAGTTTTGCTCTGGAAAAAAAACAAAAAAAAAAACAGTATTGCTGCATAGTCAGTAGTGATGCTAACTTTTGATCATGTTAGTAAAAAACCCCACTCAGGGGAGGTAATACAGTATATCAGGGTCTTTTTAAATTTATTTCTGTACAATAGCGGCCTGCTTTTTTTTAAAAACCCAGAATACAAGGGGAAGGAAGAGGGGGCGCAAACTTTTTAGCATTCAACTGTGGTTAGTTTTCAGAAGTCAGGCCGCATTCGTCGCTCGCTCTTTAGTGAATATAATAATGATAAAAAAAACGCTTCACCAGTTTCATCAGCTTGTTAAATGGTAGAGGTTGTGTGTGAAGGCGCGTAACTGCCAGCTTTTTTTTGCGTTACTCAAGAGCACTCATGACCTGACTCTCGCAGAGGAAGCGTAACCGTTTCTGTAGAGGAAGTGGAAAGAAATGTGAAAGAAAGAAAGACAGAGAATCATTCGTTCCTATTTCCTGGCTGGTGTGTGCTGACGGTGCACTACCTGAGTGTGTGTTCAGTGTTGCTTCGGATGTGGTACGATACACCCAGCATTTTCTGCCCCCTTTTAAATGGTGTGTGTGTGTGTGTGAGAGAGAGAAAAAGTAAGGTTGAGGTTAAGATTACGCCACACTCGGTGGGTGGCTCTGCTTCCGTTATTATCTGACACCCAGTGATGGTCTGGAATTGACTTGACTCTGAGGTGTGGGGTGTGAGGCTCTACCCTAGACATGGTCAGAGATAGACATCAAGAGACGGAGACGATGAGAGATATCGAGAAAGGTATTAAGAGTGATTGAGAGACTCTGAGTGAGAGAGAAAGAGAAATGAAACTGACAGAGACTCGGAGGTCAGCCTAGCGAGACGGCGTGATGGAAAGACACAGAGGGACAAGTAGCACGGAAGAAGTATACAGAGAAAGACAATCGGAAGAGACACAGAGACGAAGAGAGCGAGAGACACATGGAGAGAGATCGAGAGAGTGAGAGACACTCCGGGAGAGACGAAGAAGGATAGAGAAACGAAGAGGGAGACGGGGAGAGTGAGACACTTCGGGAGGGACAAAGAGCGAATCAGATTCCTTTAGACAGAGACAAAGGAAGAGAGAGAGAGAGAGAGACGCCTGTAGAGAAGGAGACAAAGAAGGAGATGGAGACAAGGGGAGATTAAGAGGAGGAGTTGGAGAGATGCTCAGAAGGAGAAAAAAAAGGGGAGGGGGTGAGAGACAAAGAAGAAGAGACACTCAGAAGAGAGACAAAGACTAACACAGAGACACTTATAGAAGTTTTTTTTCTATGTTGCTCTTTATTTTCAACGTTGTCGAACATTTCTTTCATTGTAACATATACCGTATTTAAAAAAACACTCGGAGAGACACCAAGAAATCGATACAGAGACAAATAAAGAGGAGAGACACTTGAAAAGAGACAAAGATACTCAGAGAGCGATAATATGGAGGGAGACAAATAAGTGAATTGTGGCATCATTTGAATAAAAGCGCTTTTAAAAGAATTTCTTTAAGTTTATTTCTTGCTGTTATTCTCGCTGTACCGTTACGAGCTCCACGCCGGCTGCTAGTGTTGAACCTGGGCTCAGCTTCAGTGTTTATATCCGTGTGTGTGTGTGTGTGTGTGTTCTCTCTCTATCAGGCGATTTCTTTCTCTTATTACTCAGCTTAAGTGTAACACGAGACGGGAAATAACCCTACGATAAAGCGTCACGGTTTAATAGAATTCCCAGAAGCCATCAGGCTGTGAGCTGGAGACCGGAGGCCGTCCGGATAACGAGCACTTTGCGAGCGCAGGCTACGCCTTCGATCAATAGTGGCTTGGAGACGGATTAAGGGACGGTACGAGCGGAAAGAAGAAAAATCGATGAAGAACTTGATGAGGGGAGGAGCTTCAGCTTACAAATCAGAGCGGTTTAATAACTCCAGCGCGTGTGTGTGTAGATGAGGGAACTTCTTCATGGGAATACTCCGGATTTGTGTGTTCAACACCTCCTAGCTCTCGTTCCTGTAACCTGAACCTTTCGAACAGGTGAATCGAGTTTAGTGAGGTTCCCCGCTCAATTGGAGAAATATTGTGCAAGTGCCGAGCGCTGTTCCTGGTGTCACGTTACATCATGTTGCTGCTTAAGTAAGAGCTTCAGTTTAAAGGGGGATGAGTGCGTTTCCTAACAGTCTGCGAGGCAACGCTTGCGTTACGTCACCGGATCCCCAGCTCATCCCTAGATTTAGTTGCAACATTTGGTGGCGTCATCGTCCGAAATGTGACGCTGCAGTGCACTCGGCACGGCCATTTTAACCGTTGTTTAGTTTATTTATTAATGTTTTTTTTTTTTTTTTTTCCAGCATACTTAAATATTATGTTTACAACAGGTGCTGACATCAGACTGATTTGGTCTGAAATATTAGAACTAATTCTCATTAGAAATCTTGCCACACTGACTCCAAAATCAATTTTTAAACAATTAATTTTATGTAAATGTATTCAGGGTCGAGGATTAGACTCCCGCCTCCGGGTACTCCGGTCTCATGCGATAATTTGAGGCGGTAAAACGGCGCAGTTCCTTTATAATCCTACAGGTGGTGCACAGTAATACAAATCACAGCAAGTCCCCAACATACAAACGAGTTCCGTTCCGAGAGCTTGTTCGTAAGTCCAATTTGTTCATAAATCCAACAAACATTCTTCAGGTACTAGGATACTAACACAATTGTTTATACTCAGTATGAAACGAACATGTTCCATGATCTTGTCCTTGTTCTTTAGAATCGCGCCGATGGTTGAACGATTCATGTTCAAAGAATAAGCGATGTCTGCCATCTTTTCACCTCGCTTCCTTCTCTCAATTATTTTCACTTTTGTCTTCATCGTTATTGCTTTATCGCTGCTGTTTTTACGCTAGCTTACGGACATCCTGGGGTGCGCGCGGCTTTGAAAGTTCGTAACTCGAACGTTCGCATGTAGGGGACTTACTATATTTGCACGTCAGCGGGAAACAAATTGTTTACGAATGTTGTTTCGAATTTTAATGAAACCTGATGGACAAAAACACTCTAGAATCGGGAGAGGTATCGTGATATTATTGTATCGGGTGCTTCCTGTTGATTTCCATCCCTAATAAACAGTCTTCAGTATTGTGTCTATAATATAAAAATCAGCCTAAACAATCAGACTAAAAGAATTAATAAGTAAAATAAAATAAAAATATTATCTAAATCTGTGTGAGTTTTTTTTTTTTTTTATCCCGCTATCGTACACAAGGTTTAATGATTGATGCTTCAGGTTTACTGTGTTTGTTTAAGCCGTGGTACAAGGAATCGTTTGATTACTTTGCTCTCGGTGCATATTTTAATAGCTTAACGCACACAAACACATTTCAAGAGCCCACAGAAGACACACTGACACAAAACACACTCTGAGAGTCCGGTATGTTTTATTTTCAAGATATACAGAGAAGAAAGTTCATGATCTTCATGCATCAATCATCACTCCATCCAGAGAAAGTTTCATGCGTAGACATCTAGTGATGGATTTGACCGTGTTTATGTACGCCCGTTATATATAGAATCTGCGTCTCTAGGGGAATGACGTCGTGTTGAGGTGGTGTGGGCTTCAAAGATAGTCCTCGATGCAGAACCAAAAAGTCTGGGCGGTGGAGCTGGATGTGATCCAGTAGCTCATATAATAAGAATAATCACTAACCCACACCACGAAACAGCACGTTAAACACTACAGCTGTGGCTCAGAGATAGACTGTAGAATAGTTTTTATTTTTGTTAAGTGTTGCATTTTTCGAATGGATTCAGTAGCACTAATGTTTGTCTAATTTGTCTTAAGCAGCTATATTTCTTACAGGTTCTGAAAACTCCTAAAAGTAATTAATAAACACTGGAATGCTCTGTAACTTCCCCCGTTACACTCCAAGCCAGCAGGTGGCGATGATGCACCAACTACCCATAATCTCGAGAAGAAGAAGAAGAAGAAGCGAACAAAACATAAGATGCAATCGCTTTATACATGGCCAAAAAAAAAGTCACAAGTTAATTTAATCACCTTTAGCTTTGATTACAGCACACACACACTGTGGTGTCTAGTTCCAGTCTAGAACTGTTCTTTCACAATCTGCTGAGATCTAGAATATTCCCATAACATCAGGGAAGAAAAACTGCATAGATAACCTGGTCATTCATTACATTCAGGTCGTCGGCTGACTTCATTTTTTGCTACATAACGTTGCTGAGTCTCGACCTGAGCATCTAAGCATAACACTGTCTCCAGAGGCTATCACTCTGGAATAGGGTCAGTCTGGACTCATCAGGTCACATGACCTTTTTACATCGCTCCAAAGTCTATCAAATTCAACCTTTTTTTTTTCTAATAAATCTCACGAACAAGTAGTTTTCTTATGGAGACACAGCGGTTTAGTCCCAATCCTGTGAGTTCTCATCACATTGTGTGTGTGTATGTGGAAAAACTCTTACTTTTGCTATTAAACACAGCTAAAAGTGTCTCCATTCATTGTTTTCTAGCACACAATCGTTCCAAGTTTTGATAATGTGTTGAAGCGGTCTTAACCCAGTTCCAGTCATTTAATCTCCTTAGTTGTTTTCTTTGCTTGGTGCAGCCCAATAAGTCGACCCTTCTGAAATGGTGTCTTTATTTTGCACAAACCGTTTAAAACACACTCCTTTATACGTACGCAGCTGTACACAGTACCTCCTCAGGGAGCTCGAGCTCCACCCCATGTGGTGTTCTGTTCGACAGAGAGCGGTCTTGGCGAGGCACTAAAAAAAGGTGAAAACCACTAGAGTACATTTCCTTCATAAACGGAAACGGGTTTGACGTAACTAATCTTTTCATACATCATGAGTAACTGAGAGACTCTGCCGCTATAACGACCCTGGTCACTGCATGAGCTCACTATAACAGTGTGAAGTATGAATATGTGTTACAGATTAAGGTCGGACTCATCAGAAATCAGTAACAGCTTACACCATACATGAGCTCATAGACACCCAGTGTTTTGTGATTGACAGGGAAAAGACTGCCCCTCCCACCCGGTGGCCACGCCCTTTTTACTTCGAACCTCACGATCTCCTGACGTTAAGGGAAACTCCCCCCCCCTCGCATTTCTTATTAATCTTATTGTTTTTGATCGGCCTTTTGACTAAACTGTTTTTAACACCCGCCTACTACCTATTTACATTACATTCCTGACATGACCAACATGACCTCGATGTTCGACTCATGATACCGCACCGGGTGGGTTTTTTTTTTTTTTTCGTTTTGTTTTGTTTTTTCCACATAACAGGGATTTTACCATCATGCACGTCTGATGAACCTTGTCATGACTGAAACAAAACCCACAAAACTTAACATTAGTTTCGTTTACACTATATGCAATGCGCTGGTGTGCAAAAGTTTGTGCCCACCATGCATGGTAACAACTGAATAGAGATAGGAGGGAAAAAATTTATTTTTGCGTTTGAGATGGTAAAATGTTGCAGTTCCTCTGACCTCCTGCAGGTGGGGCACTCCGAACGGTTCACATATCGACAGGCAGCGAATTATTTGTGAATTTTATTTAGAAATGTAACGAAATTTGAAGTATTTTTTAATATTGAATATCTTGAATATATTGAATAATATATTGAAATATCGGGATATTTATACGTAAAATCGTGACATTTATAGAATCGCAATACAAATCGAATCGGTACCTGGGTATCGTGATAATGCCGTATCGGATGCTCCCTGGTGATTCCAATCACCTAGAATTAAAAATTTTTATGCACATGACTCAAACCTAAACCAGAGGTCAGAAAGAAAAAAAAAAACTCTGAAACTAGTTTCATTACATTAGCATAGAAAATAAATTGGCAAAGACAAGATGAATATTTATTCATTGTTCACTGTTAATATTTTATGTATTCTCCAAAAACAAAACAAAAAACTCATTAACTGTTGCACTGAATTCTTCATTTTGTTCAAACTACGGTATGCAAACTTTTGCACTCAGTTGCGTAACCACATTAACAGTCAGCATAAAACATCACAGCAGGGAGAAAAAAAGAAAACGATATTCTGCTGTAGCAGTAATCAGGAAACTGAAGACGGCTAGGAAAGTCCTGTTTATCATCCGAGATAAAGTGCTGAGATAAATCTATAATCTTAATCACGCCAGTATCTGATCATGTGATCGTTTCAGTGCGTGCATCAGAAAATAACTTTGCAGCAGTTTAAACTAACGAACCGAGAGAAAGAGAGAGAGAGAGGGGAGCGTGGAACGGAACAAGAGACGGTAAGTCTTGATTGTCGTGGTGTGTGAAACTGCGAGCGAAGGAGCAGGGTGGAAATCCTGTGTGCAGGGTGCAAACGGGGTCCTTGGGGGGGGGGGGGGGGGGGGGGGTG
>JAQMYG010000036.1:34263585-34280104 GCA_030014215.1 Clariallabes teugelsi | reverse complement strand
TACTGACAGATCCTCAACACGAATAGAATCTGCCCCCTGGATATCATGATGATGTGGTATATCAGGTGATCCCCGGGGATTCCCGTCTGTGATGAGCACGATTTCGGAGCTGTGATTTGTCTGTGCTGTGGTATGTTGTGTAGTTGTGTAAATTGTGTGTTGTTGTAGGTTTGTTAGCGTTCTCTCTCGCTCTGCTGAAGAAGAACGAACAGCTCAAAGTGCCACCCGTCATCTTCATCCTCTTCGGCTGGGGGTAAATGTGTGTGTGTGTGTGTGTGTGTGTGTGTGTGTGTGTGTGTGTGATTTGATGCAGGATCCATTGCGGTATAACACCTTACATGATTATGAATATTGTGTGTGTGTGTATGTGTGTGTGTGTGTGTGTGTGTGTTACAGGCTGCCCTTTCTGATTGTGGGCTTGTTGCTGGCGGCCGGTGAGAGAGTGAGTGACGCCGCCGACGCCGCTTTCTTCTACGGCAAGGCTCAGGTGTGTCGCCACTTTCACCCGATTTTGTGCTGCAGTGTGGTTTTATAAATCACTTCTTTAATTTATTTGAGTTTAAAATGAAAAAAAAAAGTTACTCCTCTTTCTATCACTTTATTCTTTCTAGCAATTTTTACTGTTTCTTTTTGTTTATCTTTACGTTGATCTTTTTTCCACTCTCATGCTATACACTACTCTTTTTAACTCCTTTTTTCTCCACATCTGTCTTTTCCTATGTCTCTCTCTCTCTCTCTCTCTCTCTCTCTGTCTCCGTAACTGTCTTTCTCTACCTCTTTCTCTGTATTTTTCCATGCTGCCTGTCTTTACACTTATTTCTCTTTCTACATTTCTCTCTCTCCTTTTTGTCTGTCTGCGTTTTTTCTCTTTGTATGAGTCTCTCTCTCTCTCTCTGTCTTTCTCTGTCACTCGCTGTCTACCTGCCTCTCTACATCCTTCATCTGTCTCTCTCTCTCTGTTTGTCTCTATAACTGTCACTCTCTACACCTACTGTATCTCTCCATCTGTCTCTTTCTCTTCTGTCTGTCTTTATACTTCTTTCTCCCTCCACATTTCTCTGTCTCTCTCTCTCACTTTCTTTTTTTGTCTTTCATTCTCTTTGTATATGTCTCAAAGTAAGTCAATCACTTTCTCCCTCTCTACATCCTTCATTTCTCTCTGTCTGTCTTTTCTCTATTTGTCCCAGTAACTGTCTCTCCCTGTACCTCTCTCTACATCCTTTTTCTACTGTATCTCTCTCTCTCTCTCTCACTCTCTCTTTGTGAATCACTTTCTACCTCCCTTTCTCTACATCCTTCATCCATCTTTCTGTATTCTATCTCTCTCTATCTGACTCTGACTCTGATTCTCTCTCTCTGTCTCAGATCATCATCAGCGCGGTGGTGTTGAGCTGCAGCATCCTCCTCGGCGGCGTGTCCCTCATGGGTCTGAGTCAGGCGTCTCAGGAGGAGCAGAATTACCAGGTCCTGGAGCAGAGCTCGATGTCGAGCACCACAGAGGACGTCAGGATCCCGGCCCGATCCGAGGATCACGGCTCGGCCCAGTTCACGCCGTCACACAGCAGTACGTACAGAGGGGTGTCTACATATTAAAGGAACGTTTTCCCACCTAAAGCCGACCCGCAGCGTCTGTAACGTCTTACCATGAACACGAACAAACCTCAGAGCAGTAAGAACTAAAATAAAGCGTTGTTATTATCAATAAATTATTCTCACTTTTCTTATCTATGTGCGATTTGGTGGGAAGTAAAGCGACGGTACAGCGGCGCCTCGGGATACAAGTGAATATTTCGTATTGTGAAACACATTTTCCCATCAGAAATAATGTAAACGCAGATAATCCGTTCCAGCCAAATAAAAATATTACCAATATTACCAATTTCCAACACTATAATCACATTTTCTAAATATAAAAACAATCAAAACATTTAGAAAAGACGTGTAAAATGTGAAATAAATAGACATTAAACCTCACTTAACATTAATTTATGATTCTTTTCAGCACCGGCTGTTTTAAAAACCAAACTGAAAGTGGCTCCATTTTCTTCTTGATAACATTCTTGTTGCTATTTCTTCACTAAATCTTGCACCAAAAAAAAAAAAAAAAAAAAAAAAAAAACCACCACACAAAATATGTAAACTTGCTTTGCTTGGTTTTCCACCGCCGCAAACAAGTAGGCGAGACTTAGCCAGCATTCAGCTCGGCTCGATTCGATTCGACTCGGCTCGGTCCGGCTCAGTTCGGCTCGGTTCGACTCATCTCCCGGGTCTATTCAGAGTAAACTGAACCCGTGTGTGTAGAAGAAGAAGCAGTCGATTGCTTCATGTCTAGATACGAATGTGTTTGATTAAGGTATTTTTTGTAAAACAGTGTTTGTGTGTCTTTGTGTGTGTGTGTGTGTGTTTTCAGGTCAGAATGACCCCACGCCTGATACGAGAGCAGACCGTCTGAACGACACGTCAGCGCCACCAACAGGCAAGATTACTGAGTGTAGAGTGAGTGTTTGACATGATCTGTGTGATGATGTGTAACTACTGTACACACTCTGCTGCTACAGTGTACAGTACAGTTTGGTGAAGTGTGTGTGTGTGTGTGTGTGTGTGTGGTAAATGTATCCTCTACAGATGCAGCACTGAGTGAAGCGTCCATGTGCTCACGTGTGCAGGAGGAGAGACAGGTGACACGACACGTGCTGCTCTGTCTGCTGCTCGCTGTCGGTCTGCTCGCCGTGAGTTTTGACTCACACACACACACACACACACACACACACACACACACACACAGAGCTATTTTAATTTTAACAGACAGGCTGTTATAAAATCTTCTTTCTCATATAAGTGTCATTTCTTTCTAAAGTGTCTGGGTCTGATCAGGAGACAGGTTAGGAATAAAACACTTGGGGACATGCGGTTATAGGAAAATAATCAGTGTGATCTGGCAGGGTTACTATTTTCCAATAGTCTTGTTTTCTTTTTTTCGAGAGCAGAACCTGTCCAGCTGTCTCTGGTGGCTTTTAAACAGCGATCCCGGACGCCTTTACCTTGAGCTGCAGTTCTTCTGTGCAGTGGCCAATTATGGACAGGTATGTATACACACACACACACACACTCACACACACACACACACAATCCTCAGAATATTATACTACAAATATTGCTTAATTCTCTACATTAGACGTAACCACTGATTCCTAAACTTCTCGTGCAGGGTTTAATATCTTTCGGGATGTTCGGGCTGGATGAGCATCTCATCATCTTACCGTTTAAAAAGAGGTGGGTGGTCGGAAAAGGAAGGTTACCATGGCAACACAAACCATAGTAACATTATTTATGAGTTAGAATGTAATGAAGCAATATCGAGTGCTGTTGTGCCGAATATCAGCACCGCTGCGACGCGCAAACTGGGTACTGAAGAAATCGTTGCCGTGCCGATATTCAGGACAACAGCACACTATTTTTATTATCAACAAATCATGATGTGTTCCGTTATTTCACCAGCACGTATCCTGCTGCACTGGGCGGAGCTAGTGACCGACAGTTATTATAGTTATAATATTATAGTGTAATTAACAGAGATGAAAGTGGTTTTAAGTTGGAGCAATAAGAGCCAAATGGAGCCAAAAGCTGAGGAGAATAAACCATAGAATTGGTGAACAATCCACACTAAACAAAAACAAAGAAATTTGCAAGTGATCCCAAACTTTTGAGCAGTAGTGTATCTAGTTAAACGTCCCAGTGCTGTTATTGCCCGTTATCAGCACTCATGTAAGGTCCAATCAGATTGCTTGGTTGGAAATAACTGTTGTATACTAAGGAATAATGTGTTGTTTTCTGTGTGTGTGTGTGTGTGTGTGTGTGTGTGTGTGTAGGCTGGCAGCACTGTTGGGTGGAGCGAAGGAAACCAGTAGTGCTCCACCCAGCGCTCCAGAGGAGATAAGGCTGACATGCACGCAGTTGGTGCGCTACCATAAAAATCAGTGTGTGCAAGACATCGTGCACAAGACAAGGTCTGTATACAAGTGACAAGAAGAAAATATATAATGATAAACACTTTTTTCTTCACTCGCTTTCTTTCTCTGTAACCCTCTTTTTCTCTTACTCTGTGCATGGACTTTGCATGTCTCCTTTCATCTTTTGTCTATTCCTTTTTTTTCCCCTTCTCCCCCTCTCAGTGGATCAGCCGAATCTCTTACGGGATCTGTGGGTGAATCGTTGCTTTGATTGACAGGTCTGCTGTCGGTCGCTTCCCGGCCAGCGAGCTTGTCGATTATGTACGGCGTGTAGGCGTGGTCATAGACAGAGGCTCCGCACAAGTCACGTGTCGGATCGGTTCCTGTGACGACGGCGAGCGGGACGTCACCGCGCGTGCCAGGAGGCGTTTGACTGAAATGTTTGTTCCGACATCCTTTTGCATGAAGTCCCGGAGGTGAAGGAGATCCCGCGCTCCCTTTATTAATAAACCTGTGTTTGGTGTTGCCGTTGTGCCAAGTTAGCATGAACTTACTACTGAATTTGCTGTATGGCAGAACCTGATGAAGATGTTAACACGTATTTAAAAAGTAAATCATGAGCACATTACCAATGGATCATGTACGAATCGCTATCAAGTCTGAATCTGTACGATCGTGTTGTCGTTGTGCATCGTAGCACAAAATTCATGCAAAAACGATTCGACATGTGCACACTTAGGTTCAAATCTTGCAGGTATTGTTGCACTGGGAAACGTTTAACATGGTGCTCTCTTACTGATTTTATATATGTATATATATATATATATATTGCAGATCAGAAAGATTTCTTTGTATTTTCCAAATGTACAGTATAAGTGCTGTTTGTTTGTACACTTAAATAAGGAAGTATGCACTTTTGGATTTTGTAATCCTGAGCTGCTTTTTTGTTTTTATATATATATTTCCTCTCATCAGGGTTGAATTCTGAACGCTACTGTCGAATTTTCTCAGAGCTGTATGAATGTATTGAAAATACACACATCTGTTGTGACTGAGCTGTTCATTTTGCAAACCTACTGTGCAGAGTTTATTTGCCTGATTTTTTTTGTGTTTTTGTTCCATAGACGCTGTTGTTAATGAACATGTAAGCGACTATATCAATTTTGTGATATATATGCAGAGAGATAGATATAGAATTGTGTAACCTTGAGATAAAAGCATCTTCCAGAATCTGTGAACATTTTTGTTCATGTATAAGCAGGTGTTTCTTAAATTATGCAATAAATGTGAAACATGACTGTGTGTACAAGTTTTATGAATTTAAACAAACAAAAAGACAAAATTCCTTTTATATGCCTGGGAGAAACTCTCATGACTCTGATCACGTGTTGACCTCAGATGTCCAATCATATCAATGTACATTTAGAATATACATTTTCTCACGTGAGTATTTTATGCCTGACACATGACACACGCATGTACTGTATACACAATTAAATTCAATTCAGTTTTATTTGTATAGCGTTTTTATTAATTGACATTGTTGCAAAGTTTGTATGAGATGTGAACGTGTATGAATCAAAATGATAACATACTCATACTCATGTATGTCACACATCACAAATTTTAACACTCACACATTCACATCTCTGTCTCACACGCAGCACGCAGAAACACACACAGCCACACACACTAACAAGTCACATGTCTCACACACACATCACACACACATAACACTATATAACACACATAACACTATATAAAACTATATTTTATATTGTTTTTAACATTGTATATTAATACAGAAGAAATTATGACAGAACAAATATGGAATTATCCAGTCCACAAAAACGGTAAAATAACCCAGAATATATTTTATATGTCCAATTCTTCAAAGCAGCCATCTTTTGCTTTGATGACAGCTTTACACACTTTTGGCATTGTCTCAGACAGTCTCAAGAGGTCCGTCACCTGAAATAGTTTTCCAACAATCTTTAATGAGTTCCCAGAGGTCACGCTCCGGTCCAACTCATCTCAAACCATCTTGACTGGATTTAATTCGGGTGATTGTAGAAGCCGGGTCATCTGATGCAGCACTCCATCCCTCTCCTTCTTGGTCAAACAGCTCCTACTGTACGTAACCTAGAGGTGTATTTGGAGTCATTGTCCTATTAAAAAAACAACAAAAAAAAAACAGATGGCATGTCGCTGTGAAATACAGTGGTAGCCCTGCTGGTTAAAGTGTGCTTTCAATTTTGACTAAGTCACCAACAGCTTCACCAGCAAAGCACCTCACACCATCACACCTTCTCCTTCAGATCAAAGGACAGTTTTTCACTGATCTAACGTACGGTTCTTGTGTTTCTTGGCTCAGCAAGTCTCTTCCGCTTTTTTTGCCGCAGTTTGACCATGAAGTCCTGACTCATGCAGTGTCCTCTGAACAGTGGATGTTGAAATATGTCTGCGGTTTGACGTCTGAGAAGCATTTATTTGTGCTCTAATCTGAGGTGTTGTAAATCGGCTGGTCGTTCGTATAAACTTTGTGATTAATAACAATAATGAAAAAACACTGAAGAGGAGAGGTGTCCAGACATTTGATATAATATAAGCAGTTTAAAAAAAAAACATTACACACTAGTAAATACTTCTACTATTGTCTTAATCCTTGTCAAACATCAGTGCTCTCATTCAGTTCAAAACAAGCGTGACGATACGGTGTATTATAGGCAAGGGTGCCAATATTTTTGAAGTCAACTCTTTATGTAAAGAATTGGACTACTTTAAAAAATTGTGTGTGAACTAATTCAGAAGATAACAACATGGTTGTGGTAAATTAGCATTAGCATTAAATTCTATGATGGGTGCCAATACTTCTGGATGGCTGCGTGCGTGTGAGGTTTAGCCTCAAAGTACCCGGATGTGAGTCGTCAGGACGATTATTACGTGGCCTTTTTTTTATTATATATTTTTTACACATACAGAAAAAAATCTTTTAAAACTAATTAAGATAATATTTAAGAACAATGAAAAAAAAAAAAAAAACAATAGCAATGATTAAAAAAAATAAATTACGTAACCTCGTGAGTTCCCTACCACCACCTAGCGGCTCATACGTCGTGACGCATTTCACAGCGTCATGACGTCACGTCTGATTCCGACCAATGGAAAGAGCGCACAGTTTTTACACTTCCTGGTTCCTTTTCGTGCCGTCGCCCGGAGTGTGCAGAGCGCGTGAGGCGGCCAACACACTGCAAATTCTCCTTAACAATCAAACTTAGCCTTAACTCAAGGTGATACAAGCAAATAAATTCATAAATTCACGTTTTTTGCACTTGTACGCGAGTTTAATTTTAAGAATATACACGCTTGTTTGTGTTGTTTGTGCTAGCAGGGGCTGGGAAGCTAACATGCTAACTGTGTAGGAATGAATGGAGGCAGTAGTGTATGTGTGTGTGTATAAATAAATAAGGATCTGGCTTTGACACTGAGTCAGGAGGGAGATTTCATATCATTAATGAAATCTGGGTTATATTTAGCCAGGCAGACCAGCCTGGTCATCTTACACCCCCACCTTTTCCACCTCCCCCCACTTTTAACTGTGGTGTGGAGGCTATTTTTGGGCATCAGGTCTCCTCCTCACAGTGCTGAGATGACACACAGACCAGAAAGAGAGGATCACTCTTAGTAAAGATTTAAAATTCTAAAAAATATATTATAGGTTGATGAAGGAAAGTGTGCTGAGATTTAGCTGAGTTTAGTCATGGCTCCCAAAAAGGTGTGCTCATCATCACCATGATCGTCATCATGTGAAGGGAACTCGAACCTCGTCGTCTTGTATTCGTAATGGGTTCTGAAGACGTGTTATTTATTTATTTATTTTTTTGCAGATGCCTCCGAAGAAGGGAGGAGATGGACCAAAGACGCCGCCTCTCATCGGACGGTTCGGGACCTCGCTGAAAATCGGGATTGTTGGATTACCGAACGTGGGGTGCGTGTGTGTTTTACTTCTCCACATTTCAGCGATTTACTGAATTGTGTAAGATTTTTGAGTCGGCACCTCCAGGGTCCGGGTTCGATTCCCGCCACGGGTTTGTGTGCATGGGGTTTGCGTGTTCTCCCCATGTTTGGTGGGTTTCATCACACATTACAAAGACATAAAAAATTGGCGTTCACGAATTGCCTGTAGTGTTTGAGTGAGTACATGTGTGTGTGTGTGCCTTGCGATGAATGGGCACCCTGTCCAGGGTGTACCCCGCCTCGTGTCCCAAGTCTCCTGAGATATGTTCCAGGTACTCAATTAAAATTTAAGGAAAAAAAAAAAATCCTTGAGCCAAGGTCTGAATTTCATGCTTGTGTTAGGATTCAAATCTCTATTGTATATCTATATGCAATTAAAGCGATTTAAAAGGTCCATAGCATTTAAATAATATTTATTGTCCATTTTCAGTAAATACATTTAACATGTGAACTGTTTGATCTTTGTTGGCCTTGTACAGTACATTCCCTTGTATTTTTATTTAATACAAACAACAATCTGTAATCAATCTTTAGTGAATCTTCATTTGGAGTGTAAATGTAAGTGAAAGCACTCTGGTTGCTCTGTCATACCGGGCTCTCAGTTCAGGTATTTTACACGCACTCAACCCGCGTTGCTGCAGATATGTTTGCTCGAACGATCCGTGTTTTGTCTCACAGTGGCGCTTCACAATACTGCTTTTTATTAGCGCCCAGGTTTCAGGAACGTATGAAACAAACTGGTTTTAAACTTCGGTTTGGTTTTCATAGTCTACTTTCCTTTTTTTTTCTCCTTTTTTTCTAGTAAGTCACACTGTGTCGCGCTTTCCTTTCTGTTTCTTCCGCCGTTATTGATGTCTGCTTTAGGAACTCAAGGCTGATCTTTTTGCTGTTGTGATTGTTTTTTTAAGTCTCTTTGTTTTGAAAGCAGAATTTATTACGTCTTGGCTGAGACCCCCATCTGTCTCTCTATGTCGTTCTCAGAAAGTCGACCTTCTTCAACGTGCTGACGAAGAGTCAGGCGGCGGCGGAGAATTTTCCCTTCTGCACCATCGAACCGAACGAGAGTCGCGTGCCTATTCCGGACGAGCGCTACGACTTCTTGTGCCAGTATCACAAGCCTGCCAGGTATCTACACGCAAAACACACGCCTCGAGCCTCAGAAACTGGCGGAACGACTCGCGAGAGTTAGAGCGTTCTGACTGCACTAACATCACTGCTGAACTGTATATGTATGTATCAGAGCTCAATACACACCTGGTGTTGCTGTGTGTCTGTGTGTGCAGTAAGGTCCCAGCCTTTCTGAATGTCGTCGACATCGCCGGTCTGGTGAAGGGAGCTCACGTCGGTCAGGGTTTGGGAAACTCCTTCCTCTCGCACATCAGCGCCTGTGACGCGATCTTTCACATGACGCGTGAGTCCACGCGCGCACCCTGGTCTTTCACACACACCTGCAAAAAGCATGCACACATGAAGTGTTTTATTATGTGTATTATATGCATTGACACACTCCTATAGAACTGAACATTCCAGGGCACAGGGGTTAGGGAAGCGGAAAATAATCGTGGTTGTCATGGTAACACTAACGCCTTTTAATCAAATCAGGATTTATTTCTTAATTAGATTATAACGGAGGACAAGAAATTGGGATGATGTGTAAAATATGTGCACTATCAATATTAATCATAACTAATAAGTGTGTAATGTGTGTGTTTAAACGAGCAGGAGCCTTCGAAGATGAGGACATCATCCATGTGGAGGGCTGCGTGGACCCGGTGCGGGACATCGAGATCATTCACGAGGAGCTCAGGATGAAGGACGAGGAGATAATCGGGCCGATCATAGAGAAGCTGGAGAAAACGGCAGTGAGGGGCGGAGACAAGAAACTCAAACCCGAATTTGTGAGTGAGATCCTGTTTACGTTAAGTTCGCGTCATCCCGAGGTCCTGAGGTTATTATTTTGACTCGGAATGAGCGATCAGATTAAAAAGACTGGAGAAAGACAAAAGCAGGATTGGATTGTTGGTGTTTGAACTCAACGCTTCAGTGCTCCTTGAGAGGCTCCGCCCCCCCGAACCCACAGCAACACCGACTGACTAAAGACACAACTAGGATAACTGATCGATGTTAATACAGCGCTACCTCTGCGTATGAGTTTAATCCGTTCCGGGGAGAGACGAGTACTCAAGTCGGAATTTCATATTGCGAGATGTATTTTCCCATCGGAAATGATGTAAATGCAGATAATCCGTTCCAGCCATCCAAAAATTTTACCAATATTACCAATTTCCAACACTGTAATCATATTTTTGCATTTAAAAACAATCAGAGCATTTAGAAAAGACGTGTTAATGAAGTAAAATATAAAATAAAGAAACATTAAACCTCTGCTAAGGCAAGATTTCAGTTCTTAAGGTGAAGATTCATGAGGCGGGGCGTTCGTATGCTGAGGTACCGCTGTAGAAAACGTTGTCGAATTTGGACACGCCCCTTTTTTGCTGACTGGTTGGAACAGTGTTGCGTGGTGCGGTCGAGCTACTTAGTTTGATTCTCGTTTACAGTGCTATGTACAAACAGCGGGTTTTACTTCCGCCCACACACAAGGGCTGCTCGATTACGGCAAAAAAACATAATCACAAATAGTGCATAATTACAATATCACAATCATTTAACACGATTATTTGTGACTTTGCTTTGTTTTGTGAGTTTGAGTTTCAATGGATCACAAAACACACAGGCTGTTCAGACTTTCTGTTCAGAATTATTTTCAAACCAGAAACAAAAAGGAGACAAATATAATTTTCCTGACCATTTATTGTTTGTATAGAACTTAAACAACACGTACAACAAGAAACATTCACCTGTGGTTGAAACTTGATTTAAATGAAAACATTGTTTCAGATGCTCAGTAATTTAATTAAATCCTCAAAAAAAAGAAGACAACAATTTTAAAAAAATCATCTTTGCCTGCAAAACAATTACTTGTTAGTTACTTGTTTTTTTTGTTTTTTGTTTTTTTGGAATTCGACATTATCTGGCAACCTATGAGCAACATGGTGCGATCTAGCAACTCGCCCTGAACACAGAGCGAAAATCCAAATTGTACCCACACTTGATAAAATATACTGAATGAAATCTGAACTGATCACAGATTGACTACAGTCCATCATCACTAGCACAAGGAAAATTACTGAAATGTAACGACTCAAAATCAAACTCAAAATGGTTTATTATTAATTATATGTTTTTTTTTTCTTCATAATAGTCAGCAATCAAAATCGTAACTGAATGTAAAATGTGGTTAATCGCACAGCCCCACCTCACACAGTGCACAGTTAGCAGAGTGTAAGAAGATATTTGCTGAAGAAATTTGATGAAAAAGTGTCGGATAAGGATCTCTTGACTTCAAATAATAATAATAATCAAGCTCTAAAATCTCTCATCCGCTGACATGTTACTCAGCCGTTTATACGCCACCATTTCTTTTGTCATAATAAAACGATTAGTTCTTGTTTACCTCAGGTTATGCTTTTGACTTAATTTTTTTTTTTCATTTGTAATCTATTGCCGTAATATTAAGCAATTTTGCTTTTCACAAAATATTCTCGATGCTATTCTTAGTCCCCGACTGAGTAAATTAGCACGAGGATGTGCTTGTGATGGAAACTCGATTGAAGATGGAAGCGATTTTATCTGTAAAACACCGTGAATGTAATAAAAGCGAAAATTACGAACTCTTCAGGAAATTATAAAGTCATGTTAAGACGAGGTTTGTGTTTGATGTGGCCTCTTATGTGGGAATTTATACAGTCTGTGTAAGAAAACAAATATTTGTTAGGAATTTATGATTTTCATTGTTGTTCGTTTTGTTTTAAAAATCAGGACATCATGTGTAAGATCAAGTCGTGGCTGGTCGACGAGAAGAAACACGTCCGATACTACCACGAGTGGAACGACAAAGAGGTGACCTCCTTTTACAATCATTCTACAAACTGAAATATAGTTATACACTTTCACACACGTTAATATTTCATTCAGGTTCACACAGTTCATGTGTGAAAATGATTCCTCGTGCTCCCAGAACCGCTCTTTCACAATCCGAGTCCTGGAATAAACTCCATAGTTGTGATAATCTGGTGATTCAGTACATTCAGGTCGTCAGCTGACTTCATTTTATTGCCCCATAACGTTGCTGAGTCTCGACCTGAGCGACTGAAGCGACCCCAGATCATAACACTGTCTCCAGAGGGCTTGTACGGTGGACACTATGCATGATGGATGCATCGCTTCATGTGTTTCACACTGAATGCCGTTAAAATTTTTATTCTTTTTTTTTGTTTCATCTCCGTAGATCGAGGTGCTGAATAAACATCTCTTCCTGACGTCCAAGCCTATGATTTATCTGGTGAATCTCTCGGAGAAAGACTACATCAGGAAAAAGAACAAATGGTGAGTCGTGGTGATGTAGGGTGAGTTCGGGTTCACGGCGTTAAACCTGTTTGATCTCGTCCTCCTTCACTGGTCTCAGGAATCGACTCGCGTGTGAGAAGTCAGTCAGACATCCGGTAAAGTGTTTTCTGTAGACGTGGGCTGTTGAAATGAGCCGTGGATCCTCACGCAGAGTGTTCTGTGAAAATCTGCAGGTCTACCCTGTATTTTGGATATTTTAGACCTTTTTAGACCTTACTGCCTGTCAATCTGAGAATAGTGTAGAGTGCACCACCTGTAGGATTCTAGAGGAACTGCACATTCTACTGCAACCAATATAATACTAGATGTGCCCGTGACTTCGTTCGCGTAGAATGTAATCGCACACTTTTAAAAAATGTACATCTGTTGAATTTCGGAATGGACAACATTTTTTTTATGTTACCGTGAAGTGTCGCGGAATGAAAGTGTGAGATCGTGTTTATTACGTAGATTTAAATTTTTTATAAGCATGTATTTAAAAAAGTACAGTGCTGTACATCTGTTGAATTTTGAGTTGAACTAATGATTTTTTTTTCTATTTATTTATTTATTTTTATGATATATAGGCGTTTTCCATTAAAATATAAAATATAAATGCATATCTTCTCTTCCCGTGGGCCAATTGCGATGAAACAAAACCTATATGTTACCTCAAGATCGGACAAATACACCTGTGAAAACCCCATCAAAATGTTCTGTTACTCATCTTGCGTCTCCCCCCCCAAAAATTATTTTTCAATGTACAGTGTTCAATGTATTTTTTCAATGCAAATTTCTTCAATGTACAGACACGCCAAGTTTAGTTTTATTATATTGACAGATTGAAATATGATTTGAAGTAATTCTGGACACAATTACCACAGAAAATAATCGCAATACATCACTGAATCACATTTCTCCCACCTCTATCTGTTTAAAGAGTTACATTAATTAATTAATATTTCAATCTGTCTCTGGTTTATTCAGGTGAACGAGTAATTAATACTCCTTTCTAAATAATGACCAAAACGTTCCACCAAGCACGTTTCCTCTCTCCTTTACTTTCCTTCCTAATGTCTCTCACATTCAGTCTCAGCAAACAGACTGTCACGAATGAAAGCAGGCTTAGACCCTACACCGAGCCGCCGGTTCGATACGTACAGCTTTTTTCTCTTCGTCTGTGCGTCTGAACCCGTACACTTACTCAGCTGTAACGCTGTAGTAATGCCGACGTCTTTCTCCCCTCTCACAGGCTGGTGAAGATTAAGGAGTGGGTAGACGCTCACGACCCCGGCGCCCTCGTCATCCCCTTCAGCGGCGGCTTCGAGAGCAAATACCAGGACATGAGCGATGAGGAGAAGCAGAAATTCTGCGATGAAAGTAAAACCCAGAGGTCAGCTTCTATTTCACTTCACACGGTTTCCAACTTCGCTTTTAGTGTGCAGTTGCTTAGTAGGAGTTTACAAGGGAGCGTTCAAGTCAAACCGGGACTAAAACTCCTCAGCCTTTCCTACAGGACGTCCAAAAACAAGCTTTCGCAAATCAGCATTTGTTTTAGTGAAATCCCTCGTGTACTAACTTTACAAGTTTTCTGATGATTTTTTTGTTTGTTTTTTTAGATGATCATGATATTTGTTTATTCAAATCGTATTACACGTTTTGTTTTTGTTGCATTTAGTCTGCCCAATCTTTCAGTTGAGATTAAAACAGTTTAATATACATCACCGGAGAACATTTGAGGTACGAATTTCCGCAGATACGAACGGACCTCGGTACTATGCGAACAAATCACTGAAGTAGCTCAGGTGTATTATACAAAAAAAAATAACCACTGCAGTGCACCAGATACCAATATTTACAATTATATACAATATTTTTAGTGTGTAAGTTCATGTATAAAATGTCACTCGCAATTCAAAGGCGCAGAGACAACATAGTTTCCTTAGGCACAGTACTTGTTTTTGGCCACATGATGGCAGTGTGTGGAAAGGGTACAGAGATTTAGTTAAGTGGATTGGTATGCTTTACAATTGTATATTCGTGTCAAAGGCGTATAAGACTCACTTTGTCGGACTTAAGAACAAATCCGACCTACGAACGTGCTCCCGGAACAGAACTCGTTCTTAAGTCTTCGAACTCATTCTTAAGTCATTCTTAAGTCAACTTTGAAATCCACTCACACTCTATGGACATTTTCTAGTCAGCAGATGTTGAGAGGAGTACAATGTGATGTAGGCTACACCAGTATAATGATTGTGTGCACATGGAGTAGAGCTGCACGATTAATTGGGGCAAAAAATACAAAAGTAATCACGATCTCAGTTCAGACATACACGCGACTTAATTTCTGAATGACAGCAACTCAGCTGGGTTGCATTCACTTATTCACTTGACGACAATCTCAGAGTGCTGTATCAGTCTCACACACACACACACACACACACAGTGTAACACAAAACACTATTAATTCACCGACCAGGCCTGAGATTTGGGAACGATTCAGTTGTACAACCCGATCACGTCTCAACCCGCTTTCATGGCGTTGTGATATTTGTGATACTCTCAAACCGTTGCGTTTTCCTCTGTTCTTATATTTAGCAGTGAGTATATACTTCATCATCTCTATGCCTTCATTTGTATTATTGTTTTATTTTATCAGGATCGGCTAAATGTGAAGCAGGCACACTTTTTTCATGATTCAAACTTTAGCAAGAATCCTAACGCGCGCAGCGCTCACTTTTGGTTTGCTAATTGTGAACGTGTTCATGTTCATGCTTTAGCGTGTTGACCAAGATCATAAAGAACGGCTACGCAGCACTGCAGCTGGAGTATTTCTTTACCGCGGGACCTGATGAAGTACGCGCATGGACCATAAGGGTAACTCCACACACACACACACATAATATTTTCACCTTAATGTACGTGAAGACATTTGGGATCTGTTCAGACTTTGGCTTTATCAAGACGATCATCTTGGTGGTTGTTATTGTGTATCTGTACAGCATTTGCCATATTTGCCTGTTTTTTTCTTTTTTAATCCTGTGTGTTTGTGTGCTCTTGTAATCTACAGAAAGGCTCCAAGGCGCCACAGGCGGCGGGTAAGATCCACACCGACTTCGAGAAAGGCTTCATTATGGCTGAGGTCATGAAGTTTTCGGATTTTAAAGAGGAAGGCAGCGAGACTGCGGCTAAGGTATGACTCTGTATCTTAACTTCCGTTACCACGTCTCGTCGCTGTGAGGATCCCAAAGACGTTCGTACGATTTTAGATTAGATTGTGCAGAAAGAAGTTTTTAAAAAAAATAAAATAAAATAAAGCCATTGGATATATGGTTTTACTGTCGTCTTTCTGATCTCTGTGTGACCGCAGGCTGCAGGAAAGTACCGACAACAGGGACGGAACTACGTGGTGGAGGACGGAGACATCATCTTCTTCAAATTCAACACGCCCAATCAGCCCAAGAAGAAATGATGTCATTCTTTTATGCCTCGTCACCGATTGGCTGGACTGTACCATGTGGAATTGGGAGGAGGGGGAGGGGGGTAGTTATACTGCAGATGTGAGGAATTACCCATGAGGTTCATTCACGGCTGGCTTTGGAACATTCAGTTTATATATACACACACACACACACTGCAACAAATCTTTGTGTGTGTGTGTGTGTGTGTGTGTGTGTGTGTGTGCGCGCCTGTGTGGGGGAGTATTTTTTTTTTTTGGTATTTGTTATTTAACCCCGATACTTTGCAGGTTATTTTATGGCTTCACGATTACATGCTGCATGTCACACAGCAGAAGCAGATGCCCAAAGCTAATAAACACTTCTCCAGACCACAAACCCTGCTTTGCTTGCATGTTGATTTTTGTGTCTGTTTGTCTCGACTGAGATGAATATTGTACGTTTTGGTAGAGCAAAAAAATAAAAAAGAGAGAGAGAGAGGGGGAAACATTTTTTGCACGTTCTGGATCACAACAAATTGCGGTGAAAAATCTGAGGAACGCTGTTGTGGAAATGAAACATGATTGCATCACACACTGGTAATACAACAGCAGGAGGTGCGGGTGGTGATGCTTTAGAAACTCCTTAAACAGCCACACACACACACAC
>JAQMYG010000036.1:34248401-34262451 GCA_030014215.1 Clariallabes teugelsi | reverse complement strand
ATAACAGGAGATGTGTTTAAGTTAATATGGAGTCCAGTCTCATTATTGGAGGCTCAGGTACAGAACTGCTTGTAGGAATTTCTGTCTTCAGAAGACCAGCCGTCTACATCAGCCGAGTCCAAGACTCTGTCTGATGGTCTGTGCTTTGGCTGTCTGAAAACAAAGACCCGATTTGAAATTGGGCACCAACTCTGAACAAGCTCCAGAACTGGCTCGGTTTGGTTTGGTAGGGTAGGAGAGGAGAGACAGTAAGGTTAGTAATAGTAGTAGTTTAAATAAATGAATAAATACACTATATGATTAACAAAAAAAGTTGGCAGACACCTAACCATCATCTGCTTCTTACTCAGACCGTTCCCTCGGAGTCTTAACCACACAGCAGTGAAGAATGTGTTTGGATGCCATAACATAAAAATTCCCCTAACCGGTTCCGTGCAGACACGGTGTCGTAAGGTTGGAGAGGCAGAACCGAAGTGTTCAGGCCTGACTCAACAGCTCTACAATGATCTGGAACGGGAGCTTTTTCGACATCCCGACATCAGCGCCTGAGCTCAGTAACGCTCTAGTAGCTGAATGAACACTAATCCACGTATAGACATTCTCCAATTCTTAAAAATAGTGAAAAATGCCGTCCCTGAGGAGACGAACGCTTATTATAACAGCAAACACATTCATTCATTTATTCATCTTCTACACCACGTACAGTACAGAGTCTCAGGCTATACCAGGAGACAATTTGGGAGGAGCCTAATTTGCATTTCTTTAGACTGTGGGAGAAAACCGGAGTACGCCGATAAACCCACCAAGCACATGGAGAACATGCAAACTTCACACACACACACAGACCTGAGTCAGGGATGCTTAGCAGGTACATAGGGGCGTTCTACTTTGGTGTCCACATACTTTTATCTCTGTTGTGTTCCTGTAAACACTTAAAAGTATTAAACTATAAATAGATCAATAAAGAGCAGTTTATGAATACTTAATGGTCTGAGAATAAAACATCCGGGTCCTGCAGCTGTTTCCGCAAACTAGTGTGTTTACTCAAGTGAGTAAACTGACACCTCCAGTGCCTAAGGGTGTGTGTGTGTGTGTGTGTGTGTGTGTGTTCTAAACGGCTGTTACTGTGCAGTAGACAGACAGTTTGGCCCTGTTTTTAGATGGCTCCTGAAACAAACGTTTTACATGTTTTTCACCGACACTTCTTTGATCTTTTTTTTTTCCTTTGAAAATGTGTTACAGTGTGTCTGATGTAATACTTAGGACACATGATGTGTATTAGTTTTAAGACTGGGAGACTTTTAACTCTGAATGTCCTGAAAAATAATTCCACAGAGCTAGCTCTCCATCCATCTGTCTCCATATCTGTCCCTCATTCTCTGCTTCCTCATCTGTCTCTCTTTCTGTCTCACTCTTTGTTTCCCCTCTATCTGTCTCTCTCTCTCAGACCAACAACAGTGCTTTATGTTTTAGGTTAGTCTGCACTTTGAGAGCCACAAACAGCTGGAAACAAATTCCGTGTGTGTGTGTGTGTGTGTGTGTCTCTCTCTCTCTCTCTCTCTCAACACACTTGGCGAATAAAACCCGATTCGGATTCTGATCCATCCATCAAAGCGAACAACAAACAGGAAAAGGTTTCTGGCGCAAATTTGACTGACAGGCGCGTCCGACCAATCAGCGATCAAGGAGTCTCATCATGCATCCAATTCTTTCAAAAGAAAAAAAAAAGGGGGGGGCGGGACTTCCTGTACGTGAGGCGACTTCCACGGTCCGCGCTTAGAAGCCCCACCTTTCGCGTTTCCCGCACCGTCAATCAAAATAGAGAGAGAAAAAAAAAAAAAGAAAAAGAAAGAAAGAGAAAAAAAAATCGTCCCGAATCTCGGATCGCAGCCCGCCTTCGATTAAAACAACCATGTCCGGAGTTTAGGTGAACAGATAGCCGTGCGGTTCGCTAGCGTCTCAGCGCTATGACTGGTACGTAGCACTTAAAGCGATCGAAGCTGAGCAGCGCCGGTGAGTCTGGAGCTTCCTTTAGCACAGTTAGCTTAGCCAAAGTCTTTAATCTGTTTTTCACCTCAGCAGATACGCTAGCGCTTAGGTAATGCTAGGCTAGGCTAACGAGTTAGCCTGACTTTAACAAAGTACAAACACTTCACTCGAGCGGGAAATCTCCGTGTGTATTTGTGTGTGTGTGTGTGTGTGAGAGAGAGTGTGAGAGAGAGTGTGTGTGTAAGTGAGCCGCGGATTTAAGCCGAGTGTCTGGTGTAGTTGTAAAACTCCTGCTTATTTTTATCTTGTTTTGTGTGTGAGTGTGCGCGTGTAAGTCCCAGAGAAATTACTCTCTCCCCTGTTCTCTCTCTCTCTCTCTCTCTCCCTCTGTTCCCCCCCGCAGCCCCAGAACAGCCAGTGAAGCAGCAGGAAATGGCTGCCTTGGACGCGGACGGCGGTCACAGCGACTTTCTGCAGCCCGCCGCCGGAGCCGCCGCCTCGGACCAGGTAACGCGTTTCCTCCCGCCCTCAGAGCTCCGAGCTTCGCGTCCTTAACGAGGCGCTGAGGGCGAACCGCTGAGCGCTCGGGGAGCCGAAAAGTCACCGCCGCTTCCCGTGAGCCTCCGGTCTGTACGGCCACCCACTTTCTCAGGCTTTATAAACCCGCCCACTGTGGGTCGGACAGCCGCGGAACACCGGCGCGCTACAGCCGCCTACACCTGACTGTCTGTCCGCCCGGGCCGCGGGGTCGCGCGCGCGCGCGCGCGCACACACACACACACCGTCACTTCATCTCTCTCTCTCTCTCTCTCTCACACACCTTCACTTTATTTATCTCTCTCTCTCTCTCTCTCTCTCTCACACACCTTCACTTTATTTATCTCTCTCTCTCTCTCTCTCTCTGTCCATCTACCTTTATCCATCTGTGTTTCTGTCCTTCTGCCTGTCTATCTACCTTTTACTCTCATTCTGTCTAACTCTCTTACTCTTGTCTGTCTTCCTATCTGTCTCTCTCTCTCTCTGTCATCAAATCTCTCTCTCTCACTCAGTGTTTCTCCCTGTCTGTGTCTCTCTCTTATTCTAATTCTGTCTATCACTCTCACTTTCTCTCTGCTTGTCATTCTCTCTCTCTCCCCCTCTCTCGTACTGTCTGTCTCCCCATCTGTCTCCGTCTCCCCCTCTCTCGTACTGTCCGTCTTCCTATCTGTCTCCCCCTCTCTCATACTGTCTGTCTCCGTCTTCCTATCTGTCTCTCTCTCTCTCATACTGTCTGTCTCCGTCTTCCTATCTGTCTCTCTCTCTCATACTGTCTGTCTCCCTATCTTTGTCTCTCTCTCTCTCTCACTCTCTCTCTCTTGCTCTTTTGCTTTGTCTGTCATTCTGCTTTCACTTTCCCCTTCTTTCACACACACACGCACACACACACACACAAACTAAAGCCAGACAAATCCCCTGAACTTTTCTTTGTCGTCTTATTATAATTTCTAAATTATTTCCTGATGGTTTTCAGTCTCTGTTTGTGTGAAAGATCTCCAGATTCTTTATTCATGACTGAACGTACTTGGAGTTTAGCAGAACACACTGCGGGTTGATGTTATGAAATGTTAATATTGTAATATACAGTTATAATGTAATTCAGCTGATGAAGCACAAAGTAGTTCATGATTTTTCCAAAACCCAGTATTTGCACAGAATTGGATTTATACTGTACTGCGATTTAAAATGATGTCGTCATATTAACAAGGGTTTAATTACTCCTGCGTCTTTATCACGTCAGTCACAATCAGACAGACTGGAACACGCGGAGCAGGTGATGTTTATGCAAAATACCACATTGTTATTACTAAATATTCCAACACTTTAGCAGTATTTAGCAGTTTGCCCATGAAGTGACCCTCGAGTTACGCGCGTTAAAAACATTCACGAAAAAAGCATAAAACATTAACTTTGTGTTCAAGGACATGGAGCGGATGAAAAAAAATTTTTTTTAATCATTATATTAGTTATTAGTTTTAAATATTTTTGTTATTCTTTCATTGCTTTTTTATTTTAACTAAAACTAAATCTCTGATTAGATATATATTTTTATTATTTTTATTTTTAGAAATTGTTAGCTTTAAAGCAAATGACTAATAAATTCTAAAACCTGCACTTACTTCACTGAAGCCTGACAGGGTAAGACCTGTGTGTATAGTGTACACACACACACACACACACACACACACACTGACATACACAGATGCGCATGTCTTTATACCTTGAGGGATCATTTAAACATTTGTAACGGTAGCTCTTGAACTGTGCGCCATAACCGTGTCTGCGTGTAATATAAATGTGTTCACTAGGGGGCAGTGCTGTGCACCAAACCAATTTTTCTTTTTTGTAGGAATGATTATAACAGTTTAAAGACGCGTCATATACACCGATCAGCCATGGCATTATAACTACAGACAGGTGACAGGACCTACCAGAAGACGGCAAAAACATCTCACATGAGCTGCAGTTCAGGAACAAAATGTTCACTTGCTGCCTAATATATACATACAGAGTCAGCCAAAAAAAAAAAAGCATTTACTCTGCAACATGACAAATCTACACCTCTCTTCTGACAGTCACATGACCGCATCTGCGATGGTGCGACTGCTGACATCTTTAGAGGAAACATATAATACTCCTGATGAATAACTGATGAAGTGTGTATACATTGTTTTTTTTTTTGACTCTCTCTCTCTCTCCTTAACTCTGACTATCTGTCTCTCTCTCATTCTCACTCTCTGTCCTTTTCTCTCTGTCTCTCTCTGTTGCTCTTTTTCCTTGTCACTCTGCTTTCACACACACTAACGACAGACAAATCCCTTAAACTTTTCTTCATTGTCGTCTTATATTTATAATTTCTGGATTATTTCCACTCTGTGTGTGTGCGTGTGTATGTGTGTATGTGTGTGTGTGTGTATATTAGGCAGCAAGGGAACATTTTGTTCCTGAACATTGTAGCCGATGTGAGATGTTTTCTGGGCCTGCAGGACACAGGACGCACCAAAAGTTGTCTGAGGAAGAAACGCCCAGTGACCCGGTGACAGGGTTGTGGTCTGATGAAGTGCGACCCAGTAGAAGAGCTACTGTAGCTCAAAGTGAATGCAGGTTTCGATATAGAGGGGAGAGAACGTTCGGTGCATCTCAGAAACGTTCTGCTGGGAAACCTCGGGTCCTGCCATTCACGCAGAAGTTTGTTTGACACGTGACATGTTACCATGCATTCTGACACACACACATTGTTCAGGAACGAGACGGTGGTGTAGTCCGGCCTCCAAATCCTCCCGATCCGGTCAGGCGGTGGAGTCCGTGGCTCGATGTCTCAGGGTTGGTTTGGCTGATCGGAGAAAGTTCTCACCGTTACTTGTGCGAGTTTAACCATCTGTAAAAATCTCAGCTGATTACCTCATTTTTCATTCTCTTCCACAGCAGACGACAGACCTGGCGTCCATCCAGCTCACCGGCTCGTCCGACCGCTGGGAGGTGCTGTCCTCGGTCTCCGCCGGTAAAGAGGACTCGGGTGTTGTCCACTTACCCAGCGGAGGGATTGTGGGCACCAACGGGCAGTATGTCGTGCCACTGCAGACTCTACCCGGGCAGAGCCAGCCTGTTTTCGTCACCGCCGGGACCGACGGCGCAGGCGCCAACGGCATCCAGTACCAGGTCATCCCGCAGCTCCAGAGCGCGGACGCGGCGTCACTAGGTTACACTACGTCCACCGGCGACGGCACCGACATCGCCATACTGCCGGACGGGACGCATGGCATCTCGGCGGCCACGAACGCCAACGACCTGCAGGGTTTGCTGGCGCAGACTGGACACATGCAGCAGATCCCGGGCGTCTCGTTGGCAGGAGGCGGGTTCGCGGGTCAGGGCCAGGTGGTGGCCAACATGCCCGTCGGATTACCCGGAAACATCACGTTCGTGCCAATTAACAGCCTGAGCAGCGCCGACTTGGAGTCCCTGGGCCTGGCGGGAGCTCAGACGATCGCTACCGGCATCACGGCCGACGGGCAGCTCATCATGGCGGGCGACGCCGCGGCCCAGAACACGCTGGATAAAACCAACAACACCTTCGTGCCACCGACGTCCACTTCCTCCTCCACCGCCGCCACGTCGCTGCCCGAAACGATAGACGGCACCGGGGTTCTGACCCAAGCCACGGCGGTTTCGGCCGGCCATCAAGATCCGTCCTTCGTCCATCAGAACCACGTGCCTGTCTCCGTGCCTTCAGCCGTACCCGCGAACTCCGAGCCCGTGGTCCAACTGGTGCCCGCGCAGACGGCAGACTGCGCGGCGGCGCAGACGCTACAAAGCGTGCAGCTGCTCAACGCCGGCACTTTCCTGATCCAGGCGCAGACCGTCTCGCCTACGGGACAGATCCAGTGGCAGACCTTCCAGGTGCAGGGAGTGCAGAACCTACAGAACCTGCAGCTCTCCGGCGGAATGGCGTCGCCGCAGATCACCATCGCGCCCGTGCAGACGCTGGCGCTCGGGCAGCCTGGAACCAGCATGTCGGCGGGTCAAATCCCCAACCTGCAGACGGTCACGGTCAACTCCATCGCGCAGACCGAGCACACCATCGAGAGTCCCTCAGGTACACACACACACACACACACACACACACACACACACACACACACACACACACACACACACGGTGCATGTTTCTGTTGTTGCTTTTCTTTTTGTTTTTGAGATTTGAATTAACTACAGATCATTTAAGGACGTTACATCATGCTGATTTTATTTATTTATTTACTATTGATTATTTTCCTCGTAAACATGCTCATAATATTTCTTTAAAATATTTAAACCACACCCAAATGTTAACGGCTTCGGTCTGCGTGCATGGAGTTTGTATGTTCTCCACGTGCTTGGTGGGTTTCCTCCGGGTACTCCGGTTTTCTCGCACAGTCCAAAGGCATGTAGATTAGATTAATTGGAGTTCCCAAATTGCCCGTAGTGTGAGCGTGCGTGAGCTCTGTGATGGATCGGCACCACAACCTCCAGGGATTCGTTTAAAAAATTTTTTTTTTATATGTTATACGGTACCAATACTTTTAAAACGGTACCAGTGCCTGAACTGCTATTTAGGAAAAACATAAGGCCCAAAAAAATGGATAACGTTAAAGAAAATATTTTTAAATAAACAATATACAGTGCAACCTTGGATTGTGAGCATAATTTGTTCCAGCAGCGTGCTCGTATATCTAAGCACTCGTATATCAAAGCGAATTTCCCCAGTAAGAAATAATGGAAACTCAGACGATTCATTCCACAACCCAAAGATATTCATATAAAAATAATTAATACAAAATCTAAATAAAAAAAAAAGCTTTCTCAGCTTGTTGTGTGAAAGCTTTACCATTGAAAAGAATCCCAACAGAGCAGTGTTTCCGTTAGTGTGTTTGTGTAAGTGTGTGTGCGCGTGCGTGCCCGTGTGTATGTGTAAAGTTGAAGTAAGACGAAAGAAGAGGAGGAGGAAGGGGACTCTGGTATAGGATGACTTTTCACACACACACACACACACACACACACACTATTAGTACTTTTTAATACCGTACATCACCTACACACACACACACACTAACAGAAACACTGCTCTATCACAAAACCTTTTTAACAATGAACCTCTCTAATGACACTGTTGCTTTATTCACACACACACGCGATCTCAATGTGAGTGTTGACTATACAAGTGAGCACTAAGCATGGGAGTCGATTACCCACAATCCCGCAGCGTGCGAAAGAGAGAGGAACCATTGACTCAGTTGTGATTGGAAAACAAAGCGCATGTGTACTACTCGTATATCAAGCCCTCGCTCGTTTATTAAGTTAAAATGAATTTTACAAATTTTCTCGTCTTGCAAAATGCTCACAGACCGAGTGACTCGCGATCCATGGTTCAACTGTATTAAAAGTTTAAGGGATACATAAATGTAAGTAAATACCAAACACAACAAATTTACATATTGTCTAACGCAACTAGAATAATTTAACACTAATTACAGCAAAGTAGTATTTATTCTCGGTACGCTTTTGCAGAAATATGACCATATTTTCCTTACGTGGCAAAACACAACACCTCTCCTGACTTTGCTAGTGTTGATCTGACCAGGGCCAGACACACACACACACACACACACACACACACACACACACACACCGCCAGCTGGTGTCCACACGCTGTTAAACAAAGAAGATGAAAGAATGGAGAAACGAACAAATTATCGCCGGATTGATTCTATCGAGTAGTTAACGTAACTGTGCGTTTTTTAAAATTAATTAATTAATTTATTTGAACCCTTTCCAAACGTTTATTATTATTTAATAAATCTCTTTATTCATTCCTCAGACATTCACATCAAGGAGGAACCTGACTCGGACGATTGGGCGCTGAGCGGAGACTCCACCCTGAACACCAGCGACCTGTCTCACCTCCGCGTGCGCATGCTGGACGAGGAGACGGAGGGGGTGGGGCAGGAGGGGAAGAGGCTCCGGAGGGTGGCTTGTACCTGTCCTAACTGCAAGGAGGCAGGGGGGAGGTGTGTGAGAGACACACACACACACACACACAAAGACGTACTTAAAAACAAAGACAAATGATTTCTCACAGTCATGATGAAGATGGGAATGTGTAAAAGAGGTTATGATTCATTTTGATGATGTGGATCATTCTTTAACTTGCTTTGACTTTCATGATTAAAATGTATAATTAGTGATTTTATGTGTTCATGAGAAAAAAAAACTGTTCACTGAGGCGTTTCAACCGTAAATTTCAGTTAAATTTTAAAGTAAAATTTCAGTTAAATTTTAAAGTAAAATTTCAGTTAGATTTCAGTTAAATTTCAGTTAAGTCAGTTAAATTTCAAATTTTAAAACGTTCACTACATTGTTGTGTGTGTGTGTGTTTTTGTGTGTAGAGGCTCAGGCACGGGCAAGAAGAAGCAGCACATCTGTCACATCCCCGGCTGTGGGAAGGTCTACGGTAAAACGTCTCACCTGCGCGCTCACCTGCGCTGGCACTCGGGCGAGAGGCCCTTCATCTGCTCCTGGAGTTACTGCGGCAAGAGATTCACGCGCAGCGACGAGCTACAGCGCCACCGCCGGACACACACGGGTACTGCGCGGCAAAATAATAATAAAAAAAGAAAACCTCAGTGAAAGCTGATAGTAATATTAATAATGATTACATTTTTATAATCATGTTAAAGTTATACACCTGAAACGACCATAAACAAATATAAACTACTTATTTAAATATTTTATTAGAGAGAGAAATGACGGTGCCGTGAAAAAGTATTTGCCCCCTTCCTGAAGTAATTTGTTTATTTGTTTATTTATTAATTTAGCTTGTGATTCACACTTACATGATTCAGACAATCAAACACATTTAAACATTTTACACAAAGATAACCAGAGTAAATACAAAAATGCAGTTTTTCAGTGATGAGTTCAACTATCAAGTGAAAACCGCTGTGCAAACCTGCCTGACTCTATGTGAAAAAGTAATTGCCCCCTAAACCGAATCATTGCGGCTGCAGCTTCAATCAAGCGCTTGCAGAGGAATTTTGGCCGGCCCTTCTTTTTTATTTCCCAGAATTGTTTTAATTCAGGACTTTGCAGAGTTTTCGAGCATGAGCGGCCTGTTTAAGGATCTCAGTCCAATTTCAGTCTGGACTTTGACTCGACCGCTCCAAAATCATTAATTTTGTATTTTTACAGCCATTCAGATGTGGACTTGCTGTTTCGGATCGTTGTCCTGCTGCACAAACCCAGTGCGCTTGAGCTTGAGGTCACAAACTGATGGCCGGACATTCTCTTTCAAGATTTTTAGATAAAGCACAAAATTCATGGTTCCATTGATTTATGGCAAGTCGTCCTGGTCCTGAAGCTGCAAATCAGCCCCAGACCATCATGTTACCACCGCCATGTTTGACTGTTGGTATGATGTTCTTTTTATGAAATGCTCTGATAGTTTCGCACCAGATGTAAATGGATGCACACCTTCCAAAAAGTTCCACTTTTGACTCATAATATATCTTTAAAATCATAATATTTAACCAAAAGTCTTGAGGATAATCAAGATGTTTTTTTGGCGAATGTGAAACGAGGCTTTGTGTTGTTTTTGGTCAGCAGCAGCTTTGCCTTTCAACTCTCCCATGGACGTCAATTTTGCCCCCAGACTCTTTTTTTATTGTTGATTCATGAACATTGACCTTAATTGAGGCGATTAAGGCCTGCAGATCTTTAGATGTTGTTCATGGTTCTTTTATAAGTTCCTCCACTGTGCTCTTGGAGTAATTTTGGTAGACGCAAAGCCTTAGAAACGCCTCTGTAACCCTTTTCGGACTGATATATTCAATCAATTACTTCCTCATCTGTTTTTGAACTTCTTTAGATCGTATTGCCTTCTTTTCTCTTTTTAAAGATCTTGTCAGACAGGTTCTAAGTCATTTCTTGATTCAACAAGTAATCATGTCTGGAAATGTAACTCAGCTCTCAAAGTAATACACGGTTTATTCAGGATTTAACAAATAGGGTCAGATACAGTAGGTTTTCCCCATTAATGATTGAAATCATCATTTAAAATCTGCATTTTATATTTACTCGGGTTATCTCTGTGTAATATTACAATTAGTTTGATGATCTCAATCATTTAAGTGTGGCAAATATATAAAAAAAAAATTATAGGGAGCAAATACTTTATCACAACATTGTTTTTTTTTCTTAAACTAACCTTTTAGCCAATGACTGAACACCTAATCCCCGCCCCTTCACCTTCACACATTGAATGTTGATAACTTGTGTACTTATTTATACAGAAAGTCGTTTCTTTACGAATGCTGAAAGCTGCCACTCGATCTCTGTCACTAATGGGCGGGGCTTAGCATCGATTAATCAACTTCCACCAGCTTGTTTTGTCATCAGATAAGAAACGTATACGCCGTCGTATATCTGACCCCTGTTTGTTTTTGTCCTCCACAGGAGAGAAGAAGTTCATGTGTCCGCAGTGCTCCAAGCGCTTCATGCGCAGCGACCATTTGGCCAAACACATTAAAACTCACCTGAACAAAAAAGGGTTAAACTCGGCGCCCGCGGCAGGACAAACCGAGCCCGGCGGCGGCGCCCTCCCTCCGGACAGCATCCTCCCTGGGGGCGGGGCCACGCTCATCCTGACCAGTGTACCCCAGGGTGGCGCCCAAGACCTCCTCTCAAACTCTGACCTCCCGCTTCAGCTGGTCACTGTGTCCGCCAGTGAGGTCATGGAATGACCCCCGCATCCCAAAAACACACAAAATCAAAACCCTGCCCAATTTCACAGCTGGCTTTTCACTATCAATTTTTTTATATATATATGATAAATATGAATATATATATATAAATATATATTTTAAAAAAATGAATTATCAATTTATGCTCTGTAGCATTTTTTTTGTACAAATTTGGGGGGAGGGGGCAGGAACATTTAATGTGCTTGGGGTTTTTTTTTGTCTGCACACACACACACACACACACACACAGACACACACTCATATACATGCATAAACAATATATATAAATACACACTAACACAGAAATGCCTTATTTTGTATCAATTGTGTGAATCTGGCAGCAAGAGACGGAAGCGGTGTCCTCAGAGAGGAGAGAGATATTCACCATCTGTCCATCTTCAGTCCTTCTGTCTCTCTCTCTCTCTCTCTCTGTCTGTCTGTCTGTCTTTCTCACAGCTAGCCTCGGTCCAAACGTGTCTTCACTCTTTAATTATGTTTCATTTCAAGTATTGTATTGACTCTGCGCGTCTCTCGCACCCTTTGTATCATTTTTTGTTTTTGTTTCTGAGACTTATTCTCTCGTCCATATGCAACTCGGGGGACAATGACGGTCATGTAACACCTTGTTTTTTTTTTTTGTGTCTCATTGTTTTTTCTATATTCCTGATGTGTTCCCTTTGTTTTCCATGTTTTTTTCCCCGCTCCACTTCCCGGGATTTGTTTATAGCCACCATTTATTTTAGTATATAACTGATTCTATTGTATCATGGACTTCTCAAATTAATTACTTTTTAAATGTGTAAAATTATGTTACTTTTATACTTTTTTTTTTTTTTTTCCAAATGGAACACAATTAAAGTTTCGCATCCTTGCTATAACTTTGATACCTACTGTTTTATTGTTACCGTGAATACGATGTTGTGTGACAGACCGCACGCGCGCGCATGTGTTTACGGTATGTTTAAATGAACCGAATGCTTCAACAAAGCCAGTGGTTTTATATTCTACTGACTTGAGGGAATTTGCAAACCATTATTTTTAACAGCAGTGTTCATTATTATAATTATCTCACTAAACATCGACCAGAAGAAAGAAAGTACCGTGCAATAAAATGGAGGACAAGGAATTCACTAGCGGTGGAGAGGAAAAATCGATTCAGTTATAAATTGCGATTTCTTTGTGCGGCGATTCTTGTATAGTTATAATTTTAATGTTTACAATAGAGATGAACAATAGAGATTTTTCAGTTTGATTGACCGTGACCGGTGATGATCGGCCTAAACGATTTCGTTCCGAGCGCAAAAGCTTCCGAGTGGGACAACAGAAACGCATTTTTATTGCATTACGTTATCAATTTTTTTTTTTTAAGTCTCCGCCTTTTTCTGCTCAGTAACAATGTAGCTTTTTTGTTGAATTCAATTTGAAGTTAAATGTTAAACTCTTGAATCTGAATTTAGTTTGTAGTGTTTAAATGCTGCTCTTGGTTTTTAAGTGTGAAAACTAATGTTATAAGGAACAGGCTACATTTAATTAATCATTAAACTTTTAATGGTTTAAATTTGTGATTAGAGTGGTTTAAATTGTAACAAAATCGGGGAAAAGATTTTAATCGAATCAGCACCGTCCTATCGTGATATCATATCGCAGGTGATTGCGGATCCCAGTTCCTAAAAATCGCTGATTGATTACAAATTGATCGAAATTGATCAACCAACAACAACCACCTAAACATTGTTACTGCATTTTACACATCCAGGTTTTAAAAACCTTTTGACTTCTCATGTCCAGTGCAGACATCAGTGATAAGGTAAAGCTATTAAGTTGCTGCTGTTGTTAGACCACAGAGGTCCGAGCTGGTGTTATAGAAAATAAATAGCAATATCACACGTGAAGGAGTGCTGTTGTACGGAATATCAGCACGGGTCATAAGCTGGAGGGTGTAGCCCGAGTGCCGAAGGCATCACAGCCGTGCCGATATTATGCTCGACAGCACGACTTCGAGTGTGATATTGCTTTAATGCAACAGTTCCACAACCTCCATTCATTATCTACAGTTTATGATTTGGTTCTTTATGTAACCAGTTATTTTTCTCAGCCAACACACGTCCACGGTGTAAATCTCCTGTACAGTTTTTCTTTATATTTCCACTGACTCTGGTTTAAAATATCAGCTTCTTTAACATCGGGGTACGAATCCCAAAGTTAGTGTGCTTTCTATGTAGGAGGTACAATTGTCCCTTGTTCCACACACCAAATAGTGGCCTAGATCAGGGGCTGGAAAGAGATTTGGGATTCAGACTTGTGTTAGGAGTTTAATGCATTGGAATTTTTAAAAAATCAATTATTAAGGAGGCAGTGTGATGTTTAAGATGCCATCACCTTATTAGATGTGCTTTATTTCTGAAGGTGCTTCTTTAATTAACGATTGTCGAACATTGTCCTTTATCTCATCACCAAAACGGATCCATGGTTTATCTTAGGGAGCCAATGCAGGGAGCCACTTTTCACCTCCACTAAAGGGAGAGAGGTTGATTTGTTTCCTCTTGGAGGCGACTCTCAAGTTCTAATAGCATCAGAGGGTCAACTCTTCTTGGTATTGTCTCCAAGGCCGGTGGTGTAGTGCTTAGCATTGTCGCCTTGCACCTCCAGGGTCTGGGTTCGATTTCTGCCTGGAGTGTGCATGGAGTTTGCATGTTCTCCCCGTGCTTGGTGGGTTTCCTCCAGGTACTCCGGTTTCCTCCCACAGTCCA
>JAQMYG010000036.1:34125186-34136307 GCA_030014215.1 Clariallabes teugelsi | reverse complement strand
CCGAGCACCCCCCCCCCCCCTCCCCGTGTGTGTTCTGTAAGTATGTGTGTGTGTGTGTGTGTGTGTGTGTGTTTCAGGGTATGTTTGCATGTGGGTGTTTGTGTGTAATTCCAATCTGCACTGTTTCACTGACGGCACCATCAGCACTTTCACTCACACATTTACTCTCTCACTCAAATATTCACTCATATGCTCTAATTTACTCCTTTATTTTCTCACTCATTCATATGTGCTTTCAAGTCACTCATTAATTCACTCACTGACTCATTTAATCTCTCACTCAGTCTTTCATTCATTCACTCACTCATTTAATTACTCACTCACTCATTTAGTCACTCATTCACTCACGCACTTATTTAGTCACTCCCTCATTAATTCACTCACTTACTCGTTTAATCTCTCACTCAGTCTTTCATTCATTCACTCATTTACTCATTCATTTAATTACTCACTCACTCATTTAGTCACTCACCCACTCATTTAGTCACTCACTCACTCACTCACTAATTTAGTCACTCACCCATTTAATCACTCACTCACTCCCTCATTTAGTCACTTCCTCATTTAGTCACTCACTCACTCATTTAGTCACTCACTCACCCACTCACTCACTCATTTAGTCACTCGCCCACTCACTCACTCATTTAGTCACTCACTCACTAATTTAGTCACTCACCCACTCACTCACTCAGTCACTCATTTAGTCACTCACCCACTCATTTAGTCACTCACTCACTAATTTAGTCACTCCTCATTTAATCACTCCCTCATTTAGTCACTCACTCACTCATTTACTCACTCACTTATTTAGTCACTCACTCACTCACTCACTCATTTAGTCACTCACTCACTCACTCACTAAGTAAGCCACCCATTCATTCATTTACTTACTCACTCATTTTCTCACTCACTCATTCATTTAGTCACTCATTCATTTAATCACTCACTCGCTCATTTAGTCACTCACTCCCTCGCTTATTCACTCACTCACTTATTTACTCACTCACTCATTTTTTTTTAATAAAGTGCAGATATTCTGCTGTTTTACATTGTTGTCACTGAACCTTCGAGACTGCATCATATCACAAACATCATAATTTCTATCGAATCATATAAAAAACAAAAAAAGACTATCCTTCCATCCTTAGTAAAGAAGCTTTAAACTGTTTTAAATTCTCTTCTTTTTTTGCAGGAGTTTTGGTTTTCTGCTACTTTTACAGTGAAAAGCGTTTAGCGTTTATTTTCAGTGCAGAAATCGACTTTCCTCTGTAGTTCTCTCCTCTCTGTAGAAGCAGGATTCCCGGGTTGCGCGTGGACACGTATGACTGTATGATTACGAGGGAAGCGTTTATCCCGGTCACATCCCTGGGGCAAAGAAAAACCTGGAGCCAGCGGTGGACCGAGTAATAAAGCACAGGGGACAGGTGGGACGGGAGGAACAGATGGATGGAAATTCCCTCCGACTGTGATGAATGAGGTCTCGCGAGCGGCCGCGCCGACGCTGCATCTGATCATAACCCAGTCCATAACTCAGACTGCCCCAATAAAGACTTAAGAATTGTCCGGATGAATGTGAGAGCTATGTTTGTGCTGGGGGCAGTTTGCTGCAGCATTACTGTGGTGTTAATGGTTTTTTTGCGCAGCATGTGTGTCTGAACGCGAGAACGAGAAAGAACGAGAAAGAGAGAGAGAGAGAGGGGGGACATGAGCTATGGAGCTTCTTTCAAGTTTATACCTGCCAAGAGCAGCACACGGGCTATAAATACATTCCTTTCTGAGTCACCGGTTAACACACACACACACACACACACACACACACACACACACTTGTGCTTTCTCTCTCTCTCTCTCTCTGAGGACACTGTGGTCTCCGTGGGGAGGAGGTGGCACTGCCCATAGCACCAGAGACAGAGAAGTTCCTACTGGGTTTCACCATGTTCGAGTCACTAATCACTCAATCTGTTCACAAGCTGCAAGTTCTGCATTTATCCTCTACAGTTTATTTGTCAGCAAAATTGTTTAATGGGAAATTGTGACGTCTAGACGACTGGGTCTGAGCAGCTCCAAAACTGCAGGTCTTGGATGACGTTCGCGGTCCGCAGTGGTCAGGACATACAGTACCAAAAGTATTCCAGGGAAGGAAAAACGGCGACAGGGCCAACGCACATCTGGAGTGAAGGCTGGACCGTTTAGTCTGATCCAACACTGTAGCTCAAAGTGCTGAAAAGGTTCATGCTGGTTTGGACACAACTTCTAAAGATTTGTATTTCTCTTTACACTTTAAATCAATAATGAAGGCGTTTATCCAAAATATACAATAATCTCCTTTGAACAGTTGATATTGAGATGAATATCTGCTCTGTCTTATGATCTGTAAAGCTTCATAACGGCTCTAATCTGAGGTTCTGGTTGAGGTTAATTGGTGATTTCTGAGGCTGGTGACTCTAAATGAACGTCTCCTCTGCAGCAGAGGTCAGTTTTGGTCTTGCTTTGCTGGGAAGGTCTTCATGAGAGTCGGTTTCATCATGGAGCTCGATGGGTTTTACAAACACACTCGACACAATACTGTTCTTGCGAGAACTATTCCAGAAAGGCTGACCACAGTGTCTGAAAATAACAACTGACTGTTTTGGTTTTTGGAACTTAATTACATAATGTTATTTCACTGGGGGAAAAAAATCCAGTGTTGTTCTAAAATATGGAAAATAAATCCAAAACTTGTATCTAAACTTTTGACTGGTACTATATATACACACACATACACACATACACACCCAGTACCAGTCACATGTTTATATATATATATAATTTTATATAATAGAAATACTGTACAGGTTGAAGTCACATGTACTTGGTTGCTTGTGGGCGTAGGGTGAGTAACAGTGCTGTTGTTTGTGGGCGTGGCCTGCTCAGCCTTTTGTTTTTGAAGTTCCAATAAGAAATGCGAGCTGTTAAAATGTTTCATGCGCACTTCACACTTTACAATTTGGTATAACCGCAGCACGGTGGAAATGTCGAATCTTGATTGGTCAGAACAGTTTTTTTTATAACAGCACAGCAGTTTGGGGTTTTATCATGAACATCAGGTCAATATTAAATAATACGTAATGTATGACTCCCCCAGTGAAAAAAAAAAAAACACTTTAGTGTATTACAAATATATTGAAATCTTCAATAATACATTGCAAATATACTAACAAAAAGTTGTACCATCAGTTAAGATATAAAAAGTATATTTTACCAAATTTTGGAATTAAACTTTAAACATACTTCAAAATAATTGTATTATAGTACACTTTCCTAAAACATATTATAGGAAAATATTAGGGCTGTAACAATGAATCGATTAAAATCGATTATTGAAAGCGTTGGCAACGAATTTCATAATCGATTCCTTGTGTCGCGCGACGCAGAGACATTTAATTGTTAAAAAAAAAAAAACTTTAGTTGATGTTAAAGAGTTCGGCGCCTCATAGACAGGACGGAGCAAAAAAAAAAAAACGAGGAAAAAAAAACGAGCGGAGGTAGAGGAAAGATACACGGCAGAGGCAGAGAAATCCGTGATCGGGTAATCGTCTCCCCCGCTGGGTCTCAGTGCACGCGCGTCTCTTACTGATATAATCAACATCCATGCACGCGTGTACTGTTTACTATAACACTGTGACCACGTGTGTGTGTGTGTGTGTGTGAAACATATTTTATTTTGTGTCTGTATTCGTGTGTGTACAGCGCGCGTGTAAAGCAAAAGCAAGTCTCATTAGAGAGGTTAAAGATCCATTTTCTCTCTCTGCTCAAGGCTTAGCCTGCTTTTTGCCTGCTGTGTGTGTGTCTGTGCACACGTGCGTCATTGGACACCGTGCCCCCCACACACACACACACACACACAGACCTTCACAAACGCAGACACTCTTTCTCTCTGCTCTACACAGTCACGATTCTTTTCAGAGGTAAAGTGCGGGTTCATTTGTTTTATTTTTACTTTACAGCAGTGATTCAGTTTGTGTGTTTTTAAAAATTAAATTTGGTTTACGAGTGTTCCACTGTATATATTTGGCAGATGTAAAGCATACATGTCTTTGTTTTTTTGTGTTAGTCCATTTTTATTTAATTTTATTATTATTATAACAGCTCAAGGAGCAACATGTTTGTGCACTTTCTAAAGATTTTAGTTCTGTTTTTGAATAAAGGGTTGGAAATGAATGCTTTTCTTTCTTTTTTCGGGTTTTTTATCCGTTTAATCGATTAATCGAAAATAATAATCGACAGATTAATCGATTATTAAAATAATTGTTAGTTGCAGCCCTAGAAAATATATTTTAAGTGAAAGGTTGTTCTAATTTAATATAAAACTTTGTTTTTCAATTTATTTTTGGTATATTTTTTCCAAAATATGCTCCAAATAATCATTGTACAAATGCATAGAAAGTATACATTAGAATACACATTTTAATATACGGTAGTCTCAGTATATTTTCAATTACATTTAAATGAACTTATTCATATGTAGTTATATATGTTTATATTTAGTGCACTACTCTCTCGTGCCCGCGCGCTTTTAGACTCGTTATTGCACGCTAGTTTGAATTAACGACTGGAAGCTGCGTCATCGCGTGCGTTAGTTCGTTATTATTTTATTTTCATCGGCATAAGGTAAATTTTACGGTTTTTGTTAGGTCATTTGTAATTAAGTACACACTTTAAGCTGTAGAATGTATTGTCTATTGTATTGTGTTGTTGCTAAATCTTATGTACTTTGCTTGTGGTATAATGGCTCCGTAGCTCTCGGCCTGTTTTCAGTCTCTGTGTAACAGAATCAACACACCAGGTTTAAACTAATACTGTACCTGTATATTCTAATACTAATGTCTGTCTTAGGTTAGACAACTGATTATATTTTAGTTTGTGTGTTTGTAAGACAACCTGACTTTTTTTTTTTAACACAAATAAACTATAGGACTGTTTTTTTTGTAACCTTGAGCAAATTAAATTTGTTGAACTCAAGAATAAAATCGGCTTCATAATTACTGATGTAATGTGTTTAAAAAAATTGACTCAGTTACTGTATAGTGTGGAAAATGCATTCAGCATTTGTAAATTATCCTAAACACCTTTAGTGTACTGGTAACACATTTGCAATACTGTAATATAGAAGACATATGTGTGTATTATATTATATAACTATATACTGTATAAGTATATTTGTATTAACCTCACCGTGTACTTTTTTAGTATTTGTAATTGTCCAGTAGTATAACAGCATGCTACTGCTGCAATAAGAATAGACTCATCGTATATTAATTACGAATTGCTGTAATGTACTTATAATACCTTAAATATATACTTAAATTACATTCATTACTGTACATTAGTACACGCACAGCCATATACTTTAAGTGTAGTATACAAAGTAAACTTTAGTACACAAAATAATACTTAATAGACTTAAAATTGTGCTTTTGTACAATTTAATTACAACTTAGTTATAAATACACTTAGTACAAAATTAGTTGTTCCAAAATAGCGAACTTCAAGTACTGTATACTAATCATGGGTCTGGAGCAAGTACACTTAATGTTGCTTTGGCATGCTAGGATTTAATATACTTAGCATACTTTTATTTTTTTAACTTGGGACTCCACAGAATATAATAATAATAATAATAATAATAATAATAATTAAAAACGGTTTAAAAATGTTTAACAAAGTAAGATTCGATCAGGATTTTGGCCTTTTTATCATAATAAAAAGCCATCTGAAATAATTTTGAAAAATCTTTAATTGAAAGATTAATTTAAAAAAACTTTTAAAATTGAAATTGAAATGGAAAAATCTTTAGTTTTGAAACGTGAATATTACTGAATTTAATTCAAAGATATAAATGATATTTACACTCCAGTCCAATAGGGGGCGGTGTTGCACCAACCATGCATTAATTCAAAGGAAGAAAGCAAACAGTAATCCCAATTTCTTGTCCATTTAATATTTGTGATTTTACATAAATAATTAAAAGTGTAAATTGGATCTGATTAAAAAATTGACTCAGAGATTTAATGAATAAATTCATCCAAGAAACGATCGATTAAATAACGCAATCCATATAATCTCACGGCTCAATTTTACTAGAGAGAGAGAGAGAGAGAGAGAGAGATAAAGAATAAGAGAGGAAGACAGAAAGAGAGAGAGAGAGAGAATCCACTATTTTCATTTAACACCACAGACTTGTGTGTAACACAGTGTGTTATTACACACACACACACACACACACACATACAGGTTCTGTTTAAAACCTTTTTGAAACCTTTACACGGTTAGAGCCTTTTCACCCCTGACTCTGACACGGCCCTGACACTGGAGACTCCTTCCGAAAGTGCTGACAGAACTCGAGCAGCAGAAACTGAAACCGCGACCGTGAGCAACGAGAGCAATCGGTCCACGTGCCGCGCTCGCTGCTGAACAGAACAAACAATCAATTATTGACTGAGACAGTGGCATGTGTCAGGATAAGACCTTGTGAGCGGCACCACACACACACACACACACACACACACACACACATCCATCTTCACTCTGACACACTGCGGGAGTCTGAAGTGCTAAATTAGTTGTATGCGCGCTGGCTCTCACACCTGCTAAGCACTTTATAAAGAGCAGTTTTTACAACCCGGTCATCACACACACCTTTCTTCAGTCTCTGAGGCAGCGACATCACACAAGATCACACGTCACGGCAAGCGTCTGAGAGCCTCTGAGCGTCTGCGCGGCCTGCTAACCGGTGGCTTAGTGCGCCTTCTAAATCAACCTCATTAAACATACAAACGGGCTGCGAAGCCGCGTGACTCGGATACCAGGGTATCGGGTTCGGTTATAGTATCCGGGATCTCCCGTGTTCGCACTTTTTAATTCAGAAGCAAACAACAAAAAAGGCCACCCGGGTCACTTACAGACACCGAGGATGCAGTACAGTACGAGCTCACACACTTAGAAACAGAAAACTGCATTGATGCTGAAAGATGAAATGAATACATCTGGATGGCTGTAAGTGTAGCGCTCTCCTTTGATGATAATCCACTTTCCCGAGAGAATAAGACATAATTCCCAGAATACAGGGAGCGAAAGCTGTGAAAAAGGATTTTACATTATCAGTAGTAATGGAGGCGGATATAGTTCTGTTAGTGGGAACAAAAGCCGCGATTCGTACTTCTCTCACTTCACTCTATTCAATACGACACCGCTCTCATTCTCCGTATAAAGCAGCACCACCCTGTGAATAGCTACCATTATGATATTCCCTGGTAATGAAGGGTAATTGCGTTGCTGGTGAACGGCGCGGCTCTGCTCAGAGCTTCTGGCCAGCGGTGGGGAAATAAAGCTGGAGTCATAACTGCACTCACTGCGGTGCTATAAACTCTAAATAAAGCACGGTCGTATGTGCCAATCATCTGCACTGCAAAACACCAATAAAAGTGTGTGTGTGTGTGTGTAAAATAATAAAACTCCATTTTTGACAGATGATGTTTTGTTCTTGGACTTTATTATCTGTCCAAAGATCAACAAGAAAATAAAAGTAATAATAAATTGTTTTTTTTTTAAACAATTTTAAATATGCAAGTTTTTAATTAAAAAAAAAATTTATTCCTTAGATCATGTCCTAAGCTTGCGCATCATCCTTGATGAGAATCAGGAGGAAAGCAGGGGGCGTGGCTAGATATACTGTATTGTGGTGTGTGCCTGGTAGAAGGCTGCAAACCTGATGTCGGGGGTTCGATTCCCACCTGTGTGTATGGAGTTTGCATGTTCGCCACATGCTTGGTGGGTTTCCTCCGGGTACTCGGGTTTCCTCCCACAGTCCAAAGACCTGCAGATTATTGGCGTTAGTGGTGTGTGTGTGTGTGTGTGTGTGTGTGTGTGTGTGCCCTGCGATGGATTGGCACCCTGTCCAGGCTGTACGCCGCCTCATGCCCCAAGTCTCCTGGGATAGGCTCCAGCCCCCTGTGACCCGTGTATACAGGATAAACACTATAGAAGATGAATACAGGAATAAAAGTGACACATCTCTGGTCATGGAGCAGGGGGTTGATCAGTGCTTAAGATGTTGGACTACCGATCAGAAGGCCCCTGTTGGGCCCTTGAGCGAGGCCCTCAACCCTCACCTGCTCAAATGTAAAATGAGATAAAAACGTAAGTCGCTCTGTATAAATGGCGTCTGCCAAATGATGTGAATGTAAATGTCTGTGGTGAAAAGCGATAAATATATGTATTAAAAGATCGTACGGCGTTTTCACCCTGAAATCTCTTCACTTAAACCCCTTTCGTGCTTAGCAAGCGAAGACTTTTTTTTTACGGCTTTATCTGTTTGGCACACGAGCCGCTGGGACACTTCTTATTAAAGTCGCGCCGCTCTGCGCTGTAGTCAGACAGCAGGTTATTAAAGTTCATATAGGACACAAAGCAGGTGGAAAGCGAACGCATACCACGAGATACGACAGACTTTATTTTTGTTGCGCCTCGTCTTTCAACACTCCCCTACTTGATAGCCGTCAGAGCTGTAACTCAAAGGCGCTTCAGTAGCGCTAATGTTTAATGTCTGATTCGTCTCAAGCGGATCGATTCCTTACAGGTTTTGAGACGGGCCAAGCACGCGTGATGTCATTATAGCAAAAATAAATAAATCATAAAAAATAATAATAATTTTTTTTTTTTTAATACAATTTGACTTTTTTTTTTTTTTTTTTTATCTACCCAGGGTGTTCAAGTCAAACTGGGACTTGTAATGAAATTTCTGTTAAATGAAAGCGTAAGAGCAATTGACATTTAGAGAACACCTCGAACACAGTACGGTGATTGACATTTGTACGGTCCAAACGTTATATAGAAGGCCGTATGTCCGTGAATGACGATCCTGGCCGAGGTGGCTCGAAGCCCATTGCAGTCGTTCCCGAAAAAATTCAGCGAGAGAAACGCCTGATCTTTGAAAATCGACAGATTAATTGTTGCCAGCTTGCGTAAGACACACATCTGTCTGTGGGAACTGTACACACAATCATTCACCGACATTACAGGAACTCTACTGGGAGTTATTGCCACGTCCTCTGCACATTCCTGACCTCGCTCCAAGCCATTTCTACATGTTTGGAAAAGACGTTAAAGGAGTTCCTGGGGGGCCAGAGTTTGATCCTGGCTCGGGTGTCCTGAGAAAACTTGACGGTATCCAAGCACTAGTGAAACGCTGGGATAAGTGCATTAGTGTAACAGGGGATTATACAGAGAAATAGAGGGAGATTTTTACACTCGTTCTGTATTTCTGCGCAATCACAAGTCCCGGTTTGACTTGAACCATAGACAAGATCACGGATGCCTACAATACTAAAGTTGGGCTAATGAGCTATTAGATGAAACTAAGCTCATAACAGTTCATACTTTTTACATTTTTATATATTTCTACTTATTTTTATTGTAACAAAATTACTACTGTATTGTCGATTTTATATCTTACATTCTTTTCTATTGGAATTTGCCTCTCTTATAATTTTTTGTTTGTAAGCATTTCACTGCATATCGTACTGTGTATGGTTGTCTATGTGACGAATAAAAAATTTTATTTAAAAATTTGATATGCATTTATAAATCAAATAATTATAAACAACCAAATGTTTCCATTTCTCCATATCATGTTTTGCAACCGCAGATGTTGCATGGAGGCGAGGCCGTCACAGCGACACCAGCTAAATATTTCGTTAGAAATCAGACTATTAAGATCTGTTTAAAATTGGACGACAAAATCTAAACTTTTTGAAAACCTACATTTTCCGACACTGATAACTTCATATTCTTTAATGGCTGCCTTTCGTGAATCGTCTCTAATCTACTGGCTGTCTAATTAATTTTAATAAGGAAAAATAGACTGAATCTTGTCATAGTTATGCAAGGTATACATTATGATGATAATAAAGCAAATATATGATCATTAAGCCTATTTCTTGCAAGCATTTAAGCATTTTCTTAAGTGCTCTAATTTTGCTTCTTTCTACAATTAATTCTAAATTATACTAAAATACCTGCCAACAGAACAAAGAAATCATCTTAAGAAGTGAAATATTCTCGAATCCAGCCAAACTATCTATAATTTCATAAAATAAGACACAATTGCAAGTGAATAATGTCTGGTTCTATTGACATGTTGCTTCTTTAAATTTGTTAAACCAAGCAAAATTATCTGCCAACAGAACAAGACATTTTTCGCTTGTAATTTTAGTAACATTTAACTAGAAATAAGCTTAATAATCTTATATTTGCTAGATTAATTTGGTTTTGCTAGATTCCAGAATATCTCACTTGCTAAGATGTCATTTATTTGCAGTGTAATGCTTGTCTGAATACAGCCTTATTAATCTGATTCACCGTAATCTTGGATCCATCATACCATCTGAGGGACACCAGTTAGCCTAATCTGCATGTGCTTAGACACCCGGAGGAGGGAGAACATGCAAACTCCATGCACACATACCCCGAGGCGGGAATCGAACCCGGACCCTGGAGGTGCGAGGAGACAGTGCTAACCACTAAGCCACCATGTCGCCCATATACATGATATTTACTAAAATAATGCTTATATATTACTTATGTATGATGTACAGGGGTTGGACAATGAAACTGAAATGTCTGATTTTAGACCACAATAATTCATTAGTATGGTGTAGGGCCTCCTTTTGCGGCCAATACAGCATCTATTCGTCTTGGGAATGACAGACACAGTGGGGCAAAAAAGTATTTAGTCAGCCACCAATTCACAATGTGATTTTCTGAATTTTTTTCCCTTATCTTGTCTCTCATAGTTGAGGTATACGATGAAAATTACAGCCCTCTCTCATCTTTTTAAGTGGGAGAACTTGCACAATTGGTGGCTGACTATATACTTTTTTGCCCCACTGTACAAGTCCTTGCAGAATAGTGTCCAGGTCACTACGTGATGCTGGTGGAGGAAAACGTTTTCTGACTTTCTCCTCCAAAACCCAAAGTGGCTCAATAATATTTAGATCTGGTGACCGTACAGGCCATGGGAGATGTTCAACTTCACTTTCATGTTCATCAAACCACTCTGTCACCAGTCTTGCTGTGTGTATT
>JAQMYG010000036.1:34052897-34066142 GCA_030014215.1 Clariallabes teugelsi | reverse complement strand
TTCCTGTGTCCTGGCCGACACCCAAGGGTGATTACCACAAAATTACGACCCAGCTTTAGAACTAGAATACAGTCCTTTTAAGTCTCACCAACACCGCCCATGGCAACTAAACATGTATTTACTTTTTTTTTTTTTAAAGCAAGGACATGACAAGATGGGCTTGTGGCTAGTATATGGTGCTGTCACCACTGTGCCCCAGGTTCGATTTCCATCCAGGAACCAGCCACTAGGGGTCCCACAAGTGCACTGTGAGGGCCTGTCACAAACCTGGATAAATTGGGTTTGTCAGAAAAGGCATCAGCTAAAAAAAAATAAAATAAAAAAAATATGTGCCTAATGGGAGCAGCTGAAAGAAGAAAAATAAAACAATAGCCAAGAGCTCAAAACTAATTACTTACTTTATATAGATATTGTATAGAGTTATATACTGTAGTAGAGCTTACATAATTTGTTAGTTAGCAAACACTATGAATAAACCTAACAGGTTAATTAATCTTGTTTATTTTCTCTCTCTCTGCTCTTCTTTTATCTCTACAATTATGTTCCTTGATAACGATTTAAATTAATTTGTGCTCACAAATTGTGTAAAATACAGGCCTACGCTTTGTTCAGGATTGTACGAAGGAGGCAGGTTGAGCATTGTGCGATGTGAAAGGAGTCTTTAAATGATAATCATAAGAGCCACACACACACACACACACACACATACACACACACACAGGAAAGCTAAATGAAGTGTGATTAGTGTAACAGTATAATGCAGTCATTAAGAGAGAAAATTATGATACAAATCTACTCCACCTACTCTTCGTGCGTGCGGGGGCACACACACACAAACACACGTACACACACACACACACATGCACCTCACCTCACCTCGCAGCACATCATCAGACTCAGTAAAAATTCATCCTCTTTTGAAGCACAACGAAGTGAAACTCACTGGCCAATTTAATAGGAACACCTGCACACCTATGCATTGATTCAATCATCCAATCATATTGCAGCAGGGTAATGCATGAAATCCAAAAGCTGCTGTTACACTAAAGTTCGTATCAAATTTTAGGGGAAACTATTACCGTGACTGGCTGTCGGGCTGGTTTAAGTATTTCAGAAACTATGATTTTTCAGGCACAACAGTTACAGAATGGTCTGAAATGCAAAAAAAACTTCCAATTCTGTGTGTTGCAACTCTTTCCTAATGAGAGGAAAATGGAGAGAATGGAGTGAGTTCAAGACAAGGACAGGTACAGTACAGTAAGTCAAACAGCCACACTTTACAATTATGATGAGGAGAAATGCAGATGTTCAGAATGCAGTTCCTTGAGCCAGATGATTCCACAGGTTCCACAGGTTCATCAAAACCGAGTAGATGAAGTTTTGGGTTGGTTTTGTGTGTTTTTTCACGAATACACAGGTGGTATACATTAATGGACCATCTGTCCATCCATCTAGGAACCTCTGCAGTCCAGCTAGGGACCGTGGAGTCCAGCGGTGATCACCGTTGTATTTACTCCCATTTTACGGCCGTGGCAGGACTTTTGGTCAACAGTCTCACACACATTTACACTCGGAAACACCAATTGGCCTAATCTGCCTGTCTTTGGACAGTGGGAGGAAACCCGGGGTTACCCAGAGGAAACCCACCAAGCACAGGGAGAACTGCCCCAAACTCCATGCACACAGACCCTGATGTGGGAATCGAACCCAGACCCTGAAGGTGCAAGGCGACAATAGCACGCAAAACCATTAAGCCACCGTCTCACCTAATGGACCATTGTGCGCTGTTATAAACAAAAACACTTCCAATAGACCCTTTAGACACTCACAAATGGATAACTGAGTTGTTATTGTTCTCCCTCTCCCTAGTGTCTAACACGTGAATTACTCGTACGCGCCCATATGTGTGTGCGTGTGTGTGTGTTTTATATCTCTCTTGACAGTGACATTTCACGAACGATCATAACATTTCTATCCTCGAAGACCGGTTTACCAAACACGGTTAAAGGCATTTCATGAAAAATTCCCCCATGGCAGGATAGTCCAAGAGTAAACGAATCATCTCTCCTTCATCTTTATATGCATACGACATGACTTACATAACCATACAAGTATTTTACAGCGTACAAAGAGCCAAACGCTCCCAGAGCTATAATTACAAATAAGGAAAGAATCATTCTGTTGTTCACTAACATCGGTGCTGTCTGTGGGAGGATGAGGCATGGAGGGGCGTCCGCTCGAAGTTTTCATTTCGCAGGATTGTGTTTGGGATTGTTGACGGTGGTTAAAGACTAAATGATAAACAACTAGGATTCAAACTGATGAGAAATTGTAGTTTGTATTTTTTTTCCCCATTGCATTTAAAAATCTACTGCTGAAACTTGGAATAATCACTTTTTTCTAGTAGTAAAACTGTTTAAACATGCCAAGGATTATAATGTTCATGTGTCTGTAAGTATCTATAAAACATGCCCCATCATGTATCTATTTTTACTCTCTATCTACAAACTAGCGGAGAGTCCTGAGGTATTACAGATTACATTGCATCTTAAGGCTTAAGGATTACGCTTGCTTTATCTACACCTACACGTATAGACGCTACATGCTATGTGTATCCTGCGGTCATTTGGAGCATGGCTTGTGCGAGCGCTCAGAAATGAAACGGCAATCGTCTACTACAAGTGACTCAACAAACTAGGGCTGTGTTTCAAATCAGGTGTGGATGTACTGTTCTAGACACTAACCTACTGTACATACAGTACAAGCCCTATAGATTTCCCAAACTAGTATATACAGTATATTTAAACGTAAAGTCTCGTTTTTGGCGGCATGGTGGCTTAGTGGTTAGCACTGTCGCCCTGCGCCTCCAGGGTCCAAGGTCCGATGTCTGCATGGAGTTTTCATGTTCTCCCAGTGCTTGATGGGGTTCCTCTATGGTGCTCAGGTTTCCAGTCCAAAGACATGCAAATTAGGCTAACCGGCATTCCCAAATTGCCCATAGTGTGTAAATGAGCATATGTGAGGGTGCACCCTGCGATGGATCGGCTCTCCGTCCAGGGTAAACCCCACCTGGTGCCCTGAGTATCCTGGGATATGCTCCAGGCCCCCCGTGACCCTGTACAAGGAATAAAGTGGTATAGATGACAATATCTTTTTTTTTTTTTTTTTTTAAACAGGGATCCTGACGACAATCACAATGAAAAAGCATAAATGCTTCAACGGAACTCATTGATTGACTTGGAAACCCAATGGACAGGAATGTTTCAACTCTGATATTCAGTGAAGTGGTGTGGGAGTGTAAGAGCATTTCCATACACACACATGATGTGACGAGAACTCACAGGGTTGGGACTAAACCTCAACGTGGCCATAAGAAAAATACTTGATGGTGGGATTCATCATAAATGAAACACTTCAGGATCATAATGAAAAAAGGTCATGTGGTCCAATGCATCCGGATTGAGCCTATTCCAGAGAGATGGGCGGATCAGGGTAAGAAGGGAAGCGTATAAGCGCAAGTGTCATGATCTTACTTCAGTTGCTCAGGTCTAGACTCAGCAACGTTATGTGGCAATAAAATGAAGTCAGCTGACGACCTGAATGTACTGCATGACCAGGTTATCACATCTATGGAGTTTTTCTGTCCTCATGAGACGGCCATATTCCAGGACTCAGATCGACTAAGAATGGTTCTGGCAGCGTGAGGAATCATTTTCATACATGATCTGGACTAAAGCTAAATACAGTCAAGTGAAATATTAGAGTATGTGAATCATGTTGCATTATTCGGTCAGAAAAGTGTACAAATATCAGAGAGAGTAAACAGACACAGCTCATAAAGGTGAAAAGATGATCCTGGGTTAAAATCTAACAGCAGAACATTACAATAATCCTGCGATTCGTGATTGTGTTTATGATGTACACTGTTATGTCAAACAAGTGGCCATTTACAGTCACCAGCAAGAGTGTGTAACATCTTTATCAGGTTCTACTTTCGCACAAAGTTCTAAACTTATCCCCTGTAAAAATGAAGCATTTCCCTGCTCTTGCTCACATATCAGCACAGCTTCACCCACCATCTTTTGCTGGTTTGAAGAACCTGCGTCAGATCACAATGCCTTCTGGGTAAATTCCGCTCCTGATGTTGACTCAATCTCTCGCCGCTTCGAGGTCTCATCTAACGAACTTCGCTTCAGCTGATAAAGTGCTGGAACAGCCCTTAGGATGGCAACAAAGGTTCGACGACTGTGAAGTCGAAAAGAGTCAGGAGCGTTAAAAACAATATTGGAACAGGGCCAAACCCTGCACAGTGAAAACAGCCAGGGTATTTAAGTGCGCCTTCGCGGTGAGGCTAATAAATAAAAATCGCCTTGCATCGTTACCTGTGCTGACATGACGGGCAGCTGACAGAATCCATGTTACACTCCGACTAATTATTTAGCCTTGGTTTTTCTTTCTGCTCACAGCTTTGCATGAGAGGTTCGTGTTTAGCATAAATCATGAATATTTCTATGCACTGGTGAGCAAAAAAAGCTGGCACGCGCAGACCTGGTGTCAGGGGGCACGGAGCACAAAACGGCGGGAGAGAAAGGGTGGAACGAAGAGGGACAATTTATATCTGGTTGACATTTTGAATTCTTTTTAATTAGCACTTATGTTATTGGGGCTGTTACTAGAACCCTAAAGCATAGCTCTAGATATACTTTATATATACATATATATATATATATATATATATATATATTCGAAGGAACCCTACAAGTGGAAGCCGCCTTTTACTGTCTTAAACACCTTATTGAAAAGAAGCCTCATGAAATAATTGTACGAGCACAAAGCTGACAATTTAATTCAATTCAATTTATTTGTATATCGCTTTTAACAGTTAGCATTGTCGCAAAGCAGCTTTACACAATCAAAAGAATTATGGAAGTGCGTATGAAATGTGAATGTGTATGAATCAAAATGGTAAGATTGTCCCTGACGAATAACAATCTCCAAACATATGGATATGATTTAGAGAATCCTGAAAAATATATATTTTTTAAACTAATAGTGGATTTATGCCTCTTTCATCATTTACAGGTCTAACACAGGTTTTTCATAAGTCATACAGTACATGGCCTTCTGTAGTCAATCATAACCATCCAATGGGTTACGGAGACCTACAGTACGGCAGAGCTACGGCAAACTACAAGCATGAGTCAAAAATGATCCGCACTCTGGTTATATTAAAACTTCTGTTGGCCATTACGCTGAATTTGAACTTCTGTTAAACATGTTACATCAGTTCATTTGTAACTGCGGTGCGAGCAAAAATGGACACTTGTGATTTGCACGAAAGAAGAGCAGTGTTTGCATGTTTTTCTTTCTGGTCTGAGGGTGTACCTGGTACCGAAACAACTCACAGAACTGAATCGTGTGGATATCTGCAAACAGAACTTGGTCTGATACTCTAAGGAAGGTGAAAGTTTCTTAAAGAGAATCATTACTGGTGACGAGGCACGGATTCATCACTACGAGCCTGAGAGTATGGAACAGAAACATTCTCCATCGCCGACTGAGAAAAAGTTCAAAAGTCGACCATCAGCTGGAAAATACATCAATGCTTACAGTTTTCTGGGATTCTCAAGGGCCAGAAGTATTGGAACATTATCAGAAAAAAGGTTCAACAATTGAATCTATTGAAGAGCTGAAGTCTAAACTCCGGATTAAACACAGAGGACTGATATCGAAGGACGTCGTGACCTTGTGTGATTATGCACGTCCGCACACTTCTGCTCACACTGTCGACACTCTGAGCTGTTAAAGCGTCCTCTCTACAGTCCTGATCTCGCTCCATCACCTGTTCGGTCCCCTGAAAGCGGCCCTTTGAGGACCGACGAGTCACTTCTGATGAAGAACTGAAGACAGCGGTGCATTCGTGGCTCGCAGCTCAGCCTGAATCATTTCTCAATGAGGGAACACGAACACTTGGTGACAGATGGACAAATAATTTTTAGAAATAAAAAACTTTCAGTGGTTAGTTTTGTTTCTTTTACTTTTTTTTATTCAGACTCTTGTAGCTGACTGATGATTAGAGGTTGATTAACCCACACAGACCGGATGTGGAGTAATAAGAGCAGGTTTCAGTCTGACTCGCTCTCACGTCCGTCTCTCCGCTCGGGGTCTTAATTAAGGTTTAGGCGGCGTGCAGGAGCGCGTGCGGCGGCGCTACGTTCTGTTCCGGTCTCGCTGGGGCACGTGCGCGTGTGTGTGTGTGTGCGCGCGCGCGTGTGAGAGAGAGAGAGAGAGAGACAGAGCGCGCGCGGGCTGATACGGACGCGGTGGCCGGCAGGAAGGAGCGCGAGACCACCGCGCCGGAATACTGATGAGCGCGAGGTGAAGAAGCCACCGGTCCGCCAGGAGGGAGTGAGGCGCGCGCCGCTCCGCCAAGTCTAACCGCCACCGCCGCTAACCGCAGTCTAACCGTCACCGTGTCACACAGGAAGCATATTAAACACCAGCCTGTCTGTCTGTCTGTGTGTGTCTCTCTCTCTCTCACACACACACCTATGTCTCTCTCCATCTGTCTCTCCCTATATCTGCCTGTCCCTCAATATGTCTCTCTCTCTCTATCTCTGTCTGTCTGTCTCTCACTCCCTCTCCTGCTGTCTGTCTTTTCATTTATCTGCTTGTCTCTCCCTGTTTCTGTCTCTCTCACTGTCTATTTTATGCATGTCTCTTGCATCCTGTCTGTCTTTGTATCTGTCAGTCTTTCTGTCTGTCTCATGCTTAGTCTGTGTGTGTGTGTGTCTCTCTCTCTCTCTTTTTCTGTATCCATATGTCCTCTCTGTCTGTCTGTCTCTCTCTCTCTGTGTCTCTGTCTCTCTTTCTGTCCCTCTCTGTATACAGTATATCTGTCTATACTGTATATCTGTATATGTTTGTGTCTCTTGCTCTGTCTCTGAGGGTCTGTTTGTCCCTGTGTCTACATGTGTGTCTCTCCATATCTGCCTGTCTCTCTGACCGTCTCTCTCTGTATCTACAGTATGTGTCTCTCTATTTCTCTGTTGCTGCATTTAATAGTCAGTCTCTCTGTAACCGTCTCTCTTGGTATATAGTACATCTGTCTGTCTGTCTGTCTGTCTATATCTCACTATTCCTGTACATGTTTATGTCTCTCACTGTCTCTGTTCATCAGTCTGTCTCTTGCTCGGTCTCTGAGGGTCTGTTTGTCTCTGTATTTGTCTCTTTGTATCTAAGGGTCAATCTGCCTGGCTATGTCTCTCCATTTTTCTTTCTGTCTCTGTAGTTGTTTCTCTCTATGTCTGTCTCTCTCTATATCTGCCTCATATATCTTTTTTCTGTGTTGTCTCTCTCTTTGTCTCTCTTATTTCTCTTACGGGTGTTGCTCTCATTTTGTTTCATTCTCTCAATCTGTCTTTTTATTTCTTTTATTTTTGTTTGTGTGTCTCTCTTGTATCCGCTGTCTCTAAGTTCAGTTTAGATCAGTGTCACTTTCTTGCTCTCTCTCTCTCTCTCTCTCTCTCTCTCTCTCTCTCTCACACACAGAGTTTAATATATTCAACAAACACTAAAACAGGCAGCAGGGGTGTTAATCCTATTTTAAAGCTGATGTTAAAGGGATAAGAAGGTGTGTTTAATTCACACCCTCCTAAATAAATCTGGTTTCACCCAAATTTTATAAATTATAATCATCAAGTCATTTATTTTTGTTCTTTGTAAAGGAGTAAAGTTATGAGAGAGGCTCTGAAGCCTAACCCGTCTCTGTATTTTTAGGAAACATTAAAGGAGTCATCAGCCATTTTCATTTTTCACTATCTCCACCCTGGAACACTTTCCTGCTTCCTCTTTTCTACCTCATCTTGTTTCCTGTTTTTTTTTTTTTTTAAACTTCCTGTTCATTTTGACAGAGTCGTGTCACATACGGCTGCGAATAGCATTACAAAGAATAAAGCGTGCCAGTATTGTGAAGGAATTTCTATTATTATTACAGCTTGTATTTTTTTCTTTTTTTTATCTCTCTCTCTCTCTCTCTCACACACACACACACACACACACACACACACACACACACACACACACATACAAACACACAGCACCTTTAATGCATTTATTCTGTTGCGTTGTGTGTGTGTGTGTGTGTGTGTGTGTGTGTGTTTTATTCCTGACAGCTCGCAGTTCACTGCATCACACTGTGATAAATATGCACACAGGGTCAGAGAGTCATGTCTTCCAAGAACATCAGGGCTTTTCAACATCTTCAGTGTGTTTTTGAATATCTCAAGCCTCTTGTCTTTGAGTGTGTGTGTGTGTGTGTGTGTGTGTGTGTGTGTGTGTTCAAAAGGTCAAGCCAGGATGGACGGATCAAAAACGAATGAAGAATAGATAAAATGGAAGGATTAAATAGCCTTCTCTGAATGATGATTGTTTTTTTTGTTTTTTTGTTTGTTTTGGAAAGAGCTTCCTATGTATCAGGCGGCCAGTTTATTAGGTACACCTGGCATGTACGTACAGTCCCTGGACTCACTTTTTTTAGTCATAGGTTAGATTTTTTTGTAGGTTTATGACTGTAGTAATTTTTTTAGATACACACACACACACACACACACACACACATTGTGCACACTATACATGAATTGGGAGAATTTTTTTTGTTTGTTTTGTTATCGAATTGTTTCAGAATCATTGCTGCGAAGAGGACGAGCCACCACCATGTAATTCACTGTCCTCCGGTGGTCCCTTTATGAGTCGAGGTTTCTTACAGATTACGTGCAGCAGCAGATGGGATGCTGTCAGTAATTGTGTAACTTATAAGCCAACAAGATTTATTTTTTTTTCCCTGAGTGTCTCACATTAGATCAGGTTGCGTCAGCGGATCTGTGTAATTCAACAGTGGTTAATTATCAGCATTAGCATGTGCAGAATCTTCACAGCTCCATAATGATCTTCCTAAACCTGGTCTTTAGTAGACTGTATAATTTTATTACAGTTAATCTGTAACTTTGACATTTTAATCTCATCTGATAACCTGAGGTAACCTGAGCATCACTTCTGAGGGCTTTAGGAAAGTTATCGAGCTTCTAGTTCAGGTGCAGACTGCATACACACTATTGTGTAAAAACAAACAAACAAATCAAAAATATTATAACAATCACATGTGAATTGTAAACAAGTCAGAATCATCTAAAAATCAACTAATCTTGTAAGAAATCTGTTAAAAAAAGAAATGAAAATAAATGAATCAAGTAAGAATCAGATCTGAAAACGAACAAATCATGTTTCAAACAATCAACTTTATAAAAACTTTTTAAAAATTTACCAAATATAAGAAAGCACATGGAAAATGAATCATGTGGCGTGACTCAATGAAATAAGAAATTTATATACGAATTTTTGAGTAAACGAGTCAGAAAAAAATAACTAAACTGTATGAAAGTGAATCAGATCTGAAAAATAATGATTTAATTAATTTATTTTATGCTGTACATAATACAGAAAATATGTGTGCCAGAGAAGCTACCTTCAGCCCTTTTGAAGAGATGATTTTCTATAAGCCCCAAAATTGGTCATTTTTCAGTGTTATACTGTCTCGCTTCAAACAATAATCATTTAAAATCCAAATTATTCATATTTCTTTATGGGTATTGATACTAAAATTGGTGTAAACTTCTAGAAGCATATGACCTGTAAAAACTGTTGTTTTTTGGTAAAAGCTTAAAAAGTTAAAAAATCTGTAGTGTCCGTAACCATGTCAAATTCATGTTGCAATATCTTTACAATTTTGCATTTTAAAATAATATTCTAAAATATTTTTCAGCTTTATGCCTTTACATGTAAAATCTAAATTGGCAAGATTAATCTGAATGACAATTAAGATCACATAAAGATTTGAATTCAAAAAGTTACAGACACTACAGACTCAAAAGGGCATGAAATTGTATTTAGCAAATGTGTTTCTTTTTATCTGATAAAAATATAAATGTGTAAGTATATTTACAAAATATGAAGCATTGATCAGGAGATAAGAATCATTAATGAACTATGAAAAATGCTGTTATGTACATGATCCTATCATATACAATTCACTTTTCAACTTGGTGAGGCACTTTTGAGCACCAATACCAAGTTTTGCAGATAAGAAATCATGAACAAATTCAAGTAAGAATCACATGCAAAAGTCTAAAGCGATCACGTGTAAAAAAAAAAAATAATAATAATAAAAAAATTTAAAAAATGTTAGAATCAGATCTGAAAGGAAACAAATCACATGTAAAAAAATAAATAAAATTGTCAGAATCAATCATGAGTGAAATTTTTTTTAAAAAGCAAATCCAGTAAGTCTGAGAAACATATGAGGCAGAATGAGAAGTGTCTAAAAAGCGAACTTGTCAATATCACATGTGAAGGTCAGGTGTGTGTGTGTGTGTGTGTGTGTGTGTATTCTGTTTGTGCATTAATTTCATTTACAACACAACACGCCTTTGCGTCTCGATACGACACTAGCGCTGAAATACAACAATTCACACACACACGCACACACACAAGTTTACAACTATATTAATAACTGGATATGGTGTAGAACTTCAGCTAAGGATAAAAAGGTCGCTCCTGCATTGATTCATGATTTCGTACAAGTCCTCTGGCAATGTCAGATCCCTGTCTCTCTTTCTCTCCTTCTCTCTGTGCTTGAGGTCATTTATTGATCGTCTTTCCCTCTCTTTTTTTTTCACTCTTTGCTCCATGAATATGTTTTGTGTTATCCTGAGACTGAATATGTTTTCTATTCTCGACAGAGCGGCGGGAAAAGCAGGAGGAAAATCAAACGGGTTTTTATAAAAATGAACAGAAACGATGCTACGAGAAGACGAGCGCGGAGAGCGTTTTTTAAAATATATACGTATATTTTTCATGTTTCATTTTGTGACACTGTGGCATGAATGTGTGAGTTTATTACACGGATTAATGTTAGCATGTTATCGTTAGCATTTCCTCAGTGGGAAGGGATAGTGATCGCCGTGTGCATCGCCGCTGCAGCGGTTTATCAGTTCAAGTCCCTTTCTTTAAGAGGAGAATTGACTAAGAGTGTAGTACAGTTTGAGGATGTTTGCTCCTGGAAATGATCGATGCCCGAGAGTGAACTGTAAAAGCAACATGGGCTTGCCAGTAGGCCTCAGTGCATGTGCATGAAAGTGGAACAAGTCTGCCACCTTGTGGTCACATGCAAATATCAAAATGTTTCTTAAATAGAAAATCATTTATACTGTAGTGGTTTTATCAGGAAGGAAATACAGTATAAATATACTAGGAAAAAAAGCTTTACTGTTAACACACAATGATAATATAATTTTTTAATCAGTTTACTGGTAGGAAACCAATGACTTGCTCTGTATTAACACCAACATCACTGTTGTTGTTGCTGTTAATCTTTCGGCTGCTCCTTCATCAAGGGCTCGCTGAACCACACACACACACACACACACCTTGTCACAGGTTTTATCCCGGTTGCCCTTCTTGACACAACCGTCCCATTTTATCAAGGCTTGAAACTGGCAATGCATCCATTAGCTGGGGTTTGGGCATTGGGTGGGAATTGAGCCCAGGCCTTTATTAAGCCCATTATTAACACCAACATCACTACCATTAATTATTACTCAAAAAGTAATAAAAGAATGGTTTAATAGTTCATCATAATCTCACTCACTTACTCAATCACTCATCATCTATACCGCTTTATCCTGTATACAGGGGGGGACTGGGGCCTATCCCAGGAAACTTAGGGCACGAGGCGGGGTACGCCCCTGACAGGGTACAAATCCATCGCAGGGAACACACACACACACACACACACACACAAATGAACCTAATCGGCATGTCTTTGAAATGCTAGAAGAAACCAGAGTACCTGAAGGAAACCCACCAAGCACACAGACCCAGAGGTGGGAATCGAACCCACACCCTGGAGGTGCAAGGCGACAATGCTAACCACTATGTGGGGGAAGTACAGTACGTCATCTATTGACGCCAAAATTTTATAAAATTTCTTTTTTAATTTGAATTTTCGCATCTAAGGTGGTCTGTATTTTGCAGTTCCTGTACAATCCTACAGGTGGCGCACTCAACTGTTCACACATTGGGAGGCACCACAGCGTCCTGGGTGGTAGATGAGAATTATTTGCGGAGTTCATTAAGAATTGTAAAAAAAAAACAGGAAAAAAAAAAAATCTGATATTTATAATAATCATCATACTTCCAGAATCACAACACAAACGGAATCGGCACCCGAGTATCGTAATGTTGTATCGTAAATCTCTACCAAATTGCTGACATTTTTGGTTACTTTTATGACTAATTCTAACATAATATAGAAATTATGTACAGCTGTGTACCACTACTACTACTACTACTAATAATAATATGAATAATATTCAGTCCTGGTTCAGGTTCAGCTCCCAGTGAGGAGATGATTATTTCAGGTCCGAGTGATGGATTCGGAGATGATTCCAGGAACAGTGGAACAACTTCTGACCGATCGTCAGTGCAACATGAGCACACACATTCACACACTCGGGTTACTGAAGATTAATGAAATATCTGTTTATATTACATTTGTAATAGGATTAATATTATGGTCTGTTATTCATAACACACAAATAATAATAATAATAATAATAATAATAATGATGTCAAATGAAGCCTAAAGAATTAGCTGATGAAACAGGTACTGGACAGCAAAACTTGTGTGTATGAACAAAACGATACGGTTTATTTTCATGGATAAAATTAATTCTTCTTCATTGGGTTTAAGTGAAACATCATCATCTTCATCAGATTAATATAAGAACCTGAGCTTTTATTCGTACTGTATTTTCTTATTTATAAAACATGAAGATGGGGTTGTGTGTGTCTTGGGGCATTTTGGAAGGAAAACAGGTTTTGCTGCATAAAAAAACAACAACAACAACTGAATCCTGCTTCGAGCAAAAGGAAAAAAAAAAACTCGCTACAATACAGGATTCGACTCAACTTACATGATTTTCATTTAAATTTCAAATACAACACAGGGGGTACGTCCGAGTCTATCCTTCGGCTATTTTTAAAAACCATAAACATAGAAGAGAGTAGAAAATTGGACTGAATCCTAGAATGTTAGCTTTTTTTGTGCACATGTGTGTGTGTGTGTGTGTGTGTGTGTGTAGCTGTATTACTGCTTAAACTCATAAATACAAAATCAGATGCTTGAAA
>JAQMYG010000036.1:33966337-33988027 GCA_030014215.1 Clariallabes teugelsi | reverse complement strand
TTCTGTTTTTAACTTTCTTAACTTTCTATTAAGATACCACAATGTCTTTGTATGCCAATAATAATGTAACATAACTCCCAATGCAGAAAAAAATCAAAGTAAACATGTTTCAGTGTTTTTTTCTTGTTCAGTGAGAGAAATCTAGCCTCTGTAGAGCTTTAACAAGTGCATCAAAGTCAGGTTGAATGTTTTAGGTGGAGATGTGAACAGATGTGATCTGTCATTTATGGAAAATTTTGAAAGTAGGTTTTATTTTCTTAATTCCAAGCAACCTTTCGCGGGCCAGTCAGAATCGGGCCGTGGGCCGCATTTGGCCCGTGGGCCTTAAAATGCCCGGGTCTGGGTTAGAGGAAACAGATTATGCAGTTTTATAACATCTCAAACATTAACATTTATTCATTCATTCATCTTCTATACCGCTTCATCCTCTATTCAGGGTCGCGGGGGCCTGGAGCCTATCCCAGGAAGTTTAGGGCACGAGGCACGGTACACATTAACATTTAGCAAATGTTAAATTAAAATCTCTTGAATAGGACCGGCACGGCGTGCACTGGCTGGGTAGTATGGGGTGTGGTAACCCACCAATGGCTTGCTCGAACCCAGATCCTCAGATGCAAAAATCAACAACCGAGAGCCTTAGCCACCTGATCCACTGCTCCTACTTTTGGTCTTACAGTTAATGTAGTCTTGGAAACATGGTTCCCTTTGGAGGTAGCTTGAGCACACAACTTTGGTTTTATCCCAACTTCCAACTAGAAGCTTTTTCCATCAACAATCTGGTGATGTTTCATCAGTCATCTTATTATCCGCATTAAACGTGCCATTATTACACACAGCTGCGATTATGGGAAGCCATTAGGATCAAACTAATCACGAGTTAACGCGTTAATATTGACAGCACTAGTCTTAAACACTTAGTAATAATAATAGTAATAATACAGTAGTAACAACTTCTTAGTAATTGCTTCTAAGTCTGAATCCTAAATCCTTCTCTTGGTGTGTGGAATAAGTGATTGTACACCCTACATAGTGCACTAGCTTTTCATGTAACACTATTTGGAATTCAACCCCAGGACCCAGAAGTTAGCTGGTACGGTATTTTAAAGCGGAATAAGTGGAAATATGAATTAAATCAAGTAGGTTTCATAGGGTCTGTCCAGCCAGCTTCTGCAGTCGCGGTTAGTCAGTTAGTTATGTAAAAGCAATGTCACACTTGAGGTTGTGCTGTTGTACTGAATATCAGCACGACTGTGATATCGTCAATACTCGTGCCTACAAACGCATCACAGCCGCTCTGATATACTGTACAACAGCATGACCTCGAGTGTGATATCGATTAAATCAACCAGGTCCTGAGTGATGTAATAAAACAGTTCTTCAGGTTATAAGCCCTGCTGCCTAAAGCGTCGGTCCTGGCCCAAGTATGAAAATGCCCTTGCTGTGTGTGTGTGTGTGTGTGTGTGTGTGTGTGTGTGTGTGTGTGTGTGTGTGTGTGTGTGTGAGCGAGTGAGGGGTAAAAAAAGGAATGACATTGCCTCAATAGAATTAGTCCATGGCTCATATTTGTTTAATTGCATCTTGACATCAATACTGTTCATAAAGGAATGATGAAAGCTGCTCTACAGCATCGCAGCTCTGGACTCAAACTATTAGCTTGGTATCAACAGGGTTTTAGGGTTTAATTAAAAAAAAATATATATATATATGGACGGTTGTTGTGATTTTTAAAAAATGCTGTCATAAGCATCACCACTAGGGGCAGTACATCCATGTATACACTGTACTGTCCATACTGTAATACACTGCAGTCACATGATCCAGTAGTAATGAACTGATTTACCTTCTTTGTAATCCTGAATGAAACCAAGCTAATCGTTTACAAAGTTAATGATTTGAGCGCAAATTTATCTTTCAATTGAAAAATCTGTATTTTCATTTTATGCTGTATATTTTTGTTTAACGTTGCTTTTGGATGAATTTGCATATCTTCCCTAAGCTTGCTCTAACAGGGATGTTTGCTCAAATGATAAAGGCTTAGACGGCATCCTCAATTGGACCAAAGAAAGCAAACAAACTATAGCACAAGGGGGTGCAGGACATTTCTGAAAGCACACATCATTAAAAAACAAAAACAAAAAAGAAAAGAAAAGAAAGATCTAACCCTGCTGTGACACCGTTTCTGCTCGAAAGGGTCTGTGCAGCTTTTTAGCTCTGAGAGAACTCTGAAAGATAATCTAGAACGTTCTGAATCTGCACACGGCATGCTTACATCATTCCCCCGCGCCGCATTAGCTGGGTACCATGGCAACCAGCGCTGCCGCTCAGTTTCAGACAGCATTCCCGAGCGCCGCCTTTCACTCCACCATCGCCTCGGCCTGTGAACACGACTCCACTGTAGGGGCCTGCGTCAGTGTTTCACACACACCGTGGCTCAGGCCTCTCACCTCACACACACACACACTTCTGATAGACTTCGAATAAAAACATTAACGAGCTTCAGAAACTCCTCAGTTACAGTCGTCAGGACTTCAATATCACAAGGACACGCAGTGTGACTCTTCTACTGTGTATAAGGAGGAGAAATTACTCTCTCTCTCTGTCTTTAGTCCTCTCTGTCTTTCTTATCTTCTCTCTCTCTCTCTCTCTGTCATCTTCAACTCTATGTGTCTTCTATCTCTTTAATCTTCTTCCTGTCTCTCACTCTTTTCTTCTCTCTTTCTCTCTAGTCTACTCTTTTCTCTCAGTTTTTTTCTTTGTATCTCTCTAGTTTTCTCTCTCTCTCTCTTACTCACGTTTTCTTCTTTGTATCTCCCTCATCTCTCTATTTCTCTCTCTAGTCTTCTCTCTCTCTTTTCTACTCTTTTCTCTTAGCTTTTTTCTTTGTATCTCTCTAGTCTTCTCTGTCTCTCTAGTTTTCTCTCTCTCTCTCTCTCTCTCTCTTTTTCACGTTTTCTTCTTTGTATCTCCCTCATCTCTCTATTTCTCTCTCTAGTCTTCTCTCTCTCTCTTATTTCTTTCTGTCTCTCTCACTCACTCTTTTTGTGCATCTCTCCCTTTTGGTCTGTAGCCGTGTCTGTCTCTGTCTCTTTCTTTTTCTCTTGTTTTCGGTCTCTGTCTCTTTCTAGTCTTTTCTGAATCACTCTTTCTCAGTTATTCTTTTTTTCATTGTCTCTGTCTCGTTCTTTTGTCTTTCTGTTTTTGTATATTTCTCTGTCTGTCTCTCTGTGTGTATCAGCATCAATCTCTTTTTGGTCTCTTTCTTTCTTTCTCTCTAATATTTTCTGTTTCTCTCACAGTTTTTCTGTTTGTCTGGTTCTTTTTGTATATCTCTCTGTGTCTCTCTGTCCCTTGCTTTCCTAATGTGATAATGTTAGACAGAAAACTAGTTAATGAATGTTATTTATAAATATACAGTATATATATTTTAATATCGTTATAATTTTCTTGAACGCAAACTTTGGCTCCGTTTCTGAAATCAATGCGACAGAAAGGCATTTTTTAAAAGATGTTGTAGATGTTGTGGTGGCAGAAGTGTAAAAGCGAATGCTGTCTCAGGCTGGAGTGCACGTGCGGTCCTGGTGTTAGACGTGCGCTAATGCGGCTCCCCTCCTCTTCAAACTCTTGACTGGCGGACTGAAGCTTGACCACTGCTTTAATGGAATGGACTTTCCCATCTGTGTTTTCATGTCGATCAGGGGAACATGGCACCCAGTGGGGCGGGAATATGTCACAATCCCAACCTCTTCTAATCTGAATTAGTGTCCTTAATCCCTCATGGATATAATCCAAAAGAAATTATTAGTTGTTTTAAGGGTGGGGTGGAAAAAAAAAAAAAATCCTAAAACCGGGAGGTTGTTGTTTTGCACTGGACATGAAAATACTCGAAGCACTCAACATTTGTTGACGAGATCACTCGAGCTTGGATGAATTCTTTTTCTAAATATGCACCTTGATTTAAAGAAAAAAAAAAAAACTGCATGAGGAAGGAATGAAGGCGAATCAAACGTACCCACATCTGACTGTGAGATTACCCATGAGCCTGTGCTGTACTGTAGGTCATCACGCACGGCTACCAATCAGGACAAAGCAAATCAAATCAATCAATCAGTCAATCAATCCACAGGCTTGTAGGTACTTTTGAATGATCTGGTTGAATCTGCATGAAGTAATGAAAAGGCAAGAAGCTGAAGAAACACACAGTGCAGAGCTTTAATCCGGTCTTTTCCATATATGTGTGTGTGTGTGTGTGTGCTCTTAGAAGCTTCCTGTGGACAGGGCTCCGAGTTCTTCCGAGGGAAGCACGGTAGACATCAGACCCCCGGGAGAGGGGGCCGAGTCGGTCGAGCTAGAACCAGAAGAGTCGCTGGACCCTGAGGACTGCTTCACTGAAGGTGTGTGTGTGTGTGTGTGTGTGTGTGTGTGAGATGTCTGATGTCCAGTGACATTAGATTCCGGTGTATATTCTGAAGTGCTACCCTTAAATCCCTTCAGTGTGATCGGTGCCAAGAACCGAGATTTCTATTTATAATACCTCGTAGTTGACTGTTTTCCTACATCATCATCATCACGTCATGAAGTGATTATTTTCCTACACCTGCACATCATCAATACTGGTCGTTCTCTTTCCTGGTGCAGCTTGGCATGAAACCAGAAAGTGAGACATTCCCTCCTCTCTACAGTATCAAAATTCCAGGGGGCGGAGCCAGATCTGATCAGATTCCTCCCACAACCTTAACCCCTTATTTTGTATCTCAAACGAATCCCTATGCTCAACTCTGCGTTACTGCACCCCAAATAGGAGGAGCAGGAGCAGGAGCAGGTCCAACACCACCCCCTGGACTTACGAATCTATGCCAAGTATTCCTGAGGATTTTACTGTGTTAAAAAAATCTGTCTGTCTCAAAGCTTTGACACTGGAGACTCCTTCCCTATGTTTTGTTACATTGCGTTGCAGGAAACTTCACAACTGTATGATTTTCTTTATTAAATAACATGTATTTAAGTCACAAGTTACACATTTCTTTTTGCCTTGGGCCTTGTCCATTTTGGGCCTTGTCTTGTGCGTGCAGTGACTGGGTTGTTTGGGGTGTCAGGTTAAGGGTCTTGCCCAAGGACCCAACACTGGGAACCTGGAAGTGGTGGAGACGGGTCTTGAACCCACAACCCTCTGAGCAGCAACCCAAAGCCTTAACCACCTGAGCCTCTACTGCCCTGTTTGTGACTCTCTACCAGTTCGATATTAACAAATTCTAAATTGCTAATACGTCAATTTCTTGTGGTACAGTACAAGAAGAATAACACACTTCATGTTATGATAATATCAGAAAATAGTCGTAGTCAATTCCTCCCTGTCATCAGAGCCCTCCCCTATTAAGGCTACAACTACCAACCAGGGAGGACGAATGCTATCCTGTGTTTCCTCCGAGACAAGTGTGACGCTCACGCACTGTAGGGGGCAGCGTGACACACTCGGAGGACAGTGCTATCCGCTCCTTTCATGCGCGAGCTCACAGACGCCTATGATTGGCTGGAGCTGCAATTGATATGAGAGCACTAGAGTGCCTCCCATCCCTTCCCCTGAGAGAGCAAAGAGGAATTTGGAATTTGAGTTTGAGCAAGTGAGCCCGTCCGCACCGTTATTCAATCCTGTCCATGTATATCTCCTGACTTCATATCTGATGATACCGTTCCAGCTTAGAACCCGTTCTCTAGTGTTCTTGGACTGTTCTTCACCATGTTCTCCGTCCCGTCCCAGGCTGCGTGATGAGGTTTCAGTGCTGTCAGGTGGACGTGGAGAAGGGACGCTGGAAGAGCTGGTGGACGCTGAGGAAGACCTGCTTTATCATCGTCGAGCACAACTGGTTCGAGTCCTTCATCATTTTCATGATCCTGCTAAGCAGTGGTGCTCTGGTGAGGAGAAATACAAACACACACACACACACACAGATGCACACCAGTCTACAGGCACAGGTGTAAAGTTTCCATGAGAGTTCATTAAAGCATGAACACTTCTTAGCTTTGATTCGGTTCAAGCTGCAACATACAGTACGAAAGAAGAAAGCGGTGCAAAATTAGGCCGAGCAGAATAGCATAACGAAGACACACTGTAAAAATCCGAAGCAGCTACAATTATACTCATGCATACAGTAAATTAATCATTTTTTCCTCTCTGTGTGTGAAGGCATTTGAGGACATCTACATAGAGCAGCGGAAGACGGTCAAGACTGTGCTGGAATACGCGGATAAAGTTTTCACGTACATCTTCATCCTGGAGATGTTGCTAAAATGGGTCGCTTATGGCTTCGTCAAATATTTCACCAACGCCTGGTGCTGGCTCGACTTTCTGATCGTAGACGTAAGTGCAGCTCATGTCAACTGCTCAGTGTGTGTGTGTGTGTGTTCCTGAAGGAAACAGCCTTCTCAGTGTAGAGGCTTATCCAAAGCTGACCAACCATGTTCTCATTGCACTCTGTGGTGTAGCTCTGTGTCTCTGCTTCTGATTAATCACGCTGTACCCTAGTGGCCATAAACGCAACAGCAACTTCATAAACGCAACAGGACAAAATAAAAAGTAAAAAAGGCAAAATCTAAATACAACAGCAAATTTAAAAACAAAATGCGCACAACAGCCAAAAAGAAGATCAAAAAACACGACAACAGCAAGTTAAAAAACGCAACAGCAAATTTGTAAACATAACAACAAAAAAGAACAGTAACTTTGTAAACATAACAACTACAAACAAAAACAACAGTAAATCATTTGAAAAACATGACAACAATAAAAAACAGCTAATTTGTAAACATCAAATGAAAAAACAGCAAATGAAAAGCATGAGAAAATAAAAAACACAGTAACAGTAACTTTGTAAACACCAAATAACGAAAAACACACCACAACAACAAGTTAAAAACATGACAGTAACTTTGTAAACACAACAACAAATAAAAAAATCAGAACAGCAAAAAAAAGAAACCAAAAAAAAAAAAAAAACACAACAACCAAAAAAACAACGAACAGCGAATTAAAAGAAACACAACAGCAAATAAAAAACACAACGGCAAATACAAAAACATAAACCACCACAAAAAGCATTTTAAACACAACAAAAAAACAAGAGCAAATTAAATAAAAAAATAAATAAATAAATAAAAACCATATACAAAAAAACACCACAACAGCAAGGTACTGTAAACACAAAAGTAACTTTGTAAACACAACAGCAAAAAAAAAAAAAAAAACAGTAACTGTGTAAAAACAACCAAAAAAACAACAGCAAGTAAAACAATAAAATCCACAATGGCAAATAAAAATGCAACACTAACTTTGTAAACACAAAGACTACAATCAAAAACAGTGATTGTGCAAAAAATACAACAGCAATTAAAAACAAAAAAACAAATTTGTAATCAACAGCAAATGAAAAAACACAAGAGAAAATAGAAAAACAACAGTAACTTTGTAAACATAACAAAACTCTGTAAACATAACAGCAAATATTTAAACACAACAGCAAGTTAAAACACACTAGGAGCTTTGTAAACAACGACAACAACAAAAAACCAAACAACAGCAAAAGCTAAAACACAATAAAACATTCAAAAACACAACAATGTTAAAAAATATAAGAGCAAATTTATAAAACACAACAGCCAAAGTGAAAACACAAGGACAATAACTTAAAGCAGCTACAGCAGGTCCACACTGAACATCGCGTTACTGTATATTTCTGATCAAACCCAGGGCCGCTCTGAAACCAGCATGTGGCGTTTAATAAGGACCTCCCCTTTACATTTTAGAGTTAACGTGATTGCGTTTTCGTTTTGGCCGTTGTGTTTCTGGTTTGTTGAAGTGTGTTGCACTTTCCACTTAACCATACCTGTCTGATCTTACTGTGGAATAAATCTTTAAGTGACAGACTAATCCTCGGCTGAGCTCATACGTACCTTTTATAGGCATTTAAATCTCAGGCAGCCGCTGAATCATCATCTATATCCTCAGTGTTATTAGCCATGATTTCCAGTTTACAGCTCAAGGTTAACCTGAGGTCAAAACTCCGTACTCAGTCTTTTTTTATTTTTTCATATACTGTACGTGTGTGTGTGTGTATGTACACAACATGTATAGGTCACAGCTCAGACACCGGCATAATACTGTTCCCTTGGAGCAGATGGAGGTGGTTATCTCTTTAGCATCTGCTGACTCATCGGTGACTCATTCCCACCTCGTTTACACACACACACACACACACACATGGGCCTGGAATACTGGGACTTTAATTCCCCAGAGGGTGCCAGATTGTCAGAGAGACGCCGGCACCCACTCTCCACTTGACACCTCGTTCCATCTTATCGTTCTGCTGCTCACTAACGCATCTGTGTGGAAATACAATGAAATGGAGGAACTGAGTGACTCTTGCCTCTCCAGGATTGATGATTTTCCTTTAACAAGACACCCTACGATGATTTATTCAGGCTTTAGCAAAGCTGACTTGAAGGTTAGAGTATAAAGCCGTTTCGAACCACAGCTTTGAATACTCCATTCTGATTGGCCAGAAGGGTTTGATTCATTTCTTCTAAATCAGGGAAGAAAAACTCCATAGATGTGATAACCTGCTCATTCAGGACTTTCAGGTCATCAGCTGACTTAATTTTATTGCCACATAACATTGCTGAGTCTAGACCTGAGCAACTGAAGAAACCCCAGATCATCACGTACAGGACAGTGGACACTATCCACGATGGGTGCATCGCTTCACAGGGTTCCCTTCTTACCCTGACGTATCCATCACTCTGTGCTTTGTTCCAACGGGTCTCATCTGAAACAGACGTTGACGTTACAACAAGCCAAAATCTCCGTTTCCCCTGTTCACACAACACCACTAAACGGAGTTGGACGGAGTTTTCCAAAAGCACTGTTTTCAATGACCAAAATGGCGGTTGCGTGTGGACGAAACGCCAAAACTGCTGAGAAAAATCTCAGTTTACAAAAATACCCAGCCATGTAGGACATGGCCTAAATTCTCCCTAGCAAATCGAAGCCTTTTTTTCCTGATATGTTTCAAAACAAGTGGTTTTCTTATAGACACACAGCTGTTGGACACACGAGTCCCAATCCTGAGAGTTCTCATCACATTGTGTGTGCATACTGTAGAATGCTCTTACTTTCACTATTAAACACAGCTGATTTACTGTTGATTTTATTTTTTTATGATGCGACTTTAACCAAGTGTTTCACCACGGTGACACTTCAGCACTATCATTTGAACTCTAGTCCAATTCCTAACATTAATTTATTTATGTGGCTTCATAATATATATATTTTTTTCAGTATAGTTTCTTCAGTAAGTCGTAAACCAGTTCTCCTTAGTTGTTGTCTTTGCTTGATTCAGGCCAATAATATGACATTTCTAAAACAGGGACTTTGTTATGTGTTGTGATTTATTACGGTAAGAGTAACAAGCTATTTTTTTTTAATTGTATAAGCATTTTTATTTATTTAATATTTTTCACAAACATACAGTAAAAACTATAAATAGTTAGAAAAAAAGGGAGTGTAGCTCTTTGATAAATTAAACTAAAGAGTCACAATATTCAGACCTGCATGAGGTCATTTTTAACACTTTTAGTACGGAGAAAGTCGTGCACAAGGTTGAAAAAAACGTGAAAGTTAAGGGGTGAAGTCAGCATTTATATCTTAAGTCAAACAAAATTCAATTTTGAACTTCATGCATTTTAATATACTTATGGAAAAAACTACGTTTGCCTTTTTTTTCACCTACAAAACAAGAAAAATCACGCAACCAACTGACTGGCAGATAAGTAAACTGACTGTCATGTAAATACCAAATTATTTGAGAATCTGGGCTTTCTGGTGTCTTCTCTCATGACAACCAGTTTTGGAAAGCTTGTGTGATGGTTATGCAACATATACATATATAACTGTGTATACAGGCAGGACAATATGGAAAACAGGACAGTGTGTGTCATGGGAAATATATTTTCTGGGACAAATAGTAAAAAAGAAAGGGGAAAACTGGGGCAGGTGGAATTAAATTAGCCTTGTGTTTGGTAAACATAACGCTAGTATGTGTTTAGTAGAGATGGGAATCACCAGGGACGACCCGATGTGATATCATCACGATACCCAGGTGGTGATTCGATTCGTATTGTATTTCACAATACATGTGGGGGGGGATTCTGTTACAATTCTAAACAAATCATTTGCTCGGGATGCTGTGCTGCGTGGATAGATTAAAGTGCACCACCTGTAGGATTATAAAGGAACTGCAACATTTTACTGCCTCAGATGCAAACATACTGTATATAAATAAAAAACTACAGGACTCAATCATCTCTAGTCTCTATCTAGCTAGATGTATAGATGTTTAAATGCATCAATTGCCAAATTATTCAATTGTTGTGTTTCTCACCTGCTTTGTGATCATCACACCGTTTTTCCCCTTTATCCGTGTGTGTGTGTGTGTGTGTTTTAGGTGTCTCTGGTCAGCCTTGTTGCTACAGCTCTGGGTTACTCCGAGCTGAGTGCCATTAAATCACTCAGGACTCTACGTGCCCTCAGGCCGCTAAGAGCATTGTCACGCTTCGAGGGCATGAGGGTAAGGACGCGCACACAAAATAACTTTACCTAGTCAATATAAGTGTCATGCTTTTTAGAATTGCATTGTAATACAATTTTGATAAATTTTTTGAACGAAGTCTTTTGTTTTTGTTTTGGCATGTTTTTTTATTTTATTTCGTGTTTTCTGATGAACCTGTGGTGATGAACATTATTGTGATGTTTCTGTTGTGCCTTTGATCCTTAATTTCTCTGTTGTGTGTCTTTTTTTCGTTTGCAGTACACAAATGTAGTGACATCATCGTGTCTCAGACAAGGTTTTTTGTTTTCTGTTCTGATTTTTCTGTGTCTACCTGTATATGCCAGCTCAACTGTCTAATAAACAAACAAACAAACAAACAAACAAAAAGGTTTTCAATTAGAATCAGCAGCAGCAGCAGCTGCTGTAAGTTTTCCTCTGTGCTGTGTAATTACAGTATGTGACCGCTTCATCATGAGCCAAAATAAACCCCTCTGTAGCACTTATTAGTGATCACCCTTTTTCCAAATCTTAGTCACTATTTTCCATCAACAGTCCAATAACTGAAGTGTGTGTAATCCCCTGTACCTCACTCGACTAACACTATTAATATGCAGAATGTGATGAACCCCGCCCACCGTGTGTGATCATACAGTAAGTCAGGTTTCCATCGGACTGAGATCTGAACGTGTGTGTTACGGCAGGTCGTGGTGAACGCTCTGCTCGGCGCCATCCCCTCCATCATGAACGTGCTGCTCGTGTGTCTGATCTTCTGGCTCATCTTCAGCATCATGGGCGTCAACCTGTTCGCCGGCAAGTACTACCACTGCGTCAACACCACCACGGACGAGATCCTCCCCATCAGCGTGGTGAACAACAAGTCCGAGTGCTTGGCGCTGGTCAATGACAGCGCCCGCTGGAAAAACGTCAAGATCAACTTCGACAACGTCGGCGCCGGATACCTGGCCCTGCTCCAAGTGGTGAGGAGAGTGAGAGGGTCTCAAAATCTAACCACCACTCATGACCCTAAGGACATTCCATCATTTTTTAAATTATTCTCATATTATCTATATTGAACTCTCTTGCTTTCTCGCACCACAGGCCACTTTTAAAGGCTGGATGGACATCATGTACGCCGCAGTAGACTCTCGCAACGTAAGTCTCTCCAGCTGCCGCGCAACACCCTTATCTATGTCAGATTTTTGCTAAATACGTAAGCAGCATTTCAACTCAGTGAGCACGCAGGAGCGCTGACGGTTTCCCTGTGGCAGGTCTGTTTCGGTGGGAGCGCGTGAAGCCTATTTTTAGGGTGTAATTATACCAGTAATATGTACCGAACTCTTTTACTCCCTGTGTGATAGAAGCTCTACACGGCCACGGGGTTTACTGCATGACTGAGCAATTAACATTCTCTGCCTACTCACAGTGTTGGGGTGCTTAACCATATGATGCATTGCTTCTATTAAAAAAAAGCTACCCTATAATTTATACAATTTCAGTCTTACATGAATTTTATTTTACTTTGGGATAAGACTAGGCTTGGAAAACCCATCATATACTGTAATGAGGTCCGGACATTTTTACTACATCTTTAGAAGGCACCTCAACCGCAAACAAATATACAGTATTTTAAAATCTGTTTGCCCCCGAAAGTGAAGTAAAACAATTGGTTACATAGCTAACACATCTGAGTTCTTACGAGAGTCATTTTCAAGCCCCACTGAAAAAAAAAAGACAACTTAGCAAGTAAAATATTGTTGAATCTAGTAAACTCTTGTAATTTCTTAAAATATTTTTACAACAAAACAAATGAGATTATTAAGTTTATTTATAGTCAAACTTTATTAGAATTGCAAGTAATGATAAAATTGAGAAATTGGCAGATAATTTTACTTCTTTCACGGAAACAAATCCCTAAAACCTAGCAAAAGTTTCTGCCAATACAAAAACATTTTTCAGTTTGAATTTTAGCCACATTTGACTAGAAATAAGTATAATAATTTTATACTTGGTTTGTTGTAAACTTTCTTTAGAAAATTACGGCTAGATGTACAGCTGGCTGTACTGTAGCTAAATTCAAGAATATTCCATTTACTAAGTAATTTTTTTGCAATGTAAATAAATCCCCAACCCTAAGATAAACACTGCAAAAAATGCCATGCTAGGTGGCATGCAGGTGAAATATTCTTGAATCTAGCCAAACATATTCTATACTTTCTTAAAATAAGTTTACGACAAACCAAATGTAAGATTATTAAGCTTATTTCAACAAAAAAGTAAATTTTTGCTTACAATTTTAGTAAAATATGATTAGAAATAAGATTAATAACCTTATTTGCTTTGTTGTGATCTTTTTAAAAAGTGTAGATAAATGTAACTACTGTATATTTACAGTGTCAGAACCAATGAAAAAAGCTAATTGTGTCATTCTTCATTCATTGCAAAAAAGGTAAATATTCTTGAATCTAGCCAAACCTATTCTATACTTTCTTAAAATAAGTTTACGAGGAAAAAAAAAAGTACGATTATTTTTGGCAATCTTATTTTTGGTTTGTTGTATTCTTATTATGAGAAATTATAGATAGGTTATATCTATAGATAGATATAGATAGGAGATGCTAAGATGCTATTTTTTTGCAGTGAATGAAGAATGACAATTTAAATCCCACTGCTTAGCTTTATTAGTTCTTAAACTGCAAATATAGTTAAATGTATCTTTCTTAAAATAAAATTACAGCAAACCGAATATAGGATTCGAAATAATTAATCTTATTTTTAATAAAATTTTGCTTAAATTGTAAGCAAAACTTTCTTGTTCTATAGGCAGATAATTTTGCCACTTTTAGGAATTTATTTCTTGAAAGAATGCCAATAAAACAAAAACCTTTCCTTACTAAAAATTTAAGCAACATTTGACTAGGAATAAGCTTAATAATCTTATATTTGGTTTGTTCGTTTGCTTATTTTAAGAAATTATAGATTTCATTCGGTTTGGCTTGATTAAAGAATATTTCACTTGATGTAATTTTTTTTGCAGTGTATACATTTTTTAACCTTTAAAAAAGTAATCATAATAATTTCATGGTAGCTTCAAGCTTAATTTCAAATTTTAATCTTGAACATTTGTACTTTAATTGTTGTAAATGGTCTTTCTCTGTCCATCTGCAGTACCTTCACGGGCCACTATGGGGTCGACCCACATGTACAGTGTCTGAAAACAATATATGTACTGTAAATGGATAACTTACAGTATAACTCTTACAACAACAAAAAAGACAGACAAATATTTATTTTGATTTTGCAGCTGGAGGAACAGCCAGACTATGAAGTGAACCTGTACATGTACCTGTACTTCGTCATCTTTATCATCTTCGGCTCCTTCTTCACACTCAACCTCTTCATTGGTGTCATCATTGATAACTTCAACCAGCAGAAGAAAAAGATGAGTATTTAGAATGGGTTAGGGTTAGGGTTAAAAAACAACACACACACAAACACAGACACACAGACACCTACAGTAGTTTAAATCCATGCTCCAAATTTGTTTCCTAAAAACATAATCCACCATCTTAAAAATATTATAGTTTACAATATAGAGAAATTTATTTGGTTGATAAATCCTCATGTGTATTAACAAGGAGGTTCTGCTTCGCTGACATTTATTGGTTCGTAGGTGACTTATGTACAGTAGGTCTGAGTGAGCTGTGATTGGATTACAGATAAGATTCATGAGGATGAGGTTGTAACCAGCCTCTTTGTTATTATTTTTTCGCCCTTTACTTAGGAGGTCAGGATATTTTCATGACAGAAGAGCAAAAGAAGTACTACAATGCCATGAAGAAGCTCGGTTCGAAGAAGCCACAGAAACCCATCCCCAGACCTACAGTAAGTACAGCATATTACACACATAAATAATGTACAGTCAAGTGCAGACGTATGCATCCCCTTGGACAAACTCGTAACGAAGTCTAAATCTTCTAATGTTGTTTAGATTTTTTTTGTATGTTTAAAATTTTATTCCTGGGTTTATACTTTGGTGATAAATTGACTCTGGGAGAAAATGAGCCAAATAAAACCTTTTTAATTATGACCTGTCACGTTAAGTCAGGTATTAAGTCGCACATGTTAGTTTTGTGCTTTGGCCAATAGAATGCAGTAGGTGAAATATATAAAATTTTCAATTTTGGCAAAATATTGGTTGATGAATACCTTATCTTATCTTACCATATCTGATCTTTCAAAAGAACTGAGAACGTTTTAACACTTACCTTTGTTTTAATACACTTTCCAGAACAGCTTTAATCCAACTTGGTTACTCTGGTTGTAATAAAAAATATGCATTTTCTTTTCTTTTTCCTTTGCTATAAAACAGCACTTTAAAAAATTTTTTATAACGATACTCCCCACCCTGGAGATATATCTTTCGTTTCTGGGGCAGTTACTTATGGGGTTAGGTTGAGAGCACGATGCCTGAATGACGCCTGGTGAAGTGGGGGTTGGGTAGCAGGGAAATGCTGATGTCAAAATGAGACTGAGGGTTCCCCACATCACTGAATCCTCATTAAAATATCCTAAACATAGGATTTTTACTTTTTTTTTTCTTCAAAATTCCTTCTCATAAACAAACTCGCACAGGCCATATCTCAGGAACCGGAATATGATCGGTAATAAACATGGTGTCAAAATTTAACTTTTAAAATTGAACCAGGAATCTAAAAATATGCATAACTCAAATCACCCAACGTACCTATAGTCTATAGTCTGAAGCCAGAATCGACATACGTTAAAATGTATTTTTTTAACCATGCAGGCAGTTTTAACACTGGGTATGTCAGTCAGTTTTGTTATAGTATCCTTTAATAGCCTCATACTGTATGTGTGATAGACAGGAAGAAATATTGAGTAAATGAAATGGGACCTAATTTTTAACAATATTAGGTCAGAACCATCTACCATCTAGTGTGTTTTTTTATTTTTATTTTTTAGGGTTTTGTCTTTCATAAGGGATTCAATCTTATGCACTTACCTATAATTAGTGCTATACATGATTAATCTTAAAATAAAAGAATGTCATGTAATAAAATTTCTTGCATTTTCCAGAACAAACTTCAGGGCCTTGTCTTTGACCTGATCACCAAGCAAGCCTTCGACATCATCATCATGATCCTGATCTGCCTGAACATGGTGACCATGATGGTGGAAACTGACGATCAGACCCAAGATATGGATAACATCCTGTACTGGATCAACCTGGTCTTCATCGTGCTCTTCACTGGCGAATGCCTGCTGAAGATGTTCTCGCTGAGACACTATTTCTTCACCATCGGCTGGAATGTGTTTGACTTTGTGGTTGTGATTCTGTCGATTGTCGGTAAGTGCTGGGAAAGTGTTTTATAAGAATAAAATGCAGTCCTCAAATGTCCTAGTTTCAGAAATTACATTTCGATTATTCTCAAGAGTCTTGCATTGGGTTGCAGGAATGTTCCTCTCGGAGGTGATTGAGAAGTATTTCGTGTCGCCCACCTTATTCCGAGTCATCCGCTTGGCCAGGATCGGACGTATCCTCCGTCTCATCAAGGGGGCCAAGGGCATCAGAACCCTCTTGTTCGCCTTAATGATGTCACTTCCTGCCTTGTTCAACATCGGGCTGTTGCTTTTCCTGGTGATGTTCATCTACGCCATTTTCGCCATGTCTAACTTTGCCTATGTGAAACATGAAGCCGGAATCGACGACATGTTCAACTTCGAGACGTTCGGGAACTCCATGCTGTGCCTCTTCCAGATCACGACCTCAGCCGGGTGGGATGGCCTTCTGGCACCCATTTTGAACAAGCGCGAACCGGACTGCGACAGCGAGACAGAGCACCCGGGGAGCTCGTACCGTGGTGACTGCGGCAACCCATCGGTGGGCATCTTCTTCTTCGTCAGCTACATCATCATCTGCTTCCTGATTGTGGTCAACATGTACATCGCTGTCATCCTGGAGAACTTCAGCGTAGCTACAGAGGAGAGCGCAGAACCGCTGAGTGAAGACGATTTTGAGATGTTCTACGAGGTTTGGGAGCGCTTCGACCCGAACGCTACGCAGTTCGTGGAGTACGACAAGCTGTCAGACTTTGCAGATGCCCTGGACCCACCACTGCGCATCCCTAAGCCCAACAAGATCCAGCTGATCGCGATGGACCTGCCAATGGTCAGCGGAGACCGTATCCACTGCCTGGACATCCTGTTTGCCTTTACGCTGCGTGTGCTGGGTGAGGAGGGTGAGATGGACGCGATGCGTGGCCAGATGGAGGAGCGCTTCATGGCCTCCAATCCATCGAAAGTATCCTATGAGCCCATCACCACCACGCTGCGGCGCAAGCAGGAGGAAATGTCAGCCATCGTCATCCAGCGAGCTTTCCGCCGCCACCGCATCCGTGTGACAGTCAAGAAGGCGTCGGACATGTACCGGCAGCGGCTGCGGGATGGCGGCGAAACTCTGCCTGAGAAAGAGGTTCTGGTGATCGGGAAGTTTCCCGAGAACTCGGCGTCAGACAAAACGGACATGACCCCGTCGTCGGCTTCACCGCCCTCGTACAACAGCGTGGCCAAGTCAGAGAAGGACAAGTACGAGAAGGAAAGGCGGGAGAAAGAGAACAATACAAAAGACACCCGCGAGAAAAAGAAATGAAATCCCGAGACTGTTTAGAGGGAGGATGAAACGTACGTGACGAAGACTGCTCTTTAAACGAGACACTGTTTACAGATTTTACGTGGAACAAAGCTATGGACTTCCTTCACAAGGGTTTTGGGACTCATGCCAAACTGAGCGTGTGTGTGTGTCTGTGTGTGTCTGCGTGTGTGTGCATGTATATTGTTGCGTGTTGATGAGAGACTGACTAGGATGCGTGGCGATCATGTTGTCCATGTTGTCGACACGCGACACACTGCACACACTCCGACACACACGTGTACACATCAGAAGAGTGACTGTGACTGTTACGACGTACTCGAGTGTGTGTAGAGCGGAGCTTTCGGACGCGTCTCTTCATTCCGAGTGTTGTCCAACAATCCCGAGGACACTAGGACACTGTTCATCAGTAGCTAGCACTGCCACTACCGCTGGTGTCCTTGTTCTCGAACGGCGTATTATGACACACCTGCACCTTTTTTTTTCCCCATAAACATTCGCCGATCTATTTTATTTTTTTTAAAGTATCAAAATTTTATACTCATTCTTTCGATTGTGTGAACTTTTTCCATCAAAGCGCAAGTCTGTCGAGAGTGTGCTAATGTAGAACTTTAAGAAAAAGACAGAGATTTAAAAATGGTTATATGTTAAAAGTCGTGAAATAAACTAGACAGGAAGTATCCGCTCTTTGGGAGCGCAGTGTCCGTTTAGGGATCAGGATTTTTACAGCCACTTGGGGGTTAGCGGGAATGTTTTATATTATTCTAATTCTAACTATAGATAGAGATGTATTGGAAGCGCTGCCTTATTTATCAGAACAACAAAACAGACAGGGGGAGTCGGTCGCAAAAAAAAAATAATAATAAAAAAACCGTGCTTGCGTTCTGGTCGGCGCAAGACCAGCCTGAAGCCTGAATGTCCACTCTTGAACAAAAGTTTCCTCAGATTATCGTGCAATGACGGCGAACAGATCCACGACCTTGTAACTGAATGTCTTCGTGCCAGAACGGCGACGATTTGTAGAAAGAAGCTTTCTCTCGAATTCCCTCTCGGTTTTTCGAATGAGACAACGACGACGTCTTTCTTCCAAACATTCCGTATGCAGGGAGGCTGGACGACTTACAGCTCGAAGAACAACAGGGGGGGTATGACGGGCGCAGGCGCAGAGGGGGCTGTTGTGAGGGCGAACATTTACAGTTACGATCAGCTCTTCTGTTGAAACCCGTGGTGATTCTGTCTGTACATATCAGCACTCTGTATCTCACCCCTGTACTCGACACTGTAGAGGAGCACTTTTACACTGCCATCTGGATGCATATTACCTGTGTGTGTGTGCGTGTGTGAGTGTGTGAGAGAGAGATATATAGTATATATGTGTGAGACAGAGAGCTAGTATATGTGACTGTACTGGGACCAGCATTGATGTGCTTTATTCCCGATTTCTCGTTCAATGTTTATACTGTAAATAGTAGTTTGGAGCTCATGTACCTTTTTTTCTCTCTCTTTTTTTTCTTTCTTTTTTTAATCGATTGATTTATTTTGTTTACATTTTTTTGCACAGTGCTACAGTACATGTGAGGGCCAGGTCCCCGGTTTTAAATGTACATATACATTTATGAAGCAATCAGTGGTGGTCATATTTCATTCGTAGTGTTGTAGTAAACTGCATGCACTATAGTAACCGACTACATGGTGACATTATTTTAAAAAGCCAAAAGAATAAAGATCATATTTTTTGTACCAAAGTATACTTAATTTCCTGATCGTTATTATCATTATTAAATGTCACACCAGATTCATGACTATCATGAAGCCCCCACCATGTACCAGAAATTTTTATCTTTATCACAGTCAATTTTTTTTTTTTCTAATTTGTTACAATGAAATGTTTTTTTTGTTTGTTTGTTTGTTTGTTTTGTTTTTTTGGAAAATGTGTGTTCAGAATGTGCAAAATGACTTCTATTTCCTTTGCCATCGGCGCAAAAAGGTTTCTGACGTACACTGTAGTTTTCCAAAATAAAGCGTATTTTGGGAAGCCGATACATTTGAAAGTCTAAGAAATGTCTTTGATTTATTAAAGCAGATATAATGTATAACGAGGTACCTGATGTTGATTATTTTTTAAATTATTTATAACTAAATTAGAGGAGAAATTCCACTTACTGTAGAGTAAGAAGGCGGTTAAGGATGAAGGTATCGTTTACTGGATCGATGATTCATCAACGAATCATTCTTTTTGAACCGACTCTAGAAATGTTTTATTGATTTTTCAACACAGTAGTTTGCCAACTATTTTTCTAAAGTGGTTGTGAATTCAAATCCCAGCCATCCGTATCTGTGCGTAGAGAGAGAGGATTGGCCGTGCTCTCTTGTGAGGATAGACAGATGGCATACTCACAATCCCGTATCGATCATAGAGACGCTAGGCAATCATTGGCGTATGTAGCTCATGCCTGTAGAAATGATCGAATACAGTAAGTCCCCGACTTACGAACATTCGAGTTATGAATTTTCACAGATACTGTATGAATGGCCCGTGGATCTACAAACATGTAGAAACGAACAAATCGTGAAAGTAGCTCATGTGTATTGTACAAAAACTAGACACTGCAGTGCACCAGATACCAATATTTACAATTATATACAATATTTTTAGCGTGTAAGTGAATGTATAAGACGTCCAAAGTCCAGTATATTGTGTGTGAGTATGTGTGTAGGGGTGTGTGGGAGAAATGAGTCGGTTTCAATGAATCAGTCCGGGAGCATGATGATGAAAATGTCTGTCCTGTAAAGCTGCCCTGATGGTGAATAATCCTAATTTCGGAAAATCCTCAACGAGACAAAGTTCACAGTCCAATACAGTGCGCAGTAAACACTATGTAACGTTGTCCTATTTTTCCTATTAAATTCCCCTCTCGATTTTGAAGGTGGAGGCTCACGAGAGTATAATGCGGAACCAAAATACCAAACCTGTGTTTTTGTTTTTTTATGCTTTACATTGTATATTTGTGTCAAAAATGTATAAAACTCACTTTGTCTGACTTACGAACGAATCCGACTTACGAATGTGCTCCTGGGATGGAACTCATTCATAAGTCGGGGACTTTTTCTCTGAACCCCTTTTCTTTGAGATAACTCTTATAAACAAAATGCTGCTCCTTAATGGGTCATTAGCAACAGATGCAAAAATGCAGCTTTCACGTGCATCAGAAGAAGCCTACAACTTCCCTGGCGGTTAGCTGTTCACTGATGTCGAAGTGCCCTTACAAGACGGGTAGGAATTAGACACGACTAAATTCAGGAGAAAAATGTGAGGGGGCCATGTCATGCTTTTCATCTGTTTGATGAATCTACAGGATGAATCATGTAATAATTAATGATCAATGAATCATGACTAAATCATTCTTTTTCAAAAGTGATTCATTTCTCTAATATCAAAAGAAATTTGAATATAAAGCAATGATAACTCAAGTAAATACAAAATGCAGTTTTTAAATGATGATTTCATTTATTAAGGGAAAAAAGCTGCCCAAACCTACCTGGCCCTATGTGAAAAAGTAATTGCCCCCTAAACCTAATAACCGGTTGTGCTACACTTGGCGGCAACAAGTGCAACCCGGCATTAGTGATGACCGGCAATGAGTCTTTCACATTGCTGTGGAGGAATTTTGGCCCGCTCTTCTTTTCAGAATTCAGCCATATTGGAGGGTTTTCGAGCATAAAAGCCCTGTTGAAGGATCTCAATCAAATTTAAGTCCAGACTTTGAATAGGCCACTACAAAACCTTAACTTTTTTTTTTTTTTTTAACCATTCAGTGTTTCAGATCTTTGCCCTGCTGCATAATCCAGGTGCCCAGGGGCAAGTACTTTTTTTTACACAGGGCCAGGCAGATTTGATCAGCTTTTCTTTGTGTAATATTAAAATTAGTTTGATGATCTCCATCATTAAAGTGTAACAAATATGTTTAAAACAAAAAAATACTTTTTCACGGCAATATTACAAATAACACCATATCTCAAAGTGTTTATTCCTCTTATCCTGCAGTTTACCTACACTAACTGTTTTTGTCACTCTAATAAACAAAAGCTTTTTTTTTTTTTAATCCATTTAGAGTTATCTCACTATTATTCTAAAGTTTAAAATATCATCAAGGCAATATAATTCAACGAAATGAATCACTTGGCATTTGCTATTAATGTATATATTAATGAATCTGGAAGTTGAGTCATGTCAACTAGACTTCTTTCTTATTAGGTAGAGATGCTTCACTGCTCATCCAAGTAGCTTCTTCAGTCTGATTGAAGTTGGTTTGTTCCTCATATCTGAATCCTCCGAGGACAAAGGATCCTCCCCTGTCTGAAAGGCTCGTTACGTGAGCAAGTCGAGAGTACTTTGAGAGAAGCTTCATACGCGCTAACACA
>JAQMYG010000036.1:33921660-33942809 GCA_030014215.1 Clariallabes teugelsi | reverse complement strand
TAATATTTTTTAATATTATATATAATTTTTTAATATAAAAATATATATAATATTAAAAAATATATATAAATAATAGATCACATAGACTCCTTCGTATCCCAACGTATTGGAACAACCACATTACGATGATCACTCGAGAAAAATAGTAGCTACTGTAATTGTTCCTGTATATGCTTCAATGGAAATACCAAAATATTCATGCAAAATTATTTACGTAATACTAGTAATGAATGGCTCTTGTGTCCTGTACCGATGTAGAGTTTGTTGTTTTGTACTGTATGCTTAGTACAAAGGAATCAGAAATATACTTTCCTGAACTTTCATCCTGACCTGTAACATTTTCAATAACAGGAAATCATGCAATAATCTATTATTATTATCATTATTATCATTATTATTATTATTATTATTATTATTATTAGATACTGATCATTGACTGACACTCTCTAACAGGAACTCTCAGTAAGCGATTACTCTTCCTGCCTGTAGATCTGATTTGTCAGTCGTAATTAAGGTGAATGTGACTAAACCTGATGTCTCAGGACCTTGTGTGCCTGTGTGTGAGTGTGTGAGTGTGTGTGTGAGTGTGTGAGGTATGACAGACTGACACTGTCTCTATCTATGACTTCAGGTTAAGGGCATGTCTGGTAGCTGAGCTAAAAAAGGGCCACCACGCTCTCGATGCCGGTCATCTTTTTTTAAAGGGAAGGGGGGAGGGGGGGGTGACTGAGGAAGGGAGGGGGGGGTGGTCTAAAATAAAACCAGCTGTCTCGGTCTCCGAACAGTCTGAAGTGAACTGGGGAGAAATCAGGAGCTGGTCTCCAAACACTTATACAACCGTGTACACTCGAATCGAGGCAAGGCGTAACAAGGTAGCTGGAATCTCCAGGTGGGATCTTTATCATCCAGGTGACGATATCAGTATCATCATCATCATCATCACCATCAGCGATCGAGATACATACTGTAAGGTGAGTAGCGTTTTACTTTGAGAGAGAGCGTGTAAAAACACGTGGCATCGAAGTGTGTAGGACTGGATTTAGGAATAGACCTACAGTTTGTAGTTTACTATTATGTCTAATAATTTATTATATGTATTATGAATTATTTGGTTATTTAGCCTTATAATTATGAAGAATTTGTAAAAGTCTGAGGATGTTCATGACGCATTTAACCTAGGAATTTTATTTTTAGCATTTCTCACCAAGTCTGGTCTTTGATGCTCGAAGGAAGTAATTTGTTTAGTAAATGCGGCTTAACCACGCATGGTGCGTTCACATGGTGCGTTCACATGGTGCGCTCGGACCGAACATTCAGTACTAATGAGCTGGATTTGCCTGAACACCAAATAATTAAAGATCACACGTTTATGATTAGACGTTTCTGTCCATGAATCTAAATTGATTTAAAACGAGCGATCTTTGTGATCGGTTTTCTAAGAATGACATCACAAACACTAACTCCGCCCCTAACCTGAACTTTCAGGATTCTTTTTTTTTTTTTTTTTAAATCAGATTTTTATGATGGCTTATAGATTTTTTTTTAATCCTAAGTATTATGTTTTTTTTTTTGCATAAATATTTGTGGAATGATCGTGAACTAAAGTGGGGAACGGAATCCCGTGACTGGCAGTTGTAAAGCAAAGAACTTATAAAAGTTTAATTTGAACGCGGCCCCGTCTCAAATGGCCTGTATTTCCGAGACCTCTGTAAGTGCTCTCAGAATAGAGGCGACCGCTAGAAATATCTAGAGACAGAGAGAAAGAGAGAGAGAGAGAGAGAACAGCACGATGGTTATGAATGGGATCCTGATACTAGGATAAGAATAAAAATAATACTAGTTGAGGTTAAATAGATTAATGTTGGCCAAAATGAGTTTCCTGGTAAAGCGTCCTAACACCTTTGACTTTTAGGAAGGAATTTCCTTGAAGTTCTTCCTCACTGTCTCATCATCTTTTTCTTGATTTCATTTTTTTTGTTTTTTTACTCCACATCACTGTAACGCATCGAACCCTGACATCGTCCTCATGATCCCGATCACTCTGGTTTTCAGGGCATGTGAGGACCTGATATTTTTGTGTGTTTGTGATCCCTGCATCCCTCCATCCCTCTGTTTAAAGAGTGTCGTGTGTCCTCTCTACGTTTCAGGTGTAGAGTTTCTGACCAGCTGCCACTAAAAACCCGGTCTATTCGAGAACGCATTTCTATCTGTTTCTGTGTCTCTCTGCCTGGATAGCTTTACCCTGACATGCCCTAAATAGCAGCCACTGTTAAAATTAACAGCCTGGGGAACATATCTTTGTCACATGATGCGCCTCCAGTGCTTAACTGATGTAAGAGAAGAATGCGGGTTCACCACACAGTTAACGTCGAGCCGCCTAAATCCGGTTATTGTTAATCTGAAATATTCACCACTGCTGTAATTATTATTGATGTTTTGGGGGAGCATTTGTGGGCAGCACCTTGTGGGGAGCGAAGAACATTTGTGAATATATCCGGCGTTGATCTGACACATATTTTACAGCAGCATCCCACATGTCACATACTGTACATCAACAAGCCTGTACGTCTAACAACAGCGAACGAGAGAGAGAGAGAGAATCAGAAAGAGTAAGAGAAAGAGAGAGAAGGTGAGATATACCGAGAGAAAGACGACAAAGATTCAGATTAAGCCAGATGGAGACACTGAGGATGGAGAGAGAGGGAGATAAAGTGCAAGAAAGAGAGAAACAAATGGAAAGATGGAAAGAGGGACAGAGGGACAAATAGAGAGAAAAGAAAGACAAATACTGAGACAGAGAGAATGAGAGAGACAGTCAGACAGAAAGAGAAACAGAGAGAATAGAGCAGCGAGATAAACATGAAGTCATACATGAGATACTGTACATGAGATTTATATATGAAAAGATAGAAAAACAAAGCAGAGCAAAATGTGATGAAGAAACAAAGAAAGAAAGATGAGAGAGAGAAAGATAAAGAGAGAGAGAGAGACTGCAATTAAATTTTATGTCATTATGAAGTGGGAGGATGTATGAAAGTCAAAAGGGGATCAGCGGGTGAAAGTGAGTCATTCCTTTCCAAATACAAGTATATGAGTGTTGGCTCGGGTTGAGACTTTGGAATTATCTTCAGAAGGTCATGAGTTTACATCCCAGCACTGCTAATCTGCCGCTGCTGAGTCCTCGAGCAAGTCCCTTAATGATGTCTTAATGAAATGATGAACCAAACGGAAATGAGTTCTATAAAGTGTCTGTCTCATTGGACTGAATTAGAATCAGTAGAAGTTTTGTTTCTGTCGCAGTTCATCCTTTATAACCTCGATTCGAACCGGTTTCAACTGGTACACTCTCTAAACTTAGCCCACGGTGTTTGTATTCCAGCTGCGGGCAGCGTCGGCGTTTCAGTAGGAGACCCTGAAGGTGAAGTCGAGACCGTCCCACTCAAAGAACGACTGGCCTTGTACCAGGCTGCCATCAGCAAGGAGGAGAAAAGCCCTGCTAGTGCGGTAAACACACACTCACACACACTCTCACACACACGCTCACAAGCAGAACTATCGATTTACTGTTTAATGCGCAGAGAGAGAGACGGGAGACAGGGTTCCTCTTTCCTCTTCCACTTCACTTTTATTGTTTTTCAGCATCCTATAGGGCAAAGTGTAAAAAGCACCTGGGTAATATTTGCATATACTGTATGTGTGTGTGTGTGTGTGTGTGTGTGTGTAGGTCATGGAAGACTCTGAAGCATGCTCTCTGCCGGGTGGACTGGCCAGTGTGAAGAAACAGTTCGAGAGTCAGAAAGTCAGCTCGTCTTCGTCGTCGTCGTCTCAAAGCACCGTCACACAATACCACTACCAGCAGAGACAGGTAACACACACACATACACACACACCGCACTATACTTAAACAAAGCTTACAGAGTAAAACACACACACATCTTGTACACTAGAGATGGAGGAAAATATCCAATCAATGATCAATGTATCATGATTCATTGTATTAACAATTCATGTATCGCTAAAATCGATGACTCAGCATTTGAGGTGTTAGTTTCTCTGTAATCCTAAAACTATTCACAGATCAGATCAGATGTGTGTGTGTTATTGTAGGTAGAGTGTGTTTTTCCCTTACAAAGATTGTTGTGTCTATCGGCAGGAGGTGACGAGCTCATCTGAAATGAGTGTGAAGAGTAGCATGAGAGAGAGTCACGATGTCAAGGTACGGCGCTTGTACTCAACCGTGCAAAAACGCCATGTGTATCCTGCTTTGAGAGAATAATTTGTGAATTTTTACACTATGCGTGTTTGTTGCTGCAGATGTCACAGGATCAGAAAACTCAGCAGAGTGTAGCGTCCAGCTTCGGGAACCATTTCGATGAAAAAGGTACGCTGATGATGCAGACTGACCTGATATAGTAATAGAAGCTTATGGGGTTTTGCAACGTGAATGAATGAATCAATGCACCAAATGTTTGGGAAGAGGGGTTAAGTATGATTTCTTTGGTCTTATTCTTCTTCCTGTGTGCTTCAGTGGTGGTGATCGGAGATCAGGAGCTTCCCCAAATCTCCACCCACGCGCTAAAACAGCAGCATGAGAAAAACATTGAAGAAGCCACTCCAAGCAAGCAGATCAAGGTAAAGAAGGTTCATGATCAAAACACACAACTATCTTTCTTCAGCAACCAACCAATCAGATTTGATTTAATTTGAGAGCTGAGAGTCAGAACATCTCTGGAAACAAGCCATAACTATACTTTGTGATGAGCTAAGACATAAGAAATGCTACAGATTTTTAATGATTTTGAGGTGTCATGGTGGCACACTGGTTAGCACCACACTTCAAGGGATGAAGGTTTGATTATCCTTCTCGGGTCTGTGTGTGTAGAGTTGCACATTCTCCACCCTGCTTGGAGGGTTTCCTCTGGGTACTCCAGTCTCCTCCCACAGTCCAAAAGCATGCAGATTAGGCTAATTAGTGTTCCCAAATTGCCCATGGCGTGTGAATGAGGGTGTGTGCATTTGTACCCTGTGATGGACTGGGACCCTGTCCAGGGTGTACCCCGACTTATGCCTGAAGTCTCCAGGGATAGGCTCTAGACTTTCTGTGAAGTGAATGAATGAATGAATGAATGAATGAATCTCTATATATGAATTCCTCCTTAATAAAAATAATATGTGACCATGACTTTTTAACTCGGGGGAACTGGAACGTTTAGAAAACAATAAAGTAAATCTCTTCCCATTAATAACTAATCTATTGTATCTATGGTAATTTTGATTATTTTGGATATTACTGTACATACTGCGATAAAATCTCTATACTAAAATATTCTTTATAATAAATTGTGCATGTAAACATGTGATGTAGGTACTGTAGTGCCCCCTACATTTCCCCCCCTCTGTAATGTATGTTATGAGGTATTCATAAAACCCTGTATAGGCTTAAGGTGTAAATTCCTAAGGCAACAATTCAATATTTGTCGAAGCCACTCAAAGTGCTACTGTACGAAATGTGACAGAATTTGTTCGGAATCTAATTATTCATTGACATCAATTTACAACCATTAATTATTTTACACTTATTTTATAATCAATTTCTGTATATATAATGAATAATAATAATTGATTCCAGATTTCTTCGCCCAATTAATTTTAATTATCTCCTTGATCTAAAATGTAATGTAATGTATTATTATAATGTAATATATACACAAGCACACCAATTTGCAACACAATGATCACAACCCAGTATACTTACTGTAGCTTGTTCCATTTGCATTATTAAGCTGTGGCCGTGACTTCACTAGTTAACTTGTTCCCATGACCGGACACATGTTAGGATCTTGTTCTCACACATCAGTAAGTCCTGGTCATGCATTCAACTTATTAGGTAGTGGTGTCACCAGCTGGGCTTCTAATCTAATTCTTTGATCCCTTTTGATCCCTATTTACATTTAGCTACAATATAAAAGGTTTGCATTTAAAGTTAGAATATTTGTTCATTGACCATATATTTTCCTTCCTATTCTCTTCCTATCTTTTCCCCCTTCAATGGTAAAGATTGATCTCGATTACAACCAGTTTCAATGGGCACCAGTAAATTTGCCATCTAAAGATGCAACAGGAAGTAGTTACGAGTCTGTTTCCAAAACTATGAAGACGACGTCCTCTAGCGCTGTCGCTTCAACTGCCCATTATGAATCCGCTGAGCAATTTCCTCCACCACCACCAGCCACCGACCTCCTTCAGGTCCCTTTCGAGGGACACCCAGGGGGGTGTCCTTCTCCCCAGCCACCTGAACAACATGTTCCTCAAAAAAATCCCATCAGCAAAGAACAGTATTCCAAGCAGAGGAACCTCTATGAGCTGAAGCGCTTGTACAAGCACATCCATCCAGAGGTGCGCAAAAACCTGGAGCGGGACTTCATTACTGAAATGGAGCACTCTCACATGGACAGCGATGAGGAAGTTAGCGGCGACGTGCAGCAAGCACGCTACGTGTTCGAGAACAACGGCAGCAGTCCTGGCAAGTGTATGAGCCCTGAAAGAGAGTATTTGGAATGGGATGAGATTCTGAAAGGTGAGGTGCAATCTATGCGTTGGGTGTTTGAGAACAAGCCGCTTGATGCCATCAAAGATGACACGCCAGATGAGGACGAAAGCAGGAACATTGCTCAGCAGGAAATTATTGCCGGGAAAGACGTTAAATACACGACTTGGATGTTTGAAACACAACCTATTGACGCTCTGGGTATAGAACTTCCTGATTCAATGGAGCATAGTAGAAAGTTAACAGACCTAGCAAGAGGAGATGTGAGAACTGCAACCTGGCTATTTGAGACACAGCCTCTGGACGGTATGAATAAAATTTACCAAGAGGACGATGAAGAGGAGCAGGCGGTGTATACCAAAGACATTGCAGGAGGAGATGTAAAAACTGCCAGATACTTGTTTGAAACCCAGCATCTTGATTCCCTTGGCCACACTGAGACAATTGACGAGTTGCACTTTCTACAGCTGAAGTCAGAACTGGAAGAGATTAAAGGCGAAGTCAAAACTACAACAAAAATGTTTGAGACGCAACCCCTGTGTGTCATTCGAGGTGATTCCGGTGAGATGTTGGAGATTACAACTGTGCGACGTGAGGAAACAGAAAAAGGTGACGTAAAAACATCTCGTTGGCTTTTTGAAACCCAGCCTCTGGATATGATTAGCAAAGACCCAACTAAAGTTAAAATCATTTGTGGAGTGTCCATGGAAGAAAACTATCAAGGTGGCGTGAATCGAGGTAGATGGCTTTTTGAGACGAAGACCTTGGATCAAATCAAAGACGAAGAATTGGAAAACACCAAAACTCAGAAGGAGGACATTATAGGAGCAGATGTTAGAAGACATTGCATGGTCTTTGAGACACAGCCCATGGACACTTTAAAAGATAATACCAATGCCAGGCCGTCTGAACCAGAAGAGATCCTTGGGGGTGATGTAACATCAGCCAGGCATTTGTTTGAGACTGTGCCAATGGAAAATCTGAAGGAGTTGCCTGAAGTTGGAAAACTACAAAAAGTTGTTGCATTGGAGGAAGAGAAAGGTGATGTGAGGCATCAGAAGTGGTTATTTGAGAGTAAACCTCTTGAGCAAATTAGGGAGGACAAAAAAGAAATCGTGCGTACTGTTAAGCTTCAGGAGTTAGACAAGGGTGATGTCCTCAACTGCAAGGAGATATTCGAGACCACTGATCTAAGCAAGTGCACGGATACACATAAGATCGCAGTTGAAGGTGTCACAAGTGGATCTGTGAAATCTAACAAAGTACTATTTGAATCCACGCCCTTGTATGCAGTACAAGACAGCTCAGGACATTACCATGAAGTTAAAACAGTACGGCGTGAAGAAATTGTCAAGGGTGATGTACGAAGCTGCATGTGGATGTTTGAGACTCGGCCAATCGACCAGTTTGATGACAGTATAAACAAATTCCAGATTATTAAAGGAATTTCAAAGCAGGAAATTGAATCAGGGGACGTCAAAACAGCCAAATGGTTGTTCGAAACTCAGCCTCTTGATGGGATCAAATATTTCACCGACATGGAAGAAGAGGACAACAGAAAGAACGAGTCCACTGAGATCCAAAAGGGTGATGTCAAGACATGCAGATGGCTTTTTGAGACTCAGCCAATGGATGAGCTGTACGAAAAAACCGAAGTAAAAGCAGAGGACACCACAGAGATCGAGAAAGGTGATGTTAAAACCTGTACCTGGCTTTTTGAGACGCAAAACCTTGACAGTATCAAAGATGAATCCGAGACTATTTTGAAAACTTGTACAGTCAAAGAAGAGGATGTGCAAGGCAAGGATGTACGTCTGGCTCGCTTCCTTTTTGAAACGGAAAACTTGGAGAATATCAAAGGTGGTGAGGAGCAAAGCAACTTTAAGAGAGTCACACAGATAGATATCGAGTCTGGAGACGTATCAAGGATGAAGTATATATTTGAGACACAGGCACCTGACATTATGACCTCCACTTCTGAGGAGACCATGCAGAAACTAAAGTCTCATCAGACCGAGGATATCCAGAAAGGAAATGTTGTCAACTGTACCTGGATGTTTGAAAATCAACCAATTGATGCCATCAAAGAGAACACTGAAGAATTTAAAGATGTGCGTACAGTGACAGATGTTCAAGGAGGGAATGTTAACAAAGGTCGTTTTATCTTTGAAACATATTCCCTGGATAAGATTAAAGAGGATTCATCCGAGACAGAGATCAACAAACTTCAGACAATTACGCGAGAGGAAGTCGAACGAGGAGATGTGAAAAACTACACCATGATGTTTGAGACCCAACCGCTGTACGCTATTCGAGACAAAGAGGGACACTTTCATGAAGTTACTACAGTCACCAAAGAGGAAATTCTGAAAGGTGATGTCATCGGGGCAAGATGGTTGTTTGAGACAAAGCCATTAGACTCAATAAGAGACACAGATGAGGTTTACGTCATCAAAGCTGTAACTGAGGAAGATATACAGAAGGGTGATGTTAGTACAGCAAGGTGGAAGTTTGAAACACAGCCCCTTGATGAAATTACTAAGGATATGAAGGTTACTCTAAAGACAGTTGCAGATATTCAGGGTGGAGATGTCAAAACAAATATGCAGCGCTTTGAAAATGATGACATGTCCGAGAAATATGTGAGAACCGTTAGTGTGAGTGAAATACAAAAAGGTGATGTGAGAAGCGCCACGTGGATGTTTGAAACACGCACAATTGACAAGATCCGTGGCGAGGGTTCCGAATACACCGAGATGGAAAAGGTAACACGTGAGGAAGTGTTGAAGGGAGATGTTAAACAGTCAGTGTGGCTTTTTGAAAAAGAACCTCTGGATCGTATCAAGGATAGCGATGAAACGGAAATGGTGATTTCTCGTGAGGAAATTCCAAAAGCTGACGTCAAAACGACGACATGGCTTTTTGAAAGTACACCGCTGACTGAATTTAATGAGACCAATGTGGAGAGGACAGAAATCATCGGCAAAAGTGTCAAGGAGACGTTAGAGGAACTTTACAGTCAGAAAATGGTCGACTCCCATGGGATAATTTTAGAAGCGGATGAGATTGGTGATGTCAGGATGGCCAAGTACAAACTACTGAATCAGGAGACTCCAGAGATTCAAAGAGAGGAGGTTATTCGAGGAGACCTAAATAACATCATGTTGAACCTCCTCAATAGGTGTGATACAACAGAGAGAGGCATTACTATTGATGTAGAGGAGAGGGGAAATATTAACACAACGGTTAAACAGCTCTTTACTCAAGATAAGGATATTAATGTTGAGAAGGAAGAGATTGTTCGAGGAGACATACAAGAAGCAATCAACAACCTGTTGAAGAAGGATGGAACAGCTAAACACGGTATTTTAATTCAGGAGGATGAGAAAGGAGATGTGAGGATGACTATATATTCTCTGTTGAATAAGCAAGACGAAAGTGAACTTGTAAAAGAGGACATTGTAAAAGGAAATGTCCGTGGGACTCTGCACAGGCTGTTGTACAACAGTGATGATAACGAGCAATCCTCTAAAATTCAAATAAGTGATTCAGAGAGAGGTAATGTGAGTTTCTATTCAACTTGTATCGAGTCTGGAGCACTGGACTACCTTAGACAACTTCAGTTAGGCTCAGATGAAACACATAATGAAACAACTAAAGAAAAGATCATTGGAGGTGATGTAGAGCATACAAAATTGATCCTGAGAAACAATCGCCATGCAATTGGACGAACTGTGGCTGAAGATGATATTGTTCCTGGGGATGTTAATAACACAGTGCAAGTTTTTATGATGGAACCAGTCCTGTCTTTGCACAATGTCGACAAGGAGGAGATCGTAAAGGGAGACTTGAGAGCAGCCCTTGACTCACTCACGCAAGCAGTGAATCAGCGAAAAGTTGTTGAAAAAGAGGAGGTGGTCAAAGGCAACATCAACACCACACTGAGATCTTTGGAAGAAGCCCAGAACCAACTCAAAGAACTGGAGAAACCTGAGATTGTCTGTGGGGACATCAGGGGTGCCCTTGAAAGTCTTGAACGATCAACCACTGCTAAGACTGAAGTATCTATTGAGGATGTAGTGGCTGGTGATATTAGGGGAACTTTAAAATCCCTTGAGGAGGCAAAGCAGGCAGTGAAAGATTTCGAGAAAGAGGAAATTGTAAGAGGTGACATCCAGGCAGCTTTAATGAATTTACAGGAAGCATCGACTGAGAAGAAACTCGTCCAGCATCAAGTGAGTGAACAGGGTGATGTAAAGGGTACCATCCAGATCCTAATGGAACCAGTCTCATCGCCTCATATGCAAAGAAGAGCTAGCACTGAAGGCGATGTTAAAATGTCAATAAAATCTCTTTATGAGCCTGAACAAGCCCAGATAGAGAAGGAGGAGGTGATCAAGGGAGATGTTCATGGAACCATCAAATGTCTTATGAAGAAGAAAGAACAGTCAAGTCATAAGTCAAAAATAAATCCTTCCATTAAAGTTAAAGCTTCCAGAAATATTTCTCAGGAAGAGGTTTGCGAATGCCTTGCTGCACCCAAAGTCGAGCCTTCAAATCCACACCCTTCCAAAAACATGCCCAAGAAAATTGAAACAGGTGTGACCACACAAAAGCAGACAGAGGTCAAATCTGATCAAAGTCAGATCTTCACTCAAGAGCAAAATTCTGAAACAAGTCATATGGCATCAGTTGGACAAGCCAAATCATGCCAGTTGTCACAGAAGACAATTGTAAAAGAGCAGCAAGTAAAACAAAAACAAAACCCTGGTCCTGTACGCATAAAGAAACAAGTAGGAAAACAGACAGGCGAGAAAAAAGCTGAAAGTGCTGTTATGTGCTCTGCTGAGTGTGACACAAAAAATACAAAACAAACAACTGAAACCACAAAAGAAACACAAGAAATGAAAACAGTTACAAAAATTCAGACCACAGTTACAACAGAGCACACCAACATTACACAAAAGAACGCCAAGACTTCAAAATCTGAACAAAATGTGAAGAGTCTAAAGACTGAGCAGAACATCAGGAGTCTGAACCGCAACTTGATTCCAAAGGGAATTATCAAAAAGAAATCCCAGCCAGAAATTCACTTCCCCCCTCCTCCATCTTCTCCTCCACCACCTTCTGAGTCTGAGTTCTCACTTCCTCCACCTCCATCTCCAGTCACAGAGCATTACATCTCTCCTCATTCTCATCTGGCTATGAGGCAGGATAGCGACCCTTCCCTTCCACCACCACCCCCTCCACCTGCCATTGAAGCAGAGGCTGAGTTCTTTCCCCCACCTCCACAAGACCTCCTCCCACCTCCCCCATCACAACAAGAACTCAACTCAGTGAACCAGCCAAATCCTGTAAAGCCCAAGGGTCGACCGCTATTCAAAGTGCCCAAACCTGAGCCTCCCAAGCAGCCAGATCCACCTAAGGCTAAGTGGCAGAAAAAACAAACTGTTCCTGCTCCACCACCTCCCCCACCACCTCCACAACAGACTGTGTTTGAACAGAAGGAAAAAGAAGCTAAACAATTTACTACAGTCATAGAGGCCAAAGCAAAGGAGAAACATGATGGAAATGCAAAGTCCCCTGAGATGCCACTTCCACCAGTCAACTTCGGAATACCCACAAAAATCCCAGTATACACATCAGAGCCTGAGGAACCCCCTAGACCTAAAAAAGTATTTATTCCTCCTATTAAACTTCCACCACCTCCAGAGCCTGCTATTGATCCAAAGCCCAGATCTTATCCAAGGAAATTCAAAACACCGCTCATGCTAGCAGAAGAAAGATACCGCAAACAAAGAGAGGAAGCTGAAATGAGTAAGACAGTGTCTACTCCAACGTCTCCTCCAGAAAACATTCTGATTCAAAACTTTGAAGGGGTAAATACTGAAGCAGGATTGACAACAGAGAAACTCACACAGTCACAAATTTCAGTTGAAAAACAGCAGGTATGTCCTAGTGAACAAGAGCCAATCACGGTGCCCAAAGTGCCAGTCACAGGAAAACAGGATCTACCCACCCCAAAAACAGGTCACCCCCAACCACCACAAAAGGTCCCTACAACCTTTCAGTTAAACAAACCTTCCTTTCCCAAAATGGGTAAGAAAACTACTGTTAGTACTGACAAAAAGCAAGTCACCCAAGCTACAGCTGAAATCAAAGTTCAGCCAACATCTACAATCCCTCCTTTACCAGCAACTGAGCACACTGAGCATGCAAAGGCAAGTTCTTATACAACTACATCCAAGCAAACCTCTACTCAAGTTCAATCTACGCAACACATATCAGCAAATGTTCAGTGCCAACCTATTGACTCTATAAAAGTTGAAGAAACTGTAACTGAAGAAATAAAGAAGCCTCCCCAACAACCTACAAAGATCCCAAAAGTGACCCCAAGCTTCAAAGTTAAAACAATTAAGATACCTAATCAGGAGAAACTGGAAGAAAGGAAGGAATCAACCCAAAAAGAACAAACAGCTATATCTCAAGTATGTGTAGAGCAGGTCTCCTCCAAAATGGAAAAGCAAGAGCAAGTACAGCAAAGCACCAATGACACCAAGCAGGAGATAGATCTGAAGAAAGCCAAACAAAAGCCAAAAAGGCAGCTGCCTGTTGTAGCACCAAAACCATCAGTGGAGATGCATCATATTCTACCAGCCATGTTGGAGGTCCATCAGCTAGGGACAGGACAATCCACTGTTGTTCAATCTCAGCAGGCTGTTAAGGAGGAACGTGTTTTGGTACATGAAGAAAGGGTGGTCAGTCAGAGCTCAGTTCAGCAGCAAAGTACTCAACACAAGGGAAAATTTCAGATCAAGAAGCAAATTAGGGGTTCTGAAATGCCAGCCGGTGAAGTTGATGCCATTAAACAGCACCAACAAAATGAGTCAAGCCAGATGCAGATTAAGGAAACTGCAGTTGAGACATCAGATCTCCAGAAATATGAGGAGATGCAAAAATTGCTGAGTCATATTAAGGTGATGCAGGAATCAGGGGGGAAAATGGATGTCAAGTCAGTCAAGATAATGTTAGATATGATCCCAGAATGGTTGCTAGGAACGGCCGAAAAGCTGGAACTAAGCCGTGCACAGTATAACAAGCAAAAACTTCAGGAGATCATCATGTATGTAAGGAACCTTGCTCAAATTAAACTTACTTTTTTAGAGGTAAATTTGGCTGCAACTAAAGATTATTCTGAGTCTAAACCAGTAGAGGAGAAGAAAATTGTTGGCGGCACAACAAAAAAAATATCAAAAATAAGCATCGGTTCTTCTAAAGTGGAATCTCAGAAGAAAATGATGGATAAGACTCTTCAAGACATTAAAAACAGCGATTACAAAACAATGCCTCCAGAGCTTAGAATGAGAACACCATCTCCCACCTATATTTGCATTGAGACTGCCAAAAGGACAGATTCTCCTCTGCGGGTTACCCCCTCGCCTCCACCATACAGATCAGGTGCTACACCAACACCACCATCTCGTTGGTCTGAAACCTCTTCAAACATTACCCGAGCTACACCCTCTCCAACTATGAGTCATTCAGAAAAGCTAGCCAAATTAAAAGCCACAACCACCAAGCTCTCTCATAGTGCATCCCCACTTCCAATGGCTTTGCCTGAGCAAGTCATTTTGCAAAGTGAAATGGAAGAATCTCACTTGTCCAGCCATCAGGAGATTAGTATTGAGACCCACTCGACGGAGTCATCTGTGCTGCAGTCATCCATGGAGGACTCAATGATGAGTGTAAAAGACAAGAAGGAGTTTTTTGAGGAGGCCCAAAGGGCAGAGATGAACCGCAACTATATGCGGAAAGATCCCATTGATATTCCAGAACGCCTGGGGGCAGAAGATGATGAGTTAGATATCCCTATTGACTTACATGACAGAATGAAAGAGGACATGCCCAGGGTTGATCTGTCCAGACTTGTCAATAAATTTGAAACCCCACAACCCAAAATGTATACAAGGAAGGATCCAATTGTTATCCCTGAGAGACTTGGTAGTGATACTGAGGATGCAGATAATGAACCAGAGAAAAAACCTTCCCAGGTGGAAGAGAAGCTATCCTTCGATATCAAGGCCCTGAAGAATGTGTTTGAAATGGGAGAGCATGCCCACCAATATCTCAAAGAGGACAGAAAGAACCTTGATTTGCAGGAAGAATTGGCAGAACCTGCAGGATTCTCTGAGACAAAGTCTGTTACAGAGCATTACTCAAATGTTGATGAGTTTGGTAATACAGTCATGGGGTCAAGGAGCCAGAGTACCTCTCATTCGCATAGTGTGACCGCACGTTGCGATCCACCAACATATGCAGATGTGGTACGAGGGACAGTTCATGTCCTGGACGTCCCACCTGAGGCTTCAGCAGAACAACTTCTGAAGAATTTCCAGCAGTCCTGGGCAGAACGTGAAAATGTTTTCAAGAACCTGGGATTCAGCGTCTCAGAGCAGCATACCTCTCAGAGTGTATCACATCAACAGCACACTGTCATCACCGGTAAAATTGTGTGATGAGGCATGGAAACACTAATGAGTGTAAGGAGTGTTTACTAAAACAACATCAGTGTGTTTGAACAGTGTTGGTATAGTGATGGATAGGAATTTTAAATTACTTTAAAGCGATTTTCCCACTGGAGTTTATGTTGATTAAAATAACTACAGTTCTTTTGGAAGTTTGTTTGAATGCTGTTTACTACTCCAATAATTCTTGTCTTTGCACATGTTGCTTGTTGGTGTTGCGATCATATTAACACGATAACTGCCATCAACATATGCTTGTATTTAAAATAGTATTTGATTTTCATCTATTGACACCTTCTGTCTTGCAGAAAATAAGGGTTCCAGACAACGAACTTTGTCGGGTATGTCGGAAGAGGGTGTACCCCATGGAGTGTCTCATAGCAGACAAACAAAACTTTCATAAAACCTGCTTTAGGTGTGCACACTGTAACAGCCAGCTCAGGTAAAGTAACATAATTTACTAATATACATCATATAAAATGTAAACCTATATGGGACAATCAAAGAAAAGAATTTCACTGTAGTTCTTTCTTTTCTTATACTATTGTTACACATTAAGTAAATTATCAAGCATGAAAATATGAAAATATTCTGTATATGTTTTGTTTTTTACTTTAGTTATTGTAGATCATAATGCTATTAAGGCTAACTACATTGCTCTGAAGATTATTCTTGTCAGAATTTTTAATGATTATTTCTGCAAAAGACATATTGCTCATATGTACAGTAACAGTATTATGTTACATGGACTAACTTTATTATTATATCTCACCAGCCTAGGAAACTACGCCCCTCTCCATGGACGAATGTACTGCAAACCCCACTACAAACAGTTGTTCAAGTCCAAAGGAAACTATGATGAGGGATTCGGAGAAAAGCCTCATAAAGAACTTTGGAGTGCAAAAAATCAGAAGAACACATCAGAAAAAGTTAATATTAATCAAGTTCCTCCAGTGAAATCTGATACCAAAGCACCGCATGTCTCAAAAGAAGAAGACACATTCCCAGCTGAGATTAAAGGAACAAATAAATTGGATGATAATGCCAAAAAGCAGACAAGTAAAATTGCGATTGTTTGGCCACCTCAAACTGAAACACCAAAGAAGAGTTTTACTCTGGAAGAAGAACTCAAAGTAGTTAAGCCTACCTGGCCCCCTAAAGAGGAGTCACAAGAAACAACTGAAAACAAAGAGTCAGTGTTAAGAGAGAGGACCTCACCAACAAAAAATGACATCCCTAATAAAAACCAAACAGAAAATGGGGGTGAGTTAGCGAAAGAGAAGGTATCGGAGCAACCAGAAGAAGCTCCTCAAGTGCAAAGTGATGTTTCACCTAAAGTCATAGATGGCATACAACAAAATGAAGAGGAAGCAGAAGGTAAATCAGAAATAAGAGATAAGAAAGAGGTTTCAGAGATGAACGGAGACAGGGACTATGAGGAAGAGAGCAAGAATGTGGAAAAGGTGATGGAAAAGGAATGTGAGAACAAGAAGGGAAATGAAGAAAGTGGAGAAACGGATGGTGTAAAGGTGACGGTGATAGACAGTGTGGCTACTGCCGAACAGCCAGCAAATGGGAATGCAAATAACAACAACAGCAACAACAACAACAATAACAACAACCGCCTCTTGTTAGACCCTGGCGATCCTTGGGGGGGTTTGGATGATGTTAAAGCAGAGTCGCATGTATTTGATATCTATGCACCTTCTACTCAGGAAACTAACACCAACAAGGAAGTGAACACCAAAGAGGAAACCAATCATAAAGAGGAAATCAAAACCAAAGAAGAAACAAACACTAAAGCGGAAGCCAACCCAAAAAAAGAAAGAAACACTAAAGAGGAAACCAACTCAAATGATGAAACCCACACCAAAGATGAAACCGATACCAAAGAAACAATGCGTGCTAACCTTCTACTCTTACTACAGGATGACGATCATCCACCTCCAAGTGCCAACACACAGGATGTATTTGATGCAAACCCCAAGGTCCATTCAGATCAGCAACCAAATTTCAGTGCCTCACAATTTCTAGACGACATATTTGCAGACTTTGGCGAGTCCACAAGCTTTTTCGCCAAGGACAACTTGAACACCAAAGAAAGCAGCACCAAATCATCAGCGAATCTCCTGGATGACCTTATGGATTTCGGAATAGATACCAAAGAAGGGTCAGGCATGAATACACAGAAGAAGGCGAGCATTGATTCCTCCAACCCCAAAGCTCCCAGCTGCCTGTGGCTAGAGGATTCGCAATCGCTGTCTGTAGAGGAGCAAATTAAACGCAACAGATTTTATGATGATGACGAACTCTGAGGTCAACTTGCGTCTGAATACAGACATATAGTTATTTTTATGCAAAAAGAAAAATATTTCACTAATTCTGTTCATGGAGAGAGGCTTGTGATCATTTACTAATCTTTTGTACTCAGTTTACAGTAATTCAGTGTTGCTATTCTGCACAGTTGCAAATCTTTTAAGAAGCTTTATATAATGCACCTGGTGTGCAGCATAAAAAAGGGAAAATATTATGCCTCTTCTTTTTTTTCTTCATTTTACTTAACTCGATTTCCTATATCTTTAGCTAATGTATGATTTTTTTCTTTTATGTAATTTTGCAGATTATCTTTTATTTTCTTTACAAATTTAGGTGATTCTATTCTCTTGCCCTGTTTAAAAGGACAATGACAGGTCTTTCCTTTCAGGCTGGTTAGAGATTCATAATTTCTATTTTATTGCTTATGCATTGTTCAATAAAAACACCTTTATGAAATATTACTGATTTTGCTTTTCATTTGAATGTTTTGTATTTTTACTAACATATATATAGTGTTTAGTTAAGGTAAAGGTTATAAATATATTAATATGTAAATAGGTTTTAAAAAATCTAGAATTATTTCATAATATTAGTTTGAAATAAGATTTTAATAAAAGAAAAATATAATATATGGTCTACGTACTGTAATATATTTCCCCCTTGGTAGGAATACATCCACCTTTGCTGGACTGCTAGTTTATTGCACACACACATACACACTCACAAACTCATCTATTGTCGTGTTTTGTGAGTTGGGAGGAAACCAGAGCACCTGTAGGAAATCTACACAGACACAGAAAGAACATGGAGCAACAGATATCAGACAGATAATAACCCAAGATCAGACCATTCCACAAAGGGACCCTGGAGCTGTGAAGCAGCTAGGCCACTGTCTCATCCCATTCCAGATGTAGTCCCTGTTTGCTTTTTCACTCTTGTGTGAAGGCTTTCCACTAGATTTTGGAGCATTACATTGGTGGCTGGAAGTGGGTGAGATATACAGTATTAGGCAGCAAGTGAACCTTTTTCCCTTAAGCTGATATGTTGGAAGCAAAAAAAAATAATAAAAAATGGGCAAGCATAAGGATTTAAGTGACTCCATTAGAGGTACAAGGCGACAGTGCTTAGCCATTGTGCCACACTGTTGAGGCTGTTGATGTTTTTTTTTCTTCAGTCATATACACTGTACGGACCAAAAGTATGTGGATACCTGACTGCCGCACCCATATGTTATTTATAGGCATGGACCTGTTATGTATAATAATAATAATAATAATAATAATAATATGCTACTGTACTGTAGATATTCCTGTAACAAGAAACAGTCACACACTTGATGGCTTATTGATAACTGTTTTCTTTTTCTGAGACTAAAGTGTTTAGTGGGCAGTGTTGGGGGGACGTTACTTTTTAAAGTAACTTATTAAATTACAAAATTAAAAAGTATTAAAAAGTAATCAGTTACATTACAGTGTTAATTTCTGATAAAAGTAACTAGTTCAAGTACTTTTCTATTGCAGAAAATGAAAACTCCTTTGTGATTCCTCATGCATGTTGTTTTAGTCAAGACTTTTATAATTATTCTACCATCATCACTCAGTGAAGTTTGGCCCTTAATCTGTTAACTACTAATACCCCTATCTCACCTACGCGTTTTCGTGCGGTGTCCGTAAGTACAGTTCATCATGATTCACCCCGAGTTTTGGCGCTGTGATTATGTTTCCATCTTTCTGCGAGTCGGCCCTCGCATAGTCAAACTGCATAGGTGAGATAGGGGTATAACAGCAGGAATAACAGAGGGGGGGAGGGTTATTGTAGGACGACTTTCACAAACACGCTAATGGATTAGGAATGACTGCTGTCTGGCTCACGGATTACATAAATTGTCTGAATAACGGATTACATTTGAAAATATAACTAAATAACTGAGTACTTAAATGGCGGACCTAACGCGTTAGATTACTCAAAAACTTAATCCAAGTACTCTAACACGTCACTTTGTAACGCGTTACACCCAACACTGTTAGAAGGGGTTCAGTTAAGAGATCAGCTTTTCCATTCCAACCTTATCATACAATGTTTTAATGGAACTCAGTAAAAAATCCTATACAACAGTGGATTTCCTACTTTGGGTAAGAACCACATATGCCTTAGATGGGCAGGTTTCCACATACTTTTAGCCACATAGTGTATATGGACTCCTGCCTGCTTGACGTTTAACCTGCATCAAAAATCTAAATCAAAATGTTGAGTCGAAGCGACGTTATGAACAGTAGGTTCAGATTTAATGATCTACTTTAAAATAAGCTACCAAGCAGCTAATGCGCTACTCGCTCAATGTAAACAAACACCTGCACCAGTAGATATTGATTAGAAAAGCTAAACTGAATATTTTTCCTAGATATTTTCACTTTGGCTGTAATAACAGCGCTGAAGTGGTATAAGTGAATTTTAACACGCTGGAGTCGTTTTAAGACAAAAACATGTACATAATCTTTATCTGATCTACTTTTTCGATTTCTCTCTCCGATTATCGAACAGGGAGTGTACAGTATTTGTCTGACAATTCAATTAAAGTACTAATTAGCGTAAACAAGATGCAACCAAGATTTTTTTTTTTTTTAAGTGATTTATTTGTATGATTAAGTTAGACAGAGAGTTCTGGAGAAGGCAGACATGTACGTGGGCTTCGACCTCAGATTGTTTTTAGATTAAACCTTTAAACTATTTCCACAAACTCGAACCGTCCACGACAGTAACCTCGACACAGAGCTCCAGGGCAGTTCTGGTGACTGACCACAGGGTGGCGCTGTTCCTCCTCTGCACCTGAGTCTGGTCCTGAGTCTGGTTCTGATTGGACAGCAGCTCCTTCATCCCTGAGCTCTGCACTGCGCGGGTCAACAGCCAGCATCCTGCACACCACAGGACACAGGACACACAAAGCCCGGTAGGTCTGCGGTCTCTCTGTCTCTCTCTCTGTCTCCCTCTTTCTCCTCCTGTCTCTCTGTCTCCGCATGTCTCTGCTGTGCTCCTGAATAGACTGCGGAATTCTGGGGATCAGCTTTTGGCATTGGGAGTCTTTGTGTCCTTTGTGGAGAGGTGATACAGCAGAGGGGAGATGAAGTACAGGCATGGGGATAGTATTATTATTATGATTATTATTATTATTATGAATAATAATATTAATAATAATAACCTCGAGTGCATTAGATATTCCTGTAATGAGAAGCAGAAGTGTAGATGACGGTGGCTTATTGATAACTGACTTGTTCTGTAAAAAGGCTTAATGCGTAGGTTTGGCGTGGACGTGCATGACTGTGTGTGTGTGTGTGTGTGTGTCAGTGCACATCAGTAAGAGTGCTCCACGATCTGCCTCCATCAGCAGCAGTTCCGCAGTTTGTCTCTCAGTATTGATCCCCCGGTCCTGACCCCTGTCCCCTGTCCTCTGTCCATCACATCTGACGCCAAACCGAGAGAAACGCGCGATTTCGGACACGTCGGGTTCGCCGGAGACGCGGGAAAAAAGGAGCGGAAATACTGTACACGCGCAGGAGCCCCGGGGCTTCCACCAGTCTCACCGCGGGGATTAAACACGTACACCAGGGATAGGATTTAACACGGAGAAACACTTAGAGCCGTCAGGAAACACCTACTGTACTGTACAGTAATAAACAAATACACAATAAACACCTACTGTACAGCAATAAACAAATACACAATAAACACCTACTGTACAGTAATAAACAAATACACAATAAACA
>JAQMYG010000036.1:33893493-33920852 GCA_030014215.1 Clariallabes teugelsi | reverse complement strand
CACCTACTGTAAAGTGATAAACCAATACACAATAAGCACCTAATTTACAGTAATGAATAAATGTACAAAAAAATGCAATAAAACATGCAGTTCATTAATAAATATATTCTTAATAAACTCCTAGATTAAAGTAATAAATTCTAAATAGATACAATAAGCATTTACAGTACAGTAATCAATATATTCTTAATAAACACCTAGAGTACAGTAATAAATAAATACTAAATAAATTCTAATAAACACCTACAGTACAGTAATAAATAAATTCATAATAAGCACCTACAGAGGTACAGTAATAAATACATACACAATAAATACATACAAACTTGTAGTTCAATTGTAACAAAACAAATAAATACTAAATAAATACAATAAACAGTAGGTGTTTATTATAATTTATTTTACTGTACTGTAGATGTTTAATTCAAATTCAAATTTATAATAAATAAATACTAAATAAAAAAGACCTACAGTAATAATAAATACAGAGTAAACTAATACAGCAAACACCTACAGTAATAAATAAACATGAAGTTCAGTAACATAATAATATTAAACAAAACAGTACATTAATTAATAAATAAATGAATAAATACAAAATAAAGTAATACACCAAACACCTATATTACAACATAACAGTTGTAAATAAATACTGTACATGGTAAAATAAACACAATAAATGCCTAAAATGCAGTAATAAATAAATAAATCCTTAATAAACACCGTACAGTACAGTAATACATGCAGAATAAACAAATACAAAAAAACAATAGGACAATAAAGAAATTCTTTATACATAATTACAACAGACATCTACAGTACAGTATACTAATAAATTAAAATCTAATTAATAGTTAATACAAAAGAACCACAACAAAGTTATGAAGAAATACACAATATATAAATTCGACCTACTTCAAACACCTATAGTACTAAATAATTTCTTAATAATTAATTACAACAAACACATATAGTACAGTAATAAATAAATACATAATAAATTACACATGGAATAAATAGATGAGTAAATAAATAAATACAACCGACCAATAAATGTTCCATAGATACCTGCAAAAACACCCGTATTACAGTAATATAAAATACATAGTAAATAAATACAACACAAAAATTACAGTACAGTAATGAGTCTCTACAGAATTTGTACAGTTTTATTTTTCCTTACAGAAAGCTCAAAGAGTCTACATTTGTTTATTTTTATTTATATTTCATGTTATATTACATTTTTATTCTCATCTGTGACATTTTTTTTCACGTAATTCATTTATATTTGTTAGATAAATCTTACAAAGTGTACACAACTGTTTAATTTTTCACAAGCAATTTCTTTTCTATAGAATGTTATATTTTTGTGCGGGGTTTAATCTGTACGAAAGAGCTTTTTATTTATTTTTTATTTGCTAGCATTTTTTAAACATGGGTTTTCTTTTTTAACATTCATTTGTTAAAGACAATTCATTTATTATCAAATGTAAAGCTTTACATGAGCTTTCATTTTTTTGTTCTGCATGTGTTTCCTTGCATGGCTCGCAGTTTTTCACATGAAATGTAAGTTACTTTTTTTTTTACGCCAATTAATTAACCATTGTTGGACGTATGTACAGTAACACTCTCAGAAACAAAGGTACCAAACTGTACAACTTTAATATTTTAGTGCATATCATTCCTTAAGGACCATTAGTATAAATGTTTTCCAGGTAGAACTACCACACTAATGGTATAATACTTACAAGTACCATAAGAAATAGTGCACTTGGGTATATTTATCTTTAAGGTTGAAGTAAGTCCTCAATATTTAATTATTCTTTGTTGTAACCAAATGCCAGGTCATGCCGGTGCAGAATCAATTAACACCAGTTTGGCTTATACTGTATAATAACTCTGGGTATTCATTCAACAATTATATTTATCGCTGTGGTTTTATTTAGTGCTGTGTGTTATTAAACACTGCGGTGTGTTCAAGCGCTGGGAATTCTGCTGTGTAAGCAAGATAAACAATATAAGTGCTTATGTTTCCTTTTTTTTCCCTTATTGCATCATTTAAGTTTCTATAAGCAACAAAAGAAGCAACGAACATATACAATCAAAGGATTACAGTATAGTGATTTAGTTTGCTTTATATATCAGATGAGCAGTGTTTTATGTCCTCATATGAACAATGACATTAAAACAACTTATAAACTTATAAAACAACTTTCACTATCATTTTATGTTTGTGACTAGCATATTGAAAAACTCATAATGGCTGATTATTGTGTTGCACTGACATCTAATTAGAAGGGGAAAAAAAGAGATAAATTAGAGATAAAGAGATGCCATCCTTACATCTTGGATTAGAGCGGTTTATTTACGAGGATTGGATCATCCTTATACAGTTCAGGCCAAAAGTTTGGACACACCTTCACTCATTCAATGTGTTTTCTTTATTTTCATGACCATTTGCATTGGTAGATTCTCACTGAAGGCATCAAAACTATGAATGAACACATGTGGAGTTATGTACTTAACAAAAAAAGGTCTCCGATAGATGAGAAGGTGTGTCCGAACTTTTGGCCTGTACTGTATATCGGAGAATACTTATACAGTCTCTGTCCACTCTAAGATTCCTGTTCATAACACCGCCTCCAGAGACTTGTACAGTGGACACTATGCATGATGGGTGCATCGCTTCATGCGCTTCCATTCTTATCCTGACGTGTCCATCGCTTTAGCATTGGGTCAGTCTGGACTCATCAGATGAGTCACATGAACTTTTTTCATCGCTCCAAAGTCCAGTCTTTATTCTCCGCAGCAAATTCAAGCTTTTTTCTAATGAGTCTCACTAACAAGTGGTTTTCTAAAGGACATGCAGCTGCTTAGTCCCAATCCTATCAGTCCTATTGTTCCCATGCAACTTCACCAAGTGTTTAAGTGATCTCCATTCATGATTTTCTTCCAAACACATTTCTTCTACAAAGTTGGCACTTCAGCACAATCCTTCCAGGTTCACATTGACGTTTTCAGTTATGGAACTGCTGCTCACTAGATGTTTTTCCCATCATTCTGTTTAAACCATCTACACAGAATCTTAGGAGATCTCAGAAATCTCAGCTTTTCAAAAAACCCAATCCAAACCCAAACCCAATTCAGCTCTCTGACTCCATCAGCCATGCCATGGCTAAAGTCACAACAACATTAAGTAAAGCTCTTGACCTGCATCTACATGACTTTATAATTGATAAATTACATAAATGTCTAAGTGTTCCTTTTAGACTTATTTTTAAAGAGTTTACATTTTAAGGTACAGTATCACACTTGGTCTATTTTGTTTGACGGATGGAATTAGAGGCTTATCCAAGGATTTCTGCTGTTTTCTGAATGTTTTTTTTGTCTTTTTTTCCGTCAGTTACTGTATATAAAAAAAAATTTCTTTAAAAGGCCGCACATCAGCTTCAGAGAACATAAAGCAACAGTTTTCACAGCTGCTCGGTCATTGACTGACAAACTGAAATGTCTTACTGTTGTTTTGCAATCTCCGTTCGCCTTTTAGCAGAAATGTTCTCATGCGTGTAATTTAATAGCAGAGGCAAGAAGGACTTTTTCATTTCATTTTTTAACACATTGGCCTTTAATGGAAAGTGTTTTAATTAAAATCCAATTAGATCCGGAGATGTTTTTGTGGCATTAAGTGATTGTATAAGGACGCCACAGTACTTTTACAGGAAATATGGTGTCAATGGGGTTTTTTATGAGTTTTATGAGTATAATAAAAAAAAAATTTTTTAATGTAAATAGTCAATATTTCTGATGGGCTAATGTTATTCCTTTTATTGAATCAGCAGATTGTTCCCTGGGAGTGGTTCATCCTGGAAAGTCAGTGTATAAATGAAATCGAATCAAATTATAATCACGCACAATTGCAAATATAACACTATTCATTTTGTTTTATTAACACTTTCATTTTCACTTCATTTTTCATGTCATTTTTTTTTCCGGAGACATAAATGTAAACAGTTTATGCAAGATTTATCATGTTTTATCATGTTTTTAATTATCCTGTTATGCAAGTTAGGAATCTTATTATGCACTCAGCACACACACACACACACACACACATACACACACTCTAATATTTAGACATCACACAATGTAATATTTAGTTGAACTGCCTTTTATTATGGCATTGTAACAACCTTATGTGAAACATCGAAACACTTACTTTCATCCTGAGTCGCATTAGTTTGTCTAAATACTGTTTCTTTCACTATTAAATATAGCTCTGATTTCTACTGTCCTTTTTTTTATGATGCAACTTCACCAAAAGTTTCAGTAATCGTCCGTTGGCCCGCACGCTCGGTCTGACCACATATCTTCTGTGAAGTTGATTTTCTGCAAGCCATGACCCTTTTGAAACACCATTACATTCACACGGATACTTCATTGGACATGGCTATTTAAGAAACGAGAAACTTTTTTTTTTTTTTTTTTTTTTTATAGCACATTTCATACACGATGGTAATTCAAAGTGTTTTACATAGAAGAAAAGAAAATAATCATAAAATGAAATAAAAGATAATAGCAATAAAACTTTAACGAAAACTTTTAAATTTCATTTAAAATTAAAATAAAAAACAGTTTGCAATAAAACTTCAAACTAATTTAAATTTAATTTAAAATAAAAAATAGAAACCTAATTAAAACTAATTAAAACATAATAATAAAAAAAAAACATTATTGTGTATTACCATTCATGGTTAACAATTGCAATATTTAAATTAACTAATCAAAGTACAAAAAACATAAATCCTTATTTACATTCAATAGACCAGACATTGTACTGTACATACTGTAGAAGAGAAATGGTGGGGGCTGTGTATTGGGTTCTGCATTTGTTTTATTATGTTTTTTTAATAAACAGTCTTGTCTGCAGTGCAGCATTATTGTCAGATTTGTTGCAAATTGGTTTAAAATTAATTGAGATTAAATGCACGTCCTCTCAGACTGAACGGACACGATGGCTTGAATGCGATCCTACTTTGGCTGGATGAACAGCGTAATTGGTGTCCATGTGGTGGATGATGTGCCAGGTTAGGAGCCTGAGGGCTATTGATTTAGAGGTGATAAATGAATGATTGCAATGTTTGGCGTAAACTCTTGAAATGATGCCTAAGCTTGTTTGACAGAGCATACAGATTGATTTGTTTCTGTTTTTTTTGCTTTAAAAAATCCATTTTACACTTTAACATGTGGTGCTTTTGATATTAATTATTATCTCTAATATTCATGTATATCAAAAGAGGCATTTAAATAGCTAAAGATATTTCAGATTCAGAAATCAAGGCCACCAGTTACGGCCCTTAAGGCATTACAGTATGTGAGTATTTATATCACTGCATCAAAGCATGTCCTGTAGCTTCCTCTGACATTTCCTGTCATGATGTATTTATGAACTTGGCTTGAACCTTTTAAACTGCACCTTGAAACATTCCCTGGCATTCGAAATATCCTCATCCGAGTCATTATCTCTTCCCTCTTTTCACTGAATCTACCCAGTATAACATGATTTCGTGTTCTGATAAGTATTCATACTTTATTCAGCTATTTTCTGACTGTAGCGCAGAGTCGAGAAAGTAAATGCACATAATGGAACGGGTGTATTTTGTGTAAAAGCAAGAAAAAGTAGATGTGATTCGGTTACACAATGAAGAGTAATCGGATTAGATCATTGTGAAAAATTACCAGGAGCTCAGGGCTACATTTAAGCTGCCAAAAGAGAAAAATAATACTGGATGTTCAACCAGCAAGAGAATACACATGGAAAAGCGATGAAAACACGTGCTGGCAATTAGCAGACTCGATCTCCGCCTGTGTGCAGGAATAGTGGCGTGGAGTTATAGAATTGTAATTGATGATGTGTTGGCGTTATGAAGTAGAATTATTGTGTTACTGTTATCATACTGTAGTTAATTATGTTACAATAACAGCAAGCGTTTACTTCCTTTTTCACCACTGTGTATTAATACAGTGGTACAGTACCTCGACGCTTTAAGCATTTTCGCCATGAGAACTGAAATTTTATATGGAATTTGCCTCGGCATACGACGCATTTTCGCCATATGAGCTAGTGGTCCCTCGGTCAAGATGCAAACAATGGGGTGATCGCTCCTTTGCAGTCGCTGGTCCTCCCTTTGTTTAAAGCACAACTAAAGACCCACTTATTTAGAATGGCTTTTAATATTTTATAATTTTATGCTTTTTTATCATTTTATCATTTTGTTTTATTTATTTTTATTATTATTGTTATTATTATTACTGTTACTATAATTTTCATTTATATTGTTCATTAATTTTTTTATAACTATATGTTTTATTTTGTTCCTGTATTTTTATTTCTATTTTTATTGCTAGTTTATTGTCATTTTTAGTGCTGAGAAGCAATTTGGTTCAACTTAGGTTGCTGTAAAGTGCTATATAAATAAATGTTGATTGATTGATTGATTGATATGAGCGACCAAAGTTGCGTGCACTGTATGTCCAGGAGCTGATCAAAACTTGAGCAAAAAAGCAAAAAAAATAAATGACAGTAGATGGACGGTAGCAAGCGGGAAAGGGAGTTGTTTTCAGTTTTGTTTTTAAAGCAGGCGGTGTCAAGAGGAATCATAAATTAAGGTTAAGTGAGGTTATTTCATATCTTACTTAATCTACATGTCTTTTGATTGTTTTTGTATGCAAAAATATGATAATAGTGTTGAAAATTGGTAATATTTTTGGGTGGCTGGAACGGATTATCCGCATTTACATTATTTCCTATGGGAAAATGCGTTTCGCAATACAAAATATCCGCCTTAATTTTGCCTCCGAAACGGATTAAATTTGTATACCGAGGTACCGCTGTAATTAAAGAAAGAAAGAATATCATGTTTTTCATTATTAATTACATTTAATATTTTTTCTGCCAAAACTTGTATCTAATATAAACAGTAGTTTCCTGACCACGCTCTGGTGTTCTTTCCTTTTTTTTGTAAATAAGTAAATTAAAAAAAATTTAAAAAGCATTTCGTGTTACAGAGAAAACAGAAAGTACAAATCATTCTGTCCTAAAGATTTATCTGGTTTGGAAATCCTCATAATAATGTCCTAAAAAATATTTAAAGTGATGACACTGGAGACTCCTTCCTTACTGCCTTAAGCGCTACAGTATGTAAATTTTCCATTTAGAAATTGTCACCATATCAAAAATTATTAGTTTATTTGCTTTTAATTAAAACCTTTGCTTTGGAAAAACCTTCTGATCAATTAGCGCCCAGGAATCAGCAGTGCCACATGGTGATCCCCCCCCCCCCCCTTTCCTAAACAGGGTCACTGCTTCGCTCTAAATGTCCTGACTGTAAACAGAGAGGTTCGGGATGGAGTGTGTGCTCCGAGTCTGTGTATAGTAAATAGACCAACTCTACTGGGAGCTGGAGAGAATTTTTACACATTTTTTATCTCATTGTTTGAGACAGAGACCACAGCGAGGACGATATGCAGTATGGACGAATAAAAAAGGAAGAAGAACAGAACATCATTTACAGCAACAAGACATTTAGGGTTTCACCTCCTGCAGCTCCTACAGATGTGAAACAATCTGTGTACTGTACTTAATTTTATATACACGCGGAAAGTACAATCGGTATCCTGCAAAGTGCTTAAAGATACCATTTAAAAATGGGTTGTTTATGGAACAATCTCAGCAGTTTAATGTTGTGGAATAACAGTTTGTTCCACAAGTTAGTGTCACAAACTCCTAATTCTCAGGTCAGAACATTTAAAGTTACAGCTTTACCTGACTTGCATGTTCTTCCGTGCTTGGTGGGTTTCCTCCTGGTACTCCGGTTTCCTCCCACAGTCCAAAGACATGCAGATTAAGCTCATTTACGCTCCCAAATTCTCTGTAGTGTGTGTGTGAATGAATGCATGAGTGTGTATCTGTGTGTGAATTACTTAAGAGGCTGACGAGTCAGAATTGATGTGGTAATGTACAGTATAAGCTGGTTACTGGAAATCGAGTCTAGGACAAATCAGTGGCATTTTAGTTTCATGATAGCAGCGAGAGAGACGCGTCCGAGAGACGCTGGACTACACTTCCCATCAGACGTTACATGTCACTAAACACTCACACTTGTGAATGTCCTCCGCTTGCTGCATTGCCAATACGTCAGTATATCAATAAGAGTTAATTATTGGGTTATTTACAGCGATTTTAAGCTCATGTTTTGATTTACTGTACTGCATCTAAACCCGCTCAGCTGCTCAGAGTGATCAATCATTTCTCCTCATTTTAATCTACCTCACCTCCCTTGGGTTGTTTGACTTTGAACGTACTGTATACATATCTTTAGCTCATTTATTCACGACATTCAACTAAATGCGAACTGCTCATGGCTAAGTACAGAAGATTATTTGATTCTGATATAATGTCGTGGAGCCTGTTTACTGGATAGAAACGGCTCAGCAAAACATCCAGGAAAATATTCATCCATCTGTTCTTAGGGTAACGTGCTGCATAAATTTGCATCGATTTGCATAGCATAGTTGCTCGCAGTATACAGTACTGTACATATTTGTGTTCGTCTCCGAAACTCTTGTCGACTTCTGTGAGCAATGAAACGACCTGTTCGTGAGCACGTTTGTCATCGAAGTGCACTAGTTACTTTCTTATTTAAGATTGTGCATTTTATTTTAAGTATAAGTATAATACGTATTATACTTATACAATGTAGAGACCTCTAACAAGAACTGATCGATAAAGACTCTGTTGATTTTTTTTTTAAGCACATAATTTACACCAGACTCAGACTTTGTATTAAATCACAGGAGATGCTACAAGTAGAAGGAAACGGTACTGAGGGAAGATTAAAGCCCTCAGATTAGCATTGATTAGCATTGTAAAAACCGTTCCTGTGTAAATCAACACACACTATGTTACACTGTCTCATCCATTCAAAGGAAATTCAAGAGCTTAAAAAAAATATATTATTACTTTAATTACTTTGTTCCACAAAATCTATACTCCGTTGTTATTCGTAGCTAGTCAAGCTAGCATGATACTCATTAAAATAGATAGTGTGATTTTTCAGATTTTCTACATTTCCCCAGACAATAAAGCAGTTAAGGTATTTATTTATTTATTTATTTATTCATATAAACTAGGCGTGTTATAGATTAATCATCGATTTTATTTTAGATCTATTAACCAATTAAAAATCTGTTAACCGATAATGTTCTGCATAATATTTCTCCATAGCTCACATATCTATTAACTGGTACACCACAAGAGGGCGCATTTGTAGTTGAGGTGGTGCGCAGTATTGCACAACTTATTATGGTTTTATGCTGCAGTTCAAGTGCTATCACCGAGCCAGTTGAAATGAGTCACATCCCTTCAGTTCGATACTCCTCCCCATCAGCAGAGGCGTCCCTCCCACGGACTTTAATGGACTACGTACTTCCAGGATATTTCCTGTTAGTAGATTATACAAGACCCACATTGTCTGTGTAAGTTTGGAGTCATTCGTACTGTGATTGTTAACCCTGTGTTTTGACCCTTCCCTTGAATTGTGAATGTTCTCTGGATTTGCCCTCTGGTTCAGATTGTGGACGTATGAATTGTGGACTGAGTTGTTGATAAACCTCCTAAATCCTCCACCCATGTTTACCAAAGTCACTTTTCTGTATACAGTAGTTAGGGCCCAAGCACTATAGGGTGTGCAGGACCCTCTTGTTTCTCGAAGTATTTTTTTTCCCAACATGACCTCATATTGTGTGAAGTGTGCGGTGCACCTGGGTGGCGATGGCTCTCAAAAGACGAACAGGTTGTGTGGTGCGCCCGGGCGGCGATGGCGCAGGGTGCTTGGGCCCACTCATCATTGCTTGCAACTATATTTGAATTTGTTTTTGTATAATTTGTCGATGGAAAAGCTCATCTGAGTGCAGATGACCTCGTTTCAAAATGTCCAACGTCCAACAAGATCTTGTCTTAAAACAGATAATCTGGAATAAATGTAATTAATCAATTTCTGCCATCAAAGGGAAACTGCATGTGCAACCATTAACTATGTTTACATGAACATAATTGAAATCAGATCTGATCGGATGTGGTTTTACATGGTTGAAGCATTCAATGAGAATGTGTGAAAGTTGTGTTTAACATGCCAGAAAGATAAAGATAAAGTTTTTCCTCCAGGTTTGACGTCAGGTTAGGCCTTCCATCTTTCATGATAAATCCCACCTTCTGCATTATAATTGGTTACAAGAATTCAGTCTCAGCTATTACTGGTTAGAGGCTTTGCTTCTGTGCAAGACAGTCAGAACTCATTCCTCAGCCAGAGACCCAGTGAATGTTAATTTAAACTAAAGACTGATGAGAGAGAATCTATCATGCACAGGCGCAAACATGCACAGAGAGAAGACAACAAGACATGCATGGTTAACATTTACTGTACCTAATGAACGGATTATCAAAGGTTTACACACCACATCCTAGCTCCAATTAGGACGGATTGGACAAGTCTATTCTAACTGAGGTGTTTATATCGCTTTGTTATTAATTTTATGCACTTTTATTCTTGGGCTGTGATTCTCATTATTAGGGGAATATTGGCATCCATGTAAACTCCTTCATTATATTGAATGTATAGAAACATTTCTGTATTTAAGGCAGAACTGCAGAGAAACGCATGCGCATCACGGTAACCACGGAAAAACCCTCTCTCTTTTCCAACGCCCTAAAAGTTTGAGCTAGTTTTATGTGATTTTGTATTATAAAGTTAAGCCGTAAAATTTTGCTGAGACCTGGAAACCCTGCACCACCCTGTCCTACTGTATATTACAACACTAAACCGGAGGCTGTAAACGTCCTTTACTTATTCACAACACAAAGCAGTGGTCAGCCTCGATGCACATGTTATCTACAGTATTTGGGAGTGCTGAAAGTGCTGAAAGATTCCAGTACCTGGAGCTTTTACTTTACACCATCTTGTTACACAACCTACAGTATGATGTGCCATTTATGAACCACAGACGTGTGAGAATCTATGAAAATAAAAGTGGATAAACTTGAATTAGATTATTGTATGTATTCACAATTCACTAAGGAGCTCTCACTAATCTTTTGCTTAGGTATTTTCTTGATCTTCGAAATGACTCAACATCCTGCCCACCTGTTTTTTTTTTTTTTTTGCTTTGCAATGACTTGATCCAGTGAATGTCGTGAATGATTGACTACTTTTATTTCAAGAGGAAAGTTTTTTGGCTTAACTGTATCTTCAACTGGTCCATAGCTCCATTATATCCTGCCTTGTTCGTGAGACACTTTGGATAGAAAAAATAGATCTATATCTATATCTGCCAAATGAATGTAAGTAACTGTTTACGCAAATGTAGTAATAAATTAAATGTTCACTACTGTATAAAAGTCCCTAAAGCTAGTTCTGTTCTGTTTTTATTACCATTGAAATGGCACAGATGGAGGAAGTGTGAGACGGGAACTGAGAGAGAGAGAGAGAGAGAGAGAGTCAGAAGAAGAAGGATGGAGTTGTGGTGTCAGAACTGTGATGTAATTGCTATTGGGTTTGAAGCCCTGTGGCTTTATACGAGATGACGCCATTAACACATCGTCCATCACCGCCGTTACAGCCTTCATTGTTCACCCTCAGCCTCGGGCGCTTCTCTTATCACGCCTCAGCTTTACTTATGCGGACTTGACTGAGATGAACTGGGAAATGTGCCGGAGTGGAGTGCTGAGAGTTCGCTGATTAAGTTAGTAATGCTGAGATTTGTGAACTTTAAGCTCTTATTGTGGGAAAAAAACACAGCAAAACTGTTATTGCCGTCATTCTATAATCACAGAGCTGATCATTTAAATGTATCAATCAGTTCACGCTGACATCTTTAATAAAATAAAGCCAATAAAATCTGTTTCTACGTGTTATGCATCACCACTAAAACTGAAATGAGTACTTAGTTTTAATCTTAGAAGCTCTCTGTTAATGACATGATGATGGTGTTTAATTTATAAACTAATTAAATATAATTTATTAACATTATAAATGTTATTTATTGTAGTAAAATAAACATATCAATACATAAAAAGTTACACGAGGCCAGAATACTTTTCTGAGTGTAGATACCGGAGCGTTCAAGTAAAACCCAGACTTGTGATGAAATTACTGTCGAATGGAGGCGTAAAATCGGCGATTGACATTTACAGGAGACAGTACGGTGATGAGACTCTTCCAGTAGCTGCAGTAGAACATTTTGAAGGGTGCAAACATTTTAAAGAAGGCTGTACGTCTATGAAAGATGATCTCGGAGCCACAGAGACACAACACACATGGAAAATTTCCTACAGTGTATATATATATATACAGTGGTATGAAAAAGTATTTGCCCTCATACTGATTCATTATCATTTTGCATGTTTGTCAAACTTTAATGTTTCAGATCATCAAGCAAATTTAAATATTAGTGAAAGATAACACAGGCTAACATATCATGCAGTTTTTAAATGAAGGTTTTTAATACTAAGGGAAAACTAAATCCAAAACTACATAGCCCTGTGTGAAAAAGTGTTTGCCCCCCTTAACTCTAGTTTATCACACCTGAGTTCAATTTCTCTAGCCACACCCAGGCCTGATTACTGCCACACCTGTTCACAATCACTTAAATAGGACCTACAGTAAGTGTCTGACAAAGTGAAGTAGACCAAAAGATCCTCAAAAGCTAGACATCATGCCAAGATCCAAAGAGATTCAAAAACAAATGAGAAAGAAAATAATTACGATATTATCAGTCTGGAAAATAAAGCAATTTCTCAAGCCACACCCATCTCACTTAATAACAAAAACCTTCATTTAAAAACTGCATGTTGTGTTCACTTGTGTTATCTTTGACTAATATTTAAATTAGTTTGATTGTCTGAAACATTAAAGTGTGACAAACATGCAAAATAAGAAATCAGTAAGGGGGCAAATACTTTTTCACAGTGTTGTTGTTTCGCCACAGTGGACCAACTTATCCAACTTGGCACAAGTTTTTTTTTGCCAGATGCCCTACCTGACACAACCTTCCCATTTTATTCCAGTGGCTGGGGTTTGGACATTGGCTGGGAATCAAACCTGGGCTTTCCGCATGGTACTGTAGGCCGAACCCTACCACTGAGTCACCAATGCCCTTTGTCTGTATGCTATCTATCGATCGATGAAGGGGATTCAAACCAAACCGGACTTTTGGCAGGATAACAGATCACCTCTGACCCCTGGTCCTACCACACGATCATCAAACTAAACAACCTCAACCTAATCTCTTGGCCTAACCATTGTCCTGTGCTGAGCAACAGCGAGCTGCTAAAACTCCATAGTGTTCACTGACCTCGAAATAACACCCATATGGATGAAATATGCAGTAGATGTGCTGACTCAGTGTCCTCTTGATCTGAACGTGAGAGACAGAAAACAGATCGATTGCTTATTTCTCAACACACACGCAGCAAATCCCCTCAGGCACAGATACGGCTTCATAGTGCTTTTATTTGTTTCTACATGATGTTAAAGTTCTCATATGATACTCATTTTTAAGTCGTAGAGGCCTCCAAAATGTGTCTGTAGATGTTCCAACTCGGATCGTGCATTCTGGCATTCCTGAAATTCCCTGTTTCGCTCCTGTTCCAAACGCGCTGTTTCAGTGTCTACAGTATAGCATCATATGAGCTCGTGCTCCTCCAAAACCCACCTTCACCCCGGCCTTTTTTGTTTGTTTGTTTGTTTGTTTGTTTTTCACATTCTTATATTTTGTCGGTGTATATGCACACACACTCAATGTCCATGTGAATGTCCAAAATAAAAGATTAAAAAGTGACTTTTGCTTAATAGGTGCCCTTTAAATAAACATGTGGTGATAGTACAGTACTAGGAGGTTAGTCAGGTTTGATTTCAGCAAAGACAATAATGAAACACTGCACATTTGTTTTTTTTATTATCATTTAATCTTAACTTTTGTTCAATTAAAAAAACAACCTTTTTTTTTTTACTGCCAGTTCTTCTCTTATTTAACAAAAACACACTTTGTACAACCAAAAACAACCAAACAATCCATCGTCCTCTTTTCCAAAATGTATGTCATGGGGACATTTTCTTAATTTCTTAATTGGTGTCAGAGCTGATGACTCGTCCTCGTTTTCTCCCAAGACTATTGCTAGCACTGTCCTAAATCACCTACAGCTGGATCGGGATTTGTATTGCTTATAATGGCACACGCTATTAGATGTACTGTAGTAGGAACGTTTTATCCCTAGAACATGTGTAAATTAAGCACAGTGATTATTATTAGTGATTTATTAGTAATAATTATTATATAATCTTAATGTTTATAATCATTATCAATCAGGATGTTACTGCTTTATCAGAATTTTTTGTGTTTGATGTAAAGAAAACATGGTGCATTTTGTAATTAGTGGTATTTTTTTGTGTGCTAAAAATACATTTTTTTTAGTGTTTATTCCTTTTCTTAATAGATAATCAAACATTTCTTCAACTCTCAGTCAAAACATTGAAGTCAACAGGTCCTCCATTCTGAAAATAAGATGAAATGTAAGTCATTATAGAGAGGTTACTTACTGTATCAATAACTCATATACTGTACAATACGCTACAGATTTAATAATAAAACAACTGCTTGTTTACTTTTAACAATAAATACATTTGAAGTGCTAGACAAATTAAGTTGACTGCAATCAAAGTGCCCTGCTGAGGCTATTCAATCCCTGATGGATTCCTCTTGCAGCACTTTGCATTTGTAATGTCGGTGCAAACGACTTCTCTGAAAGCAGTTTCAGTTTAAACGTCCCGACTAATCGATGGAGGAGATGGGAGACGGTTTATTCCACCCAAACTAATCATCTGGTGGTACGTATTCATTTGTGTCATTTTCTCTGGTTATGATTTAACTCAAAGTGAGAATTGTAGCACTTGTAGTAGTTTTATCGAAGGTCCACAATATTACACAGCTTCTGTTAGAAGATATTGAATTGCTTTCAAAATAAAATTTAATCTAAAGGGAAAGGTTTATCCACCTGCTCTTGTGGGAAATAGACAGAGGAACTTTAAAAAGCCCTTTACATTATATAAACGGCGACACGGTGGCTTAGTGGTTAGCACTGTCGCCTTGCATTGGTTTGAGTTTGCATGTTCTTTGTGTGATTGGAGGGTTTCCTCCCACAGTCCAAAGACATGCAGATTAGGCTAATTGGCGTTCCCAAATTGCCTGTACTGAATGTGAATGTGCGTGTGAGTGTTGACCGGAGGTACCATCACATTCATACCGAACAAATGCTGCATTTACCTAAATATAATAGTCCCAAGTTGACCTCCATGGTCCCCAATGGTTCCCATTGGCCTCCATCGTCCCCAGTTGGACTACAGAGGTCCCTAGATGGATGGATGGACAGTAAATGAACATGCATTAAATCTATATACGGTATAAGGAGTGTTCGTGTCAAACCAGGATGTTTGATTGTACAGAATAACAGAACACAGTTATGATAGTAACTGGAGCTTAATCTCCATATAATCTCCTGCTACACTAATGCACTTGTCCCAGTGTTTCACAAGCGCCTGGATACCATGGAAAGTTTTCTCCCTTTCCCGGAACTCCTTTAATTTCCCAAACATGAGGAAATGTCTTGGAGCGAGGTCAGGACTGTACGGTGGATGTGGCAATAACTCCCAGCCGAGTTTCAGCAATGTGCAAGTGGTGTTTCTACAAGTTATCAATCGATTTTCAATTATCAGTTTATTCAAACTTGAATTTCATTCCTTTTTGACAATTGATTTGAACGCCTCTCGTATGTATACAAATATAAAAATAAAAGAAAATATAATATAATATATAAAGGAACTTGATTATTACACTCAAGGCACGTACTGTACAATATGTTATATTGAAGTCTTTCTCACTATCTGACCTGATATGACATCACTAATATCGAAACCTGAGAAATGCTGGAGTCAGGCTACACAGTGATGATGTCATGACTTTGTGTTTATGTATTTAATATGTGTGTGTTTGCATAAAAAAAGAAATGCCTGAGTTTCATCGTCGCTTTCTGCTTGTCCTGTGATTTAACAAATGACCTGAGATGACCTTTCTGCTGCAGTGTGCTGCAAATGCAAAAGAGAGAGCGAGTGAGAAAGGACAGAGTGTAAAGAGAGTGTGTGTGTGTGTGTGTGTACTGTATTTTAAGCTACATCCATATTATACCCACATACTGCACAGATCCATATAAGTTATATATCCATATAACTTGTATCCGAGTTCTATCCAGTTATTTCTTGCTTTATCTGACTTCATCCTTCCAGACGTCATGCACAGACAGTGAGACAGACACTCTGAAATGGAAAAAAGCAAAGCCTGGGTGTGTACTGCCTGTTACATCTTATATCATATGACCTTCGACTCAACTGCATTAAGGAGAAACCGAGAAAGACAGACAGAGAGAAAGCGAGAGAGAGAAAGCGAGAGAGAGAGAGATCATCTTTCATAGGCACCTGCAGCATCTCACATTTTATCCTCTTGGTTTATTATCCAGTTATTCACCTCAAACCATATTATTCAGTACCCACAGTGAAACCGAATAGTGAATACTGAATCTAGTCCCACTGACGCGTTATGAGAGTTTCTTCTTCATCCATAATGTTAGGAGGTGGTAATATGATCACCCTGCCTCTCTGTCGAAGTCTGAGAGAGAAAGCGAACAGTGAGAAAGTGTTTATTTGAGCTACGGGCTCTCATTGATTCCCCATTAAAGCATGCGCTGCATACAGAACTGCACTTCTTTCTTTCTCTGTTTTTTTTGCCCCCTCCAACCCAACATGATGCATGTTCCTTTATTTCTCTGCCTCCTGCAGGCTCCGAGGTTGCCAAGAACAAGGATGCATAGAGAGAACTGAAGCCAGAATCCATGGATCGGATTGCCGAAAGCATGCTGCGTCACAGCATTGGTGTGTTCTGCATTGGAAAGGTGCTCGACCGGCCAGTGAGTTTTACACCTCTCGGAAAAGTGTAAAGATCCAGGCCTTCGTGTCTCTGTCAGCCATTTCTGCCTGTCTGATCCCTGGGGGACGGACACACCGCAGAGATGATCGAGGAACAGCAGATGGGATGGGTATTTATTGAACTCATTGATGTTTAAGAACAACAACATGTAAGCAGGGTGTTGATGAACTAACTATAACATGGCCTTAAAGGACATATAACTGTCAAGGTCACCATGGCCTTAAGCACAGTTTTATTTAACATAGTGCCTAAAATCTTTGAATTGACTCGCTGGTCAGAGAGAGAATTCAAGAGACTGGAGCAATGACGCTTTCTAATTATCTCCACGACTGGAAGCTGTGGTGAGCGGGTCGGTGGCGATATGATCTCCAAGGTGTCATGCCTGTACCTGCTCACGGTGCTGTGCTGGGCCAGCGCTCTCTGGTACCTGAGCGGCACTCGGCCCTCCACCTCCTACATCGGCCACATGTCCATCCCCATTCGCAAGCAGCCTCCGAGATTGCCGAAAAATGTCACGTTCAGCAACATCCGGACACGCACGCTCAATCCACACGCATTCCAGTTCCTGATCAACGAGCCGAAGAAATGCGACGGCAACCCGCCCTTCCTGCTCATCCTCATCAGCACCAACCACAAGGAGTTCGACGCAAGGCAGGCCATCCGCGAGACATGGGGAGACGAGAGCACGTACGGCGACGTTCGCATCGTCACGCTCTTCCTGCTTGGTCACAACCCCGAGCCGGTCCTCAATCAGATGGTGGAGCAGGAAAGCCAGATCTTCCATGACATCATCGTCGAGGACTTTAAGGATTCTTACCAAAACCTGACGCTAAAAACGCTGATGGGAATGCGCTGGGTGGCATCGTACTGCCCCAATGCCAAGTACGTCATGAAGACCGACAGCGACATATTCGTCAACATGGACAACCTTGTGCTGAACCTGCTGAGACCCAACGCACAGCCCAGGCAGCGCTTCTTCACGGGACACGTCATAAACGGAGGACCTATCCGAGACACTCGCAGTAAGTGGTACATGTCCAGAGAGGTGTACCCTGAGAACAAATACCCCCCTTTCTGTTCTGGGACAGGGTACGTGTTCTCTGGTGACATGGCAGAGTTGATCTATAAGACCTCCCTCCATACGCGACTCATTCACTTGGAGGACGTGTACGTGGGGATGTGTCTGCGCAAGCTTGGGGTCCATCCTATCCAGAACAGTGGCTTCAACCACTGGAAGATGAGCTACAGTCTCTGCCGCTACCGCCGGGTCGTCACCGTGCACCAGATCTCACCGGAGGAAATGCACAGGATATGGAATGACATGTCTAGTAAAAAACATCTTAAGTGCTAACATCCTTTACATCGCCATCTATAGTCTGGGAGGATGCAATAGTCTTTTGCTAGTGCTTCAGTTTCAGCATCAACAAACTGTGGGTCAGAATCAGGGGTTACGACTGTGAGTTCGCAACCAGATAATAGGCCGAATCCCAGGAAACTAGAATTGGATGCTTGAGCAAGGCTCTTGACCCTGCTTAGAATGTACCTTTTGTTAAGTTTAAGTCGCTTTCAATAAACATTTTTGCCAAATGAATATATGTAGAAAACATCACACAGATATCAAAATAGAGGACTGGCTAGACCTTGCCCTTCCGTATAACCGATATCCTTTTAGAATATGCAAGGCAGTCACCGTTCACACCAATGTATAGCCTGAGACGTTTGCTACAGTACCAAGTGCTAATGGATATTAGGCCTAAACTTGAGCCAAGATTGAATGTCAGTTTTAATTCCTGTTCATTTGTCCGTAATTCCCGATTCAGAGGCGAGCCAAAATCTCTCTGGCATGGACTGAATAGAAACCATTTAGCTACAAGTATACGTTTACACGGTCTTAGCGTTTTTCTCTGCCGGAAAGATGAGTATTGGTGCACCATGTGGAGATCAATGCACACTATCACCGATATCTTACAATTTATAACTCTGCTAATCTGCGACTGTGCACATAAATATACACCAGCAGCAATGGGAAGATAGCGGATACTGTCTTACTGTCTTGGCGCGTTAATAATAATAACAACAACTCTGTCAGATTAACGGTGTTAGCTACATTCTTCTTAATACCTAGATGCACTGAGATGTAATCGCTTTTAAAAGTCCCACAGAGACTTTCAGCAGCCCATTGAAGTGAGAGAGAGCACAATACACAGCAGAATCTAAACTATAGCAGGGGTGGACGAAGAATTAGTCAAGCCACAGCATGCTCCCCAGTCCTGCATTCAGTTTCCCTGGAAACCTAAAAAGTCGTAGCTAGCATAATATAATATCATATAGGCAATCTAATTAGCTAGTGTATTAAATGCATTAATACAGACTATATACTATATGGTTATTATCCTCTTTTAACTATTTGTATTTTAGCTCATGGTGTTCGGGTAAGTTGTTGGACAACATTCGATTGTTCCCGCATGACACATTAAAGATGACATACAGGGTGATTCACTTGAAAGAGTCCCCGGGTATTCTGTAATAACTCTCACCATGATGAAGGAATCTGAACCAAAAATAGATATGCTACATACCTTGACGCATGTTTAATCGATTCTCACTCACTCACTCATCATCTATACCGCTTTATCCTGTATTCAGGGTCGCGGGGGGGCCTGGAGCCTATCCCAGGAGACTTAGGGCATGAGGCGGGGTACACCCTTGGACAGGGTGCCAATCCATCGCAGGGCACACACACATACATACACTACAGGCAATTTGGGAACATCAGTTAGCCTAATCTGCATGTCTTTGGACTGTGGAAGGAAAGCGGAGTACCCGGTGGAAACCCACCAAGCACAGGGAGAACATGCAAACTCCATGCACACAGAGGCGGGAATCGAACCTGGCTGGGAATCGAACCCAGACCCTGGTGGTCCAAGGCGACAGTGCTACACCACTACAACACCGTGCCACCGTGCCGCCAATGTTTAATCGATTGCATTACGAATTTGCGTGACAAAGTTGCACAACACCGATTGTGTCCTGCCACATTTTCGGATGGCCTCCACAATGAGAAAGGGTCAATCCATCGGTTTTCATTTTCCATACCATCCTCTAAATATCACTCTTTGAAGGTATGTTAAAAATTCACTCTGACATCGCTTAAACGAATTGGTGACCCAATAGGTTTGCACTATGAAGACGCGCTGCTCTTTACTGTACACCACCATCCTGAGAAGTAGTCGAGTGACTGAGTGAAGGGGTATGGCTGCCTGGCGCCTACAGTATCTTATTGCTCCGACTTGGGCATCCCAGCGGGTTTGAAGCTCCATATACTGTACTAAGGAGCACATTTACGTTGTTTTGTTCAGATTGCTTCGTCCTAGCGAGAGTTATTACAGAATATTCGGGGCCTCTTTCGAGTGAATCACCCTGTATCTGTCAAATCAAGATATTTATCTTAATATTCTCTCAGTATGTTTGAAACCATGAGCTGGCTGTACTGTATAACGAAATGGTGTTTCGTACTGCATTCTCCACTTATTAGACTTCTAGTCCTAACCCACGCCACACCAACACTGCAGAGGTAAAATGGCCGGATCCAATTAATGTGTGTAGTGCAGTAGATGGTGGGATATACAGTAAGTGATATACAGTCAATTGCTTTATAATGTTATGTTACAATAACCTAATATAGTTGGTAGAAAAAGTTTTGTTATACTTAATACCTTAAAATGTACTTTTATACCAATATTTCATATGATGGGTGTGAAATTTCCAAAATACCCAACAGAAAAATTTATTAGTTACTCATTTGCTTTACATATGTAGTACTGTGTGAAAGTCTTGCGCCACCCGTCATTTCTTCAAATTAAATTAAATTAATTTAAATTCAGTGATGTTGATTAAATTAAAGAAATTGGAACAAATGTTTAACCACGACAAGTGCCTAAAAATACAATTTATAATACAATTTTATTGTCTGTTCATGTAACAACCGCAGCAGCGACCTCATTTCCCCTCTTGTCTGTTCCAACCACTCAGCATTCAGCATTCAACTAATCACCGGCCTGATCACCTGTTTCTCACTGGTTAATGCCTTGAAGTTTTATTTATATATATATATATACTGTATATGTGCTCATACGGAAGATTTAGACTTCAAACTGTGTATTTGGGTTTTTGGAAATGTCAGGTAGAAGAAAAGTTATCATTACTTTTATAAAGGGTACATTTTAACACTACCAGAATATAGGAGTGATGTCACAAAAAAGAACTAAAAATAAGCTTATTATTATTATTATTATTATTATTATTAATCTGGTCATAGAAACAATCTAAAACAAACAGAAAAACATGCGATCATGTCTATCTGTGCTATTTCTTTGCATATTTTTTTTTTATAGCTGGTTAAAATGAAATAAAATTCAGTTCATCATATTGCCGAAAAGAGGATATGTCACTCTGTACTGCACAATGCTGAGCAACAATAGATGTGATACTTTAAAAAATGCAAAGCAAAAAAATTCACGGCTAAAATACTGAGTTTTACCAAACAAACTAAAAAAAATCATCTGAAACAGGTTTCAGGGACTGGACTGAAAACGTGAACCAAAAACTTGAGAGACAGACATGAGTTCTTCAGGAAGCCTGGAGAATTATTCCTCAAGACTACATTAAAAATGCAAGAAAGACTATTTTGAAGTAGAAAGACTATTTTGAAGCAAATTTAAAGAAATGAGGGGCGACTCCAGACTACTGCACAGTACCGTATGTAAAAGCCTTTTTACATATATCCAAAAAAGAACATTTGTATTAAAAGCGTGTCATTTAGGAATTTTCCATCTATTTCTATCTTCTTCACCAGCCTGAAGCATAAGGACACATTAAAAAGAAAAAAGTTCTGTAGTGGAGAAAAATCTGTTGTAAAAATAATTTTTTTTAATCTGTGTATATTGTCAAAAGAAACTTCTTTCATCTTTTTGCATACATTGTGCAATATCTTTTAAATACACAACAAATTAAATTAAATGAACCTAAATCCTTGTTGCAAGGGATAATGGGAAAGAACGTCATGTTTAAACTTTATGCAAAGGGAAATCTTTAAATCTTCAGTTTTGCCGTAGTCTACATTAACAAAGGGCTTTTCTCTTTTCTAACTATTAAATCTCGACAAGCTTGTACTACTGGGAAAAAAATAAAACTAAAAGCAAGGACATAAAAAAAAATCCTCGCATAATAATGAACCCACCCTTGTGTAACAGTTTGTTCTTGTTATCTTGTTGCTGCAGGAAATCCTATTATAGAACCGGTGACTAATAATCTTTTTCTCTTCAAATATTAACGATGATCTTAGTGCATCCAGGTGTTAATCTCCCGAACGAGTCGAGCCTCACGTGCTCGCTTCCTGTTGCCGCTTTCCATCATCATAGAGAAAGTAGGACACCGCAAAAGGTATTAATCCAGACTGTGATGTTACGGACGTGTACAGTATATTTGCGAGCAGCTTTGCAAAGTGGTAGTGGTAGACCTCAGTAGTGAATCAACATGACATAAACAAAACTAATCACATTATTGCAGAATAGGAACCATTTTAAATGACTTAACACAAATATAATGTGGACATTAACATTATAAGCAATAAACACAAGTACAATTTAATAAAAATGAGTAATTTCTAAGGAATTTATACTGTATATCCGACAGAGCGTACAGATGCACAAGTTCTGCTGCTACTGTAATTCAGTAAATACTGTAGACCTCCAAGCTTCTGCAATATGCAAACGATTATTTAAAGGTATTAACCCCATTCCTGGAAATTTCACCAACACACCAATTTTTTTTTTTTTTTTTAGTGTTTTCTGGGTGCAATCGAAGAAAATTGAAAATCAAAGGTTAAAGCCACAATCAGAGATTTGTAATAAACTCTTTTGTTCTGCATTGTACACTGATAAAACATGCACAGAATCTTAAAGGTAAGAAACAACAACCAGAAGTGAAGGGAACATTATTTAAAATCTATCTTTACAAACGTATTAATAGGGGGGAAAAAATATTTTCACATTTTATTACTTTAGCATTTCCCACAGGCCTTCAGAACTACCACATGCAAGAAAATGTGATTATATTAGACCATTTCAAGCATTTAATTACAAACTGTAATATGAGATTTTAAATCCCTTAATGGTTGTTAATGACTGAATGAACAGCGTTTTTCCCCGTAAATAAAAACATTTCTTTATGCTTTCAGTTGCATTTTAAATCTTCGTCATTATCATCATCATCATCGTCTTTTTATTTATTTCGTGAAAATGTTTTATTATGCAATATGTTAAAATTTGTATATACATGTATGGTGAAGTGCAAAAGTTTTCCACCTCCATGTTTTCAGGTAGAAAAAAGAAAGAAAAATGCACCACGATTGAAAAAATATATAGGAATAAAAAGTACCCCCCTATTTTTAGATTTTATTACAGTGCACGGGTCTCACGGGTCTTCATAACTACCACATGAAAGGAAATGAGCTCATATTAGACATGTTTGGGTTTTTTTATTACAAATTGTAATACTAGCATTTAAATCCCTTATTTGTTTACATCACTGAACGTCTAGACTTTGGGTTTATGTACATTCTCAGTCATTATCTGTCAAGCTCCGTCTATCCTTATTTTACAGAAATTATAATATCATGTCATATAATATAACTTTTCTTTACACTGTAAATTACTTTCAGTTGCATTTTAAATGTACAAAACTTCATCATCATCATCATAGAATATGAATTATTTATTATTTTTGTTAATGATGACCATAAAAACCACCAACTATCTTGCTGCTTTGAAATCTATTTCTTTGCCTCTTTAACTCCTATAGTTATGCAATTGTTTTGCACCTTAACATATAATTATACAATAATGGTTTATTGATTTTTTTTTTCTACTGGTTTACTGGTTTTCTTATTATTTTAAATAGCATTGTGAACCAGATGCTGTAATTTTTAATGAATTTTCAGATGTTGTTCGCTTATTTTCAATGTCAGTGTATTATTTCCCTGAGCTTGATTAATTAATTTTTTCATAAGAATATTTTTTCCACGTGTTAGCTACTTCCTCCAGAGCTGAGGACACACTGTTATATGTCTGAAATCTCTGACTGTGGCTTTCAAGCTGTGAGCTGACGGTTAGCGGGTGGGCAGGCGAGATGGGAGGACCGGTCTGTCAGTACATCGTGGTGATATACAGTACAACTGGTATGATAAATACCACTTTTTTATGGGGGGAAAAAAAAAACCTGATTGTGCACTTTAAAGAAAGACACAGAGGAACAGATTCCTTGTCATGGCATCTCTGAAGGTTGAATTAAACATATCCTTCATTTTTTAAAATAAAAACATTGATGATTCCTGTTGTGTGTGTGTGTCATATTTTATTATTATTATTATTATTATTATTATTATTATTATTATATCTTGCCTATGATGCTGTTCATGTTGACCACAATGTTTGTGTACAGAAATAGATATTGTATGGTATAGGATGTACTGTAAATATGATATGCTTTACTACAGGACAGTAGCAAAAGTTACTTAAGTATCCTAAAGCATAGTGAAGTGATGGATAAGAGCATCTGACAAATGCCTGAATGTAACTGTAGGTGTAACTAGGTTTATAGATAAAATAGGGATTGTATCGTACAACAGCACCTTATTCTGCACACGTTTGAACTCAGCTGTCCTCCTTCTGTGTTCTTCTGCCATGTGATGCCTTTAGTGATGAGGTTGTGCCAGGCAGGACAGCTGGCAACAAAGGACTACCAGGGTTCAGTATTTATTGAGACGTTTTAAAGGGAATCCTTTAGGCTGTTGTGAAAAAAGTGCAGTTTGTCTTCTGAGAGAGCTCTGCTTTCCTTCTGTACAAGAGCTGTTTTGGGATGAGATGTGTGGTACAATAACGTACAGTTCACTACGGTATACTGGATACAGTTTGTATATTTCCACCCAGACACATGACCTTTTTTCTTTGAGTGTGATAAATTTTTACAAAGTTCAGCTTTAAAACATTTTAACACCTGATCTGCTCATTACTGCCCCCTGTTGCTGATGGGGTGCAGAAAAAAAAAGATTTTATTCATTCATTTTATGAGGAAAAATAAAGAAAGAAGAAAAAAGAGACACCTGTGGATTCTTACGTCTGTGTAATTATGCATCAAGCGTCATTTAGATTCAAGGTTGCGACATACATTATGAATACAATATGAATATGATATTAATGCAAATTAAAGCAAAATAGTTATGTACAGGTACACTTGCTGTAAATGCTGTGCGAATGTGAACAGGGGACCAACCAGAGAGCAGGGCAATCTCAAATCTCATCGTGATCTCATTGTGAACTAGAGGAAGTGTTACCGAAATGTAATACTCGCCCATCTGTCATATGCATGTCATTCATAATCACATGTGATTATGAATTACATGCATATGACAGATGGGCGAGTATTACATTTTGGTAAAACTTTCTCACGCACAAGCATGCACATATGATGCATCTAACTATTGCATGTTTTTACAGCGCAGAAAAACCTTTAATAATTAGAATAAGGGTTGTGTACCAGGCAGCAAGGCTAAAAATGTCCTGTCAATGAGAAGGGAGACCATTCATAAACTGCGGCTGGCTAGGTAGCTTGATATTTCATTTTCTCACAGCTATAGTAGTCATGCTCTTGAAATAGAAAGGGGCGGGCCTTATCCCGCCAGCAGGACGACCGGGAAGACGCCCATATTTTACTGTGTAAAAAGCACAAGGTTTGTCTTCACCCTGTTTTTCTGAATGAATCCACTCATCTGAGATCTGGTTCCATTTCACAATAAATAGAGACGTATCTCCTGTAAGCCTTCGCCCCACATTGACAGCTTGTAAACTCTGGCCTCCTACACTGTAAATTCCTGGCCGGACTGGTCGTACCCGAGCAGGGAGTGGCGATCAGACTCGGAGTGCGAGCCTGATGGAGATTGAGAGGTTCTGGAGCGACTGCGGCGAAGGGTTCGGGGACTGCATCGCCTCTCCTCCAACCCCACGTGAGTGCTGACCTGAGATGACCTGATACTGCGCATGCGGTTCGATTCGTATTGATCCGCTGACTTTTTCTTATAGCTGAGAGAAAGCAGAGAAAACATGGTTGTACTCTTATTTTTAAAACCACACATCATCTGCATTATTCTGTACACATAATGCTTTGTATTGATCTACAATATTTAATGCCAAAACCTTTGGAGTGCATGGAAACATACAGCACGAGCTATGGTAACGACTTTTGGTGTGAAGGTCACGGCTGTGAGCGCCGCTAAATGAATCATAAAGGCCGAAGCTTTCTCACCAGTGCAGCAGTAAAGAGGAGAACACCACGGAGACGGAGGATGCAGCCATGGCAGCGGAGGCCATCCACGGCTGGAGCACACAACCCACTGGCAAGAACACACCTGAACACATACATGGTCCAGAAATATCTGTAATATCTTCATTTCCTGAGCCCAATAGTGTTTAGAAATTCACCAAAAAGCATTATCAACATAAAAAAGATTAATCAACGAATAACCTTTCTGTGTAAAAAATTGTGTATTTTTTAATATGACAGCATAGAATTGCACACACGAGAGGGCAAACTAGTCACCAAAAAGTGTGATTTGGTAAGTTTTTTAACCAATGTGCACACAGTGCAGTGTGTGTTTGTTTGTGTTTGTGTGTGTGTGTGTGTGTGTGTGTGTGTGTCTCCTCACCAGCTGCAATTGGTATCCCAAGCAGGTTATAAAAGAGAGCAAACACAAAGTTGATTCGGATTTGCCGCACCGTCTTTTTGGACAACTCGATGCTGGCCACAACGTCCAGCAGATCATTCTGTCACCAGGAGAGAAAAAAAAAGGAAAACAAAGAAAAAGTGAAGTGTAAGTGCATTTTTTTTTTTAAATCAGGAAATGACTCTAAATCATGTTGAAATGTAATAGACTTTCCTCAGACGCACCCGGATAAGGACTATGTCTGCGGCCTCGATGGCCACGTCAGTGCCCGTGCCAATGGCGATGCCCAGGTCAGCGCGAGCGAGAGCGGGTGAGTCGTTGACCCCGTCACCCACCATGGCAACCTTTAGCCCCTTCTCCTGCAGCTCCTGCACTTTAGCCACCTTGTGAGAGGGCAAGACCTCGGAGAACACTTTCTTAAGGCCAACCTGTGTGAGAGAGTGGAAATGTACACACACACATACACACACAAAGCAAACCATTTATATATATA